>JADBJO010000009.1:1723836-1871336 GCA_016801955.1 Conus betulinus
ACTACCCAGGTAGGCAGCCTGTTGTGTAAATGAGTGTGGATTGTAAAGCGCTTAGAGCTTGGTCTCTCGCCAAGAATAAGCGCTATATAAGTATTCATTATAATAATAATAATGATAATTATGGAATATAGACAGATTTTTCTTTTTCTCTTTTTTTTTCTTTTTCTGAACAGGAAAAAGATCCAGCATGTGGAACTGCAAAAGCACACGCAATGGAAGAGTTAAACAATATTTTAAAGTAAAAAAAGCCAAATTTCTTTTCGTTTTCAAACTGAAATATGTGGCATGATCAATAATACACACTGCAGACAATTGGTTAGTTTAAACCACACCATTCTCTATGTATGATGGCATGAATCTGAGAGAACAGAATCTTTCACAACAGTCTTCCAGATCTATGCAATATCTAAGGACAATTTCTTTACAAACTTTTTCAAATTTTTGGTGGTCCCTGCTCTCATCAGGATCTTTATTATGACAACAACGTCATGGCTTTGTTGCGCAGCTTGACCTAAAGTTCTGTCATTGTTTGACACAAGCTTGGTTTTTAGCATGCCCAAACCACTGTCCACAATTCTCAATTGTCTAGTGATTCCTTAGGCCACTATAAGCATAACAAGCTTCATTCTCCAGAAAAAGAGTCCAATGTTCTACATACAGATTATGACTGCCTGCATGGCAAGCTGATGATGAGAAAAAAATAGACCTGGTCATTCACACAGTCCTTTCTCCCTATGGCCTGCACTGAAACTCTCACAATAAGGAGAGCACTGAAAGACCTAGCGTATGTTTGTGAGACTGCATGTACCTTAAGTATCTAGCTAGCAAACCCTTACAGCATGACTTTGGTGTGCTATAGTTTCTGACGAAGACAGAGATTGGAATTTCCTGAAAAAAGGGCTCACGAAAATTCTCAAAAGAGGTTTTTAAAAAATTTTTTTTTAAGATACTGTGTTCAAATGCATCCATGCTTTTGAGTTTCGATTAAGAAAATGAAATCTATAAGGTGACTGATGCAGGACTCACATGAATGCAGTTTTCATATGTTCCACACAGGATGTGGTGCTGTTTAGGTGACTGATGCAGGACTCACTTGAATGCAGTTTTCATATGTTCCACACAGGATGTGGTGTGTTGTGTAGGTAACTGATGCAGGACTCACATGAATGCAGTTTTCATATGTTCCACACAGGATGTGGTGCTGTGTAGGTAACTGATGCAGGACTCACATGAATGCAGTTTTCATATGTTCCACACAGGATGTGGTGCTGTGTAGGTGACTGATGCAGGACTCACATGAATGCAGTTTTCATATGTTCCACACAGGATGTGGTGCTGTGTGATGGTGATGCTGTACACACTGCACCAGAGGTCTCCAGGTTACGCACACATTCCAGACTGTTCAGATCCCACATCTGCATAAGCCACAAGAACAACATAGTTATGTACCTAATGTTACCTACCAATAATAGGTAAGTGAAACTGAACAAGTTTACCAATAAAAGAAAATAATTTTACAACATGAAATAGAGCAGTACATTTGCCTTAACATGACAATTTGATTACGCATAAACAAAACAACGAAAAAAGATGCTCTCACCTTAATATCTAACAAACATTCAAATCTCAGGAATCTAGTGTCTTATTCTCTTTACAATGATCATAAAGATATTTTAGTGAAGTTTGGCCGTTTGCTTTATTATTACCTGAAACTAACCTTGATTTGCACATAACTGTCCATCTTGAAGAAACTATTTTTTTCAACAAAATAAAACCAGAGTTAATAAAATCTGAAGTACAAAGCTTAAGAAATTTCTGATACAAACATTCCAATCATGGTATCAATATTTTCTGCAACAATATGAGGAAAGGGGGATATGGATGAAGGGGGGGGGGGGGGGGGGGGAGAAGAAGCAGAGATGGAAGGAATGTAAAAATGGAAAAGGAATGAACTGTATAGGTGTAGGATGGAGTAGGGGTGGGGAGGGAGAAAAGAAATGATTACTCCCCAATGTGAGAAAGGAAATGATTGCTCCCAAACTGTATTTCCATGGGGAGGGAGAAAGGGAATGATTACTCCCCAATGTGAGAAAGGAAATGATTACTCCCAAACTGTATTTCCATGAGCACAGACAGACATAATGTGATCACAATCACAACTGCAAAAGAGTAAAGCCAGCAAACAGCCTGACCTTGATAGTCTGGTAGGATCCACTTAACAGGTAGTCCTGTGTGGCAGCCAGCGCCCTCACCCAGTGATTCGTCCTGTCAACTCTTTCTTCAGCTCATATGTGTAAACGTCCCACACCTGCCAGCATACATTTACACGGACATTCTTCATTTCTAACAACAGTCACACTGAACGATCATCAGCCTGCATTTCAAGCCTTTTTTTTTTTTACTTATATTGATGGTCTATATAATTATCTCAGATGTAATATTCAAATCTGTCCACTTGGCACCCAAACAGCATATGAACACTTATGTCCACAAGCATCCAGCCAAGGGTCGGGCATCAGATCTTGGTTTAACTACGTGCATTCACCCATAAACAGAAAAATCAATATGAGTGTTAGAAGCACACTTCATATACACAGTCCTATCACTCAGTGACAAACACTCAGTGATCTGAGATCTGCAAGTGAGGTCTGTACTGTGATCCTAAGTGAGGTCTGTCTGTACTGTGATCCTAAGTGAGGTCTGTACTGTGATCCTAAGTGAGTCTGTACTGTGATCCTCACAATGCTGAGCTGGGAAATGTAACCCATGACTAAACTCGTAATAATTCACAACTATGGTAAGGAAAGCTGGCATACATCCAACAAAACTGAAGCATTGATCCAAGCATGGCAGTTTTGCTGTATTTTAATTAAATCTACTTTCACAGAAACTTCAACAAAAAAAAAAAAATTAAACATGCAGATACTTTTGCATTAAAAAAAAATCATCAACACAACACAACAAATGAAAACATAAAGGGCTTAATAAGTGTAATGAATTTGTCACTTAGTTATTCAAAAGAGGAAAAAAAAAACTGACAAAGGAAAGCTTACATACCCTGACCACTTTGAGCGATCCACTGAACACCATGTTTTTGGCTGCCACCAGAGTACACACAGGGTTATCATGGGCCTTAATCATCTGAACATTCTCGTAGTTGTCCACATTCCACACCTGACAAGAAACAGCAATTGTCACTGCACTGCAAGTCCTTAAGCAAGATGCTGAAAACTAATGCCGGTGAAACTTGTTTCAACTATCTAAACACACAAGTTCTCTGAAAACAACATGTCCATCAAAAGAACTGGTACTTCTGTGTGTTTTCTATTTTGTCTGGATGGGATCACACACACACACACACACACACACACACACACACACACACACACACACACACACACACACACACACACACACACACAGAGGCATGCACGCATACACACACATACAACTTCCATAAAAAAAAAACATCAATAGAAATACAGAATACATCTATGTACACATACAGTTTAAGGCATTGTCATAAAAATGGTGCTGTAGTTTTAAGAGGTACATCAAGTAGGGTAAGGCCATCAATATGGCTGGTATGTACAAGAAAATTTATACAGCATGGGCAATGCCTCAAGACCTGCTGAAGCTTAAGAGCTTTGATATAAAGAAAAAGAAACAGACTGACAACCAGACAGACAAGTACAGATGTAGAGAACACAAAACAGACAAAACACACAAACTTACAGTACTATCAAAAACTGAAAGCACCAAAGAAACAAACAAATTTACAATAATGTTGCAGTCTTGTGAACCACTGAAGAGCTTGTTTCCGTAAGTACATAACGCCAGCACGATGCCCGTGTGACCCTCCAGTGTCCGCTCACATTTGTACGACGCTCCCATGTCCCACACCTGCACACATATCCCATCACACCACTTCTTGTAGCTGCTGCTGTTCTGAATCATGTTATGAGTGAAAACACAAAAGAATGAGAAAAAAATAAAAAAAACAAGAAAGCCAATCTGCCTATTAGACTCATGTGCTGCCTGTGTCACAGTCTTATCACTGTAGTTAGTCCCAAAAAAGGGTGAGGGAGGGCATCAAAGTTGTAAGCCAGCATTGCCCAATTTTAGTTCAGTGATGTAACTCACTCACTCTGTGCCAATCAAAATAGATTTCGTTTCACTTAGACAGTGGGTACTATAAGATTATTACATACTTTCAATCCACGGAGGGGTGTTCAAAAAGAGGTTTGTGGGTGGAGGTGGGTTGAGGATGAAGGGAAAGCTTTCAATAGATGGCATGTAAACAGTGAGCCCTGGCCATAAAATGTGCTGGATGCAACTACAGAGGTATATGTATGATGTTCTGGTCTGGTTTGCTAACTGTTATTATGGAAACATGTACAGCTGTTTGATGTGAAGCTTTCATGTGGCTTCATTTACTTGATTCACCATAAATGACAGGTTATCATTTATAACTACACCTCTGCGAGGCGCAAATTTAATTAAATGGTCTGACATGATGAATCATAAGCAGAAATTCGTTGCAATATTTGCCTGTAATTTAATGTATCTTTCATCAACATATAAAGCAATAATTGTTGCTGGTTAATACTATTTGTAAAATGTCATTTTTACAGTGTTGAAAACTTCATCAAAACATGCAACTTATTCAATTATTGCCTTTGCTGCTTGGTGACAAAATGGCTGCAGTTCACCATTTTGCCTAGTTTTGTTTTGCTTTCATTTGTGACTGACATTAAAAAGACCAATATTAAAATTTACACACACACACCCACCCACACTCATGTACACAACACGCGCATGCTCATACACACGCACACACACATACACTAACATACACAGACCACCACACTGAAAACCAAAACAAACTGATTACATGTGAATGTACACACGAGTCATGAATACTAAATTAACTCTCTGGAAAGAAAAATAAAAAAAAAGACACTCTGATGGGTTTTTTTTGTTTTTTTTTTCTTTGCAAACTGGTTTTCTTTTATTTAAAAGTCATAAGTACAATTCATAGGAACTGAACATCTGTCCTTGGAAAGAAAAATATTTGAAAAAAAAAGTCTTTTCAATGAGATTAACATACATAGTTATCAAATCTTTTAAAGATAAATTAGAAGTCTTTTTTTGGGGGGAAAGGGGAAGGTTGGGGAGGGGAGAGAGGTTGGATTAGAGGGAGAATAGAGAAGGGAAAGAGGGGATGGAAGCTTCAAGGTGAGCAGTTTTACTTTGCAGATGAAAACTACCAAGAGAATATACAACACTCAGCAAATCTGTCAAGAGACTACAATAGGAGAAGACCGCTCACTTTGATTGTTTTATCTGAAGAGCCACTGAACAAGTAGTCTCCCATGGCACAAAGGCACCACACAGGTCCCTGTGGAAAGCATGCAGATACACTGTTAAATACTAAACGTAATTAACACAAGTACTATAATGCTGGACACTTCTAGAATACGTGTCTCATTCACACACTGATTCTACTACACAATCATTATGCATACACATATGTACTATAACAAACCTGCAACCTACATGTTAACTCACAAGCTGTTTGCACATATACCATAAGCTTATCAAGATCTGCCCTTCCCCTCCCTCTCCTCCCCCCCAACATCAGGTATTACTCAGCACAACATTTAAAGAGTAAGCAAACTGAAAAGTGACAGATTCTGTTCAAAAGAAAAAGCCAAAATAAAATAATCAGCATTCCACTCTTAAATCAAATGATTAATCCATCCCCACCCTTCTTTTTTCTATCCTTGCCTTCTACCTTCTGTGTATCTCTCATACCTGATGTCCAACAAATGTGCCCTTGCACTTGAACATGGAGATGGGATCATACGCTGCAATGAATGTAATGATTATGAATTAGAAAAAAAAAACATGCACATACATTTGTGAACACATGTGCAGAAGAAAACACATAGAAAACTCAAAGAAAAATTGAAATTGAAAAATATACTCTGACTATCTAACCCATCAACATCCTTCTCCTGCCCACCGTAATGAAATCAACCACACACACACACACACACACACACACACACACACACACACACACACACACACACACTGCCATTACATGCTTATTGCTTGCACATGAACAATAACAAAATTCAGAATATCACAAATACATAAGCAAGTATCTACACATGCAAATGGACATGAATACATAAAAACTTGAAGATTCTCTCTTACAAGCATTTGGATCAAAAATGACTCAATAAACAAATAAAACTGTCATCAAAGTTCAAACTTTTACACTGACCTCCTGCAGTTGCTCCAAGGTTGATCCTGTTGTTGATGCTAGTCAGCTCTTCCTGTAAACACACATTTGATGTCAGTCAGTCCAGCATATAAACAAGAGGAAAAAATATGGAAGAAAACTGAAAAAAAGGGGGGGAAATTGAAGTATGCAAGTTCAGAGCTTTGGATTGTTGGTGTTCTGGCACACTGTGCTCAAAAAGATGTTTAAACCCTTTATGTCCTGACACAGTGACTGTTATGCAGTCTTCCCTGCCTGGCATGGTTTTGCTGTTCAGCTGTGAGATCATGCCTGCTTTAAGTAAAGTGTCATGACTTTAGATCAGCATGTAACAACGGCACAAAGCTACTGACTATGATTTTTTAAGAACATTATACATTTTCAACGTGACTGAATTAGTTTGTGACACACAGTTTCCTTGACAGACAGTGGCCAAACAGATCATTCATCAAGTCATCATTACTCTTTATCCAGCAGACTGCATTTTCACCTATGTGCTAAAATGCAAATTTAATATGACCATGTCACGGTCAAATACATTTTCAGCAACTATGTCAATTCATGTGGCTTTTGTATTTATACTTTAAGAGCTACTTGCAGTGACTGTCTACAATGATTCCATCAGAATTTACTTCACTCTAGTGTCACTTCACTGCCTTATGGTGTAGGAAGAAGAGAGAAGAGAAAAAAAAAAAGTCACCAAATCATTTGAAATTTGTAAACTCAAAGCAGCGCATGACACAAGCAGGAAATAGCTCTTTATACATGCATGGAATAAGGGTTAAATGCATTAGAACTGAACTGAGAGTGGTCCAGCCTGTGCTCAGGCGCATGCTGCCACACATGTCCGTGTGTGCCTGACCAGCGGTTGGATACCTGGCAGAAAGAGAGTTAAATGGCACTCTGATCCAACACTACCATCAGGCTCATGTTGATCAACTGAAGTCTGACCAGTGTGACAAGCCAATGTCAGCATTTAACACAGAAAGAAATCACAACTACTGAGTGAAAAACTTTTCAAATGGATGCGCACAGCAACTACAGCTTTGATTGGCTGCTATAAGTTATCATAGCCAATCAGCAGTGCCTTTACTTTAAAACAGTGTTGCAGATTATTTGAACAAACTTCTCGCATGCCTAAGAAGAGTCAGCAAAGCTGATTCAAATTAAATTGGCCTTTCAACTAATTGAGCACTGAAGTGTACATTTTTAAGTTTTTATTTGTCATGATTTCAACTGTTCATGCCATAATGCATGTTAATCGTTTTGACTAATGTGACAGAAATCATGAAATCAGCCACCAAAGACTGAGTCAAGAAGCCTCAAATTGAAAAATAATAGAATTTTCTATCCATTCAATACCACTTTCAGTTCACACAAGGTGTCATCTTCAAGCCCCATTCCCCCCAACCCCATCTTCTCCCAGCTCATGAGGTGCTTGGTCCAACACAACTTTCAGTTTCGGTAAAAGTCTGAGCAGCCCACTTCACCCCCACCTTCACCCCACATGCCTCCTCCCTTACTTTCAAACTTGGCCATCATTTTCAAAATCCCCTTTCATTTCACAACAAGGGTCATTTCACCCCTAATACCTCAAATGAATCTGAAAGCCTGCCAGTTATAAAAGTAATGCATTCCACATACATGCTTCTACAGCTGTGCTAAGTTTACCATTTACAAGTGTATATACACAGACATCTATGCAACATGTCCCTCCTCTACTCCATGCACTACCTCTCACACACACACACACACACACACACACACACACACACACACACACACACACACACACACACTCACACACACACACACACACACACACACACACACACACACATTCACACACACACACACACACACACACACACACACACACACACACACACACACACAGATCACACAGATACAGACACATACACACGCACGCACACACGCTCGCTCACACACACACACACACACACACACACACACACACACACACACGCACATCCATACCTACATCTCATGGCACATACACTTTCTAGTAATCAAGACAACAGCTACCTCTTTCTTTCATCATAAGAGAAAATAATCTAATGACAAAAAAATGCTCAACACATTATTTCAAACATTCTTTCCCTGATTATCTTCTCTTACAAAGAAAAAAAAAGTTGGGGGGGGGGGGGACTGAATATCAATGTAACCATATAATCCAAAGATGTAGTATGCACGTCTGTCTGATCTGATTCCACAGCCTATTCCAGTGAGACAACTCACCTGCACAAACATCAAGATCTAAATTTCTTTTAAAAGAATACAAAATTTGAATCACAAGGAATCAGGAAAGACTAACGGCAGAACACTTACATTCACAACACCAAACTCCCTTCTGTTTTCAATGACCTCATTCATCAGCTTGCCTTGATTCACTTCCATCTCCACTGTAACAGATGTTCATCTTGTTCACAAACATGTTGTCATTCTTCCTATCATCGTAATAAAGTAGCCATACTGTCACATAGCCATAAACATGTCATCAATCTTCCTATTAGCATTATAAAGTAGCCATACTGTCACATAATCATTTTGATTTCATACATCAAAAAACAGCAAATGCTGATATGTTGGGTTTTTTTTTCTTTTTAATTCAACACGCAAAGCTGATCTATGCATAAAAATTGATTACGAAACTCTTATAAAAGCACAATCTATGTGCATGCCATTACAAATGCTAAAAACAAAAGACAATGTTGCATCAAGCAAAAAAACAACTTTTCATCATCGTAAGAACGATGATTAACCAACCTCTGAAAGATAAAGAAAAATGGATAAGGGATGACAGGATGGAGGAGTGAAGGATAAAAAGTCAGAGTGAAAAAGAACGGAAGAAGGGAAGAAAGGTGGGAGTGAAGAAAAGAAGGAAGGAAGAAGAGAAGAAACAAGGAGTGGACTAAACAAGAAAGGAATTAAAATATAGGAGGAAGAAGTGGGAAATGTGAGAGTGAAGGATAGAAGGAAGGAACAAAAGAAGGATTACAAAAAACAGAAGAAAAATGGAAAGACAATATGAGTGAAGGACATACAGATAAAAAACAGAAAGAAAGAAAGGAGTGAAGAAGAAGGAAAGAAAGGCACAAGTGGAAGATTGAAGGAGGAAAGAAAGCAACAAATGTAGAATAAAACAAAGAAAGTAAGAAAGATAGAAGTGAAAGATAAATAAGGCATGAAGTTAGAAGTGGAGGATAGAAGGAAGAAAGGATGGAAGAAACTAAACAACAAGGACAGAAGGAGGGAAGAAAGTAAAGAGCAAAGGTCAGAAAGCAGGAAGGAGGGATGGACAGAAAGAATGAGTGAAAGGACAGAAACAAGGAAGAAAGGAAAGTTGGACAAGAGGAAGAAAGAGAAAAGAAAGGTAGGGAGATGGAAGGAAGGAAAAACGGAACAAAGGAACGTTTCAGGAAAAAAGGTAAGTTGGAGAGAAAAGAAAGGTAAGGAGAGGGAAAGAGGGAAAAACAGAATGAAGGAACATTCCACAAAGAAAGGTAAGTTGGACAAGAGGAAAGAGAAAAGAAAGGTAAGGAGATGAACCTTCCAGAAAGAAAGGTAAGCTGGACGAGAGGAGAGAAAAAAAAGGAAGGTATGGGAATGGAAGGTGGGGAAAAAACAGAACGAAGGAATCTTTCATACAGAATTCCCTCCCCTCCCTTCCCGCCTCGCTTCTCACCCAGCTTCATGTCCACACTCTTCTCCAGGCTCTCCAGTCGCTCGGACAGCTTCCCCAGCATGGACCTGAGGAACTCAATCTCCTGGTCCTTCTGGTTGAGGGAGAGCTGCAGGTCCCCCATCTTCTCGTCCACACGCTGCAGGAAGTCCTTCATGCCCTCGAATCGACACACCCTCAGATGCTCCTCCAGGTCCTCTTGCGTCCCCACAAACTCACAACTGAAACAGGGTTAAAGTTAGATACAGAGTGTTTGAATGCTCTTGTGAAGTCGCATGCAGAGATCTTCATTACGTCCTCCATGAAAAAGGAAAATGTCACCAATTCATAAATCAAAAAAAAAAAAGACTAAGCAATTCAAAGCGGGAAAAAAAAAAAATTCTTTCTCCCATTAAACCTCCGCTCCATGTCCCCCTCCTGTGCCCCCACCCCCACCCCCTTCCATCCCACCCTTGACACCTAACAGCCCCCCCTACCACTCCTCTAAAAAAAAAAAAGTCTTTGGGGGCTTTTTTTCCTGCTTGTGGTTATTGTTTATTTTTTTTCTGCCAGAGACACAAGTCAATAACAAAAACCATGTACAAGGAAATAAATACATCAAACAAAGCTTACATATCAATCATAAACAGAAATAATGCTTTCAGTTTCTACACAACTTGCATTCCAGTCCAATACCACACTCAAAAATGTGTTCAATGTACATAATCATCAGCATTATGTAACTATTGACTCAGATAGGCAATGTCCAAATGGAGTTGGGGAGTGAAACAAGGAAGGAGAGGAGGAAAGAAGGGTGTGAGGACAAATTAAGGCTAAGACAAATAAATTTGTCTGCCTTCATTTTTGTTTTTGACATTGTAAAAACATACCAACACAAACATTTACACAACACACACACACACACACACACACACACACACACACGCACACCCATCCTAGCCCCACCTCCAACCCAAACATACAAATTCAACACAACTACAAAGGTTCTGAATGTAAAATAGCAACACAAAGATAAACATAAGCAGGTTTAACATTCACTCCATACCTGTACTTTTGATATGGACATCTGACATTGTTGCACACTCTCATGTGGTCTTCAAAGTCCTGGTGACAGAAAAAAAGAGAAATATGCAAAAAAAAAGGAGGAAGAAAATGAATGAGAAGAAAAAGGACAGGCCAAGAACAAAAGTAGAACAAAAAAGGTAATGTGAAGATAACAAAACAATTACAAACATTTTGAAATCATGCCATTCCATTACTGAATTTAACAATCATAACAAAGCAATGAATTTTCATTGGGAATAATCCCCCCTCCATCCCATTCCCCCATACACACCCATAACAAATAAGCAAATTATAAATACACTTAATCTCACACTGAATGTTTTAAGATCATCCAATAAAACACTTAATCTCACACTTAATATCTTAAGATCATCCTATTTCGCTTCTAAACCTAAGAAGTAACAACAAAGCTTGAAAAATTTATTGAGAATATTTCTCTCTTACTCTCTTCCCTCCTCTTGCCTTTCACCCTTTTTCAACCACACACCCATTTCTCTTTCTCTCTTTCCTGCATGACCAACTTGTTTGTGTGGCATGCTTTTTGTTTATATTATCTTACGATTCTCCCCCACCCCCTTTCCCTATCCCCCTGCCTTACATTATGCATAACATTACCAGTTCTGTCATTCATAATTTGATACAAACATCAGTCCGATATCAAAAAAGTATACATAAAAAACACCTTTCAAAGAGACTATCAACCAGTTTCCAGTACAGGGAACTTCTTCCATCTACATGATGTCAGCAGTGTTTTCTTGCCGTAAGATTCCAGTCTCCTCTAACTAAAAAATGTTTTTCCTTTGTGTGATGCAAAAGTTGTTGACCAGGTTTGGGGCAGATAAGGTCCAGTGTCTTTTATTTCAGATTCTTGACCCCTAAAAAAAAAAAAAAAAATTAAAGGGACTCTGAAGTTTCTTGAAAGAAATAAATCCTCTGAACACAAAGGATAAGATAATATATCTCCCATTTGTCTCTGCGCATTTTTATTACATAGCTTGACTCTAAAGGTGATAAAAGATGGATGTACCAAACTTGGCAGAGTAAATCTTAGAGAAGAAAATGAAGATTCGCAACAGCAAAAAAAAAAAAAAAAAAAAGCAAAAGCTGACACTGGATAAGGAAGGGAGGTAAAGGAGTTGGATATCAGGGGGGGGGGTGGTTGGTGAGGTGGAGGAGATTTAAAAGGTCGAGGTTGGGAGAGGAAGGGGGGAGGGGTGGTGAGGGGGGTAAAAGGAATGCTGAATACCAGAATGAGGAAACTCTCCTGGTTTTTGCTATAGTAGTTTACCTTTCTGAGTATGGGTGGGCAGTTGTTGTTGTTAGGACACTGAAGGGTCATGAAGTCACAGGTCTCTTCATGTTCTCTGCCAAAAGAACAAACAGAATCCATACTGACCCAGTCTTCTCCATTTCTTGTGAACAAATTTTAATGTTCTACCACCATAACAGTAAAAGGAATCCGTTACTGACAAGCGATTTCCACTTCTTGTGAACAAATTTTCATGTCCTATCAAAGTCTGTTTAAAATCACATATGTGAGAAGTACACACAAGGTTTTACATTCTGAGCATCACGATTAACAGAAAATTATGGAAAGAGAAACAAAATTCTTTCGAATTCACTTCTACACACACACACACACACACACACACACACACACACACACACACACACACACACATACAGAGCAAATGGCAGCAACAGCCTACCAGAAGAAACACTTTATAGTCATTTGCTTCAAAAAGCTGCTTAAGAAATATGAAGCTGCCCAGATGTTTTGGGCAAGTTCCAATACGTGTAAGCTACAAACAAGAAAAAAAAATCAATGTTTATAGTAACATATGGTTCTAATTTTAATACCATGCAGCATTCTGGCTTTTCCACAAAGTACTCAAACTACCATATCCTACTGAAGTTCAAGATACCCCCAAAGATCTCCAGTGCAATTATGAAAAAAAAAAGCAACATCATTATAGAATGTAAAAAAATAAATCTATGGCAACCACTTTAAACTGCACAAAACGCACCATAAAGACAAGGCAAATTGAATGTTCTTACACCTAAATCTCTCTCTCTCTCTCTCTCTCTCTCTCTCTCTCTCTCTCTCTCTCTCTCTCTCTCTCTCTCTCTCTCTCTCTCTCTCTCTCTCTCCTCTCTCTCTCTCTCTCTTTTCATTCTTTGACAGAACTCCATGGATTACCAGCGGTGAAATTTGCTGGGATGTGACCATTTTTTAACTCCATCATCAATGGTAGCTATATTCCAGCTTCAGGGATAAATGATAATTTTACACAACAGCAATATGCATGCGGTTTGTTTTCATGTCATCTATGGCTCAAAAAGGCCTTCTCTTCTCCAAAAGGAGGAATGAGTGCGCAACATCTTTTGATGCAAGTGTTTATGCAGGTCCATGGTTTAAAGTCTCATGTAAAGGACTAGAAGGGGAATGAAGCATGCACTGATGCTGACTCAGGGAAGAACATTTCTGCCAAACTGGAGATTTCCAGTGAGAATCGATTCTTGGACCTTGGAGCAAAGAATCTCATGCCTTGCCCACAGACAAACCAGGTCTCCGACTTGCACAATACTATGACAACAAACATTCAAATCCATAAGCCAGGACAAAGAAAAAAAAAACACAGAAACTGAAAAATTAAACACAGATTTTGGGACCTGCACAATATTCTGACAACAAACATTCAAATCCACAAGCCATGAAAAAAAAAAAAAAGAAATAAAGTGAAAAACTGAACACAGATCTTTCTATGGATTCAGTGCTCTCAGTCACTCACTTTCGTGAGCCCAGTTTGACCGTGGCCTGACAGCGCGTGGGGTCAACAACGTAAGTGTTTGTGGCCGGGTCCATCTTGCAGCCATAGCGACAATGGATCAGCATTTCTCCAATCTGTTCTGATACAGCGATGTTGGCTACCACCACTGTCAGCTTCTGATCGTCCACTGGGCACATACCTGAAGTACACAGACAAAAAAGCAAGTTATATATTTCATGATAACAATGATACTTTGATAAAAACAAAGTCTGATTCCCTTTTTTTCTCACAATCTTAAAACTCTGGAACAGCTTTTATTACTGTGCTTTTCTAACATACAGATGCATGATGATATATATAAAGAAACATTACTGACAGTATAATGATCAAATCATAAGAAGAACTACCCTTAGTATAGACATTCACAATTCCATAAGAAGTCTGTTTAAGTCTCAAATTGCATTTGTGGTTAACCTTTTCACAATGCGCTGTGCGATAGTGATGGTAACTTAGTTGACTCATTCATTACGAGCCGTCCCCTGGTGACGGCAGCACTGCTGTACTGCCCAGACATGACATGCCTCCATGATGACACAACTATAAAATATTCCCATGTTCTCTCGTCCACCGTCTAGGGGATGCAGCTGCCATAAATATTTAGAACAGGGTTCTAGCCATTGGACGGGTAGTTTACATGCACTAGCAATGACCTTTGTGACCCCAGATTAGTCCAAACAAAGAGACCGTCTGGCACTGGGAAGGCAAGTGTGGAATTTCCTGCCTCACCAACATATCAGGCAGGCAGAAGGAGAATGACATGTGGGGTTAGAAACTGGTTCAGCAAAGTAGTTCAGAAAATGAGGGGGGTAAAGGTATACAAATTTATCGAAAAGAATCTGAGCTTGATTTATTTGCTCTGTGTATTTAATAGTTTTATACATCTTATTATCTGAAGCCAAAACAGTGAAAAGTGTGTAATGTGTGCAATGATTTTATTTCCTTAAAAAAAAAAAAGAGAAAAAAAGAATTCACTTGGATTACACATACTGGATTCCTCAGGCTTTCTCTGCATCTGTTTAAAGTAAGAGCGAAGTTTTATGCCTCTTTTCTTCCTCCTCGTTTGCTGTTGTCATACTAACCAAACAAATGTAAACAAGATTGTGTTCTCCTACGTTTTACTTATGTTGTTTCTGTACCAGTAGCACTGCTATTTTACCCAAAATGTATTTCAATTCTATGCTCATTACAAAGTTTGCGCTTTACCCTTTCTGTTGATATGTAACAGTTGCTTGTTAGGTTTATACTAGAGATGTAAAATAAAATTAAAAAGTGCGAAAATCGTGCATCTGCAACGGTTGTAAGCATGTGCGGTGCACACGCATGCAGGGAAGCGATGTTGCTCTGCCACACCCATCTGGAAAGTATTAAGTGCCCTTGAAACCTTTTACTTTTTGTCTCTCACCCCAGTCTGTCGATCAAAAACTCTCCAGCGTTCACTTACATCTGCTGCACCCCACCGCCTGTCCTTTAGTGCTGTGGTGATTTTCCTTATGCATTATGCACTGGCTTTTATATTCCCACCATGACTGAAGCTTCTCACTTTGGCCAAGGTTAAATCAATGAAAGAAAGGCACTAATTTGGTACTACACAGCTTTGGTGCTGCATGTGTTTAAATATTACAAAAAGGTTTGAATACTAGGAAAAGTCTCTGCCACATTTCCGAATGATGAAGAGCTAAATCAAAACAAAATAACAACATCATAAGAAACCCACTTTCTTGTAATATATGCTAGTCAACATACATTCTCAAGAACATACTCTCTTGTGTTTTACACACACACACACACACACACACACACACACACACACACACACACACACACACACACACACACACACACCAGACACATGGAGACTGAGCATGCATAACTACTCTACTCACCATTACTACTGTTCTGAACACAACGCTTACAGTACGTATGCTGCAAAACAGGAAAGCAAATATTAAACATTCTTTATCCCATAAGGACTTCCAACTCTACAAACACCTGTGTATGTGTACCACACTCTCCTCTCTCTCTCTCTCTCTCTCTCTCTCTCTCTCTCTCTCTCTCTCTCTCTCTCTCTCTCTCTCTCTCTCTCTCTCTCACTGCAAAATGAAAACGCTGTCATAATGAGAGATGTTGTTATGTTTGTACATTACACTTTACGTTTTAGAGAGGAACAGTTGCAATGAAATGTTATAAACCTAAGTTTGTTACTTTTGTTATTGTCAAATGAACATCCTTCTTTTTGAAAAATTTTTTTACATCAATCATTCATTTTCAATAGCATAAACAATTTCATGTTACGTGTCTCATGTGAAATAGGCTGGAGACCTCACATTAAAATAATGAGTTCTGTCTGTCTGTCTGTCTGTCTCTCTCTCTCTTGTTTCAAACATTTAATTCCACATACTATCTGATAGAGTATCCTCTTTTGGTCTTAGTCATGTATTTCCTGTTTGTTACTAAATCTATTTCATAGTATCCTCTGTCTTCCCTTCTTCTTTTTCACCCGTTTTCATCTCCTTTATTACACATTTCTTTATAGTATGTAATTCTCTCCCATCTCACGTAGTATATGCGCTTCCTTCCATACATCGTTTCTAACAAATACTCCTCCTCCCCCATCTCACACACGCACAACTCTAATTTCACTCATTCAAACCATTTACTTTGTGAAATATTATGAAATAAAATCCTCCTTCCCCATCCCCATTTCCCCCTCCCTCTCCCCTCTCTCACTTCTTTCATCTGTCCCACCAAAGTGTGATGTGGCAAAGAATGCATACTCACCCCACACTCAACAATCACAGGATTGGTAAACACGCGATCACAGAGGCGACAAAACAGCTTCTTGTTGGGGTTCAACAAAGAGCTGGATTTCCTAATAATGACATAAATCACAGAATTAAAACTCACATTGGAGTATTTCTTCGAAAGTAACTTTTTTCAAAATAAAAAAAAAACATAGTGATTTTAATAAACATATATACACAAAACTGTACATGTCATTTTTTTTCCCTTAATTAGATTCGTTTTATTTCAAAAAAACTGCGTTAAATGAAGATCTGGAAGGTTCAAAATTCTTTTCTTTTTTCAAAGACAGAATGATACTGTCCTAAGCAACACACACACACACACACACACACACACACACACACACACTCATACACATTTTTTCTGTTAAAAATAGAGTGGAACCATTACCCGTATATTAGATTATTAGGAGTGCGCAATATAAAAATCCAGGTCATACAATTCACATTATGCCAGACTGCATACATGTCCACATAACTCTGAGTACATGAAATACAAACAACTGTGCAAAACGTGAGGACCCAAAAGGTTAGTGAACCCATGTCACAAAAATTTCTCATACACGAACACATGCACACACAAATTAGACTGAGCATTTAAGCTTAAGAAGGATAAATTCAATGTCAACATAAGCCAAGCTCATTTCAAAAACACTAACTTCAAAAGTGGGATCACCACATAAGAGACAACAAAATCAAGAATTATCAAAATGTGAGAAAGACTAAAATGATCTGACAATCAACATGACCATTTCCATTATGTTTATGAAATTTCTCATTTGCCCAAAGATAAAAAAAAAAAAAAAAAAAAAACAGGAGAAAAAGTCAATTGCATCTTTAAAATGTTCCCCAAATCTTAATCATTCATATTAAGGCAACTAGTACAATTTAGTTCATTTGTCTAAAAACAGAAAGGACTTAAATTTTCTTTATTGGTCAGCCAAATTTTAAGTAACTTAGGGACACTGTTACAATCCATCAATCTATTCATGGTGACCAAAATTTCAGCACATTTGGATAGATTGCACTGAAACATATCTCTTCGTAGACCTCCCCTTACCGTCACAAACATCATGCATACAAATCACCAAAACCAGTGATTCAGCAAAACAGATAAACATTAGAAAGAAATAAACAACCCAACCTCTTGCCTCTTCTTCCTCTTCCATGTACAGGGAGTTATTTGAATGATTGGAGCCTGATCTCTGGTGAGATGGACTTCTGGGCACTTGCAGAGAACTCATGCCTGACACCTACAAAGTCAAGAACTCATTCATAGTGGTTTGTGGCTGTGCAGGCTTTTTGCTATGGCTCTAGACAAATATGGTTGCAGAGTCTGGTTTCTTGTTTGTTTGATGGTTTTGTTTTTGTTCTTTTTATACCCTTTGCGTGAGTATGTGTATGTAATTACAGTTCCATAAAGTTTTCATCTTTGTTCTCTGACATTAGTTATCAAAACACACTCCAAGTGACACTTTATTTCATGAACAAAAGTTTTCAAAAAAGGAAAACAAAACTAAAAGGTTACCAGTACTGTGAAGTAATCTATCTCTGTTGCAGGGTTAATCATAAACAAACTGATGAAGTAGCTCATTTAAACTCAATTCTGGAAATTATTGGTGAGGTGGGTTGTTTGTTGGGGTTTTTTTCGGCCCCCTTTTACTTACCAATACATACATATGTCCCTGAACCATGACAGTCAAAGTTTTCATTCATATATTGGAGAGGACAGCCTTTCCTGTCATGATTAGTGTCTTGGTTAAAGTGAACTGTTTAAACATGCAAAAAAGTATTTGAGAAGTGGTGTATTAGTGTTCATAGTGATACTGTACTCAAATAAAGACTGTTACTAGTGTTATAGAAATGGTGGATTTAATCTTAAGAGTCAACATGATGTTTAAATGAATCAGAAATAAAGAAAAAAGTAAAAGTGTTATTTGGTGTACACACTTTTCTTCCCTTTCCCTATCAATGATAGTGTCAAGCATGCATGCATGCTTACACACACACACACACACACACACACACACACACACACACACACACACACACACACACACGCATTGCACGCACGCACGCTCGCACGCATGCACGCACACATGCACGCACACACACAAAAGATGAAAAAACAAAACACGCTGCAAAGTTTATTCTTTAATCCTCAGTGAAGATGATTTTGACTTGATCTGATACACACTGGAATAAAAGTCATTTCCACATTAATTGCTATTAATTACACACACACACACACACACACACACACACACACACACACACACACACACACACACACACACACACACACACACACACACGCACACACACACACACATACACACACAGATCCACACATGCACACACTGACACACGCACACACACACACACACACACACACACACACACACACACACACACACACACGCATGCACGCACGCACGCACACACACACACACACACACACACACACATAGATCCACACATGCACGCACAGTCACACACACACACACACACACACACACACACACACACACACACACACACACACCCCTATACACACACACCTACACACACACACACACACACACACACACACACACACACACGCACACCCACTTATTTACCCCAGAGTCACTGGTCTCAACATGAGAAAATGAAGAGGTCCTTGCAGGACTGAATACATTCTCCGGTTCATCTGCCACACAAACATTATGGTCATGCCATATCCGAAACACTGCAAAGTTTTCAACATCTGTCATCAATTTCATGAAATGTTTGAGTGTTTTTTGTTTTTTTTCTTTTCTCATTTTTAAAGTTGCGCAAACACTATTTCAACACTCTACAACTGGAGGCATCTATTAACTGGATAACATTACGATATGAACTGATGAATAAAATGTTAAAAATCTTTGGTTTTCAAATGAGTGCATGTTTCTACTATAAGTATAATTCCTAATCATATGAAATAGAAGATTCCAAATAGAAGATTCCAATAAGTTACAGTAACTCGTAACATTTGATACATATTTCTGATCCATGTATTCATTTGTGTTGTTATATCTTTTTTAACCTTCAAACGACAAACTCAAACATGGAATGGTATGATTTTAATTGATGTGCAAATATGACTGAAAACTGTTTAAGATCTAGTTGGTAACATATCAATTATTTCTTTCTCTACACACATGTATACACACACACACACACACACACACACACACACACACACACACACACACACACACGTGCGCACACACTCACAAGCATGCACACACACACACACACACACACACACACACACACACACACACACACACACACACACACACACACACACACACATACACAAATAAAGTAGGAAAAAAAATGAAGATTACCAAACCTTTTCAAATACATAACCATTACAACACTGTGTACTAGAATCTTCATCCTGACTCGATTAGAGAACCAAAACTGAAGGTATCATTCAATTTCCAAGTTACTGAAACTCCACTACATGTTGCACTGTTGCACATGATGTACTTACCACATGAACTGTTGCAGTAACAGGAGAAAATGACCCTACTGCTGCTCCAAATGTTGTTTCCACATATTCCTGAAAAGAAATCACAGCTGATATTGACTTGACAATACTGTTGTTACACGATCACTGAATGAGGAAAAAAACAACTATATTCAATACACAGTGATAGTGCATGCTAGGAATTTTGCAAACCAGTCCCAATGCTGACTATCTTGCTCAGTCACTCAACAACCAGTGTAAGAACCATCCCAGTAAAACAGCCAGTGACAACAAATTTGAAACTGAAATGGGGCTTCAGGAAAGACTCACAGTCTTGTACTTTTTTCCACACTGACAGTCTTGTTTTGCTCTCTTATTGTATAGGAAGTATTGATTTTAGTTGTTGTTTTTTTCTCCATGGTCATGTTTGATATGCTCAGACCCATTCAGTTCATGGTGTTCCAAGGCCAACTAACCACAAAGGGCTATATGAGATCTGTCAGTTTATCAAAGACAATTCCCTGAACAGAACTTTTTTTTTTCTTTGCTGTCCCAACCTCTGCGCCACTTCAGAGGCAGAGGCAGTGCACCCACACCATTCATTCCGACACCCCGTTCACAGCCACAGCTCGGTTGGCCCCGCAGCAGCCCCAGCACCAACAATCCACAGGGAGCAGTCAATGTCAAGTCATCAAGAGGCAACCCACCGGAGGAGACACTGCACTGCTGCCAAGTCACTTCGGTGTATTCAATGGTGCCTGTTCTCATCTAACATACGCAGGATACCACCTACTAAGCCCCCTACTGATGACAATAATTGTTTAGTCGCGGAGCCGGCATGAATGAGCTCTCCCTCCGGAGGGCGCCACCACGTACGTCCAATGACAGCCCCCATGGACTGGCCGATACTGGTGACCCCGACGGAACCAAACCAAGGCCACAGACATGAAGAGGATATCGAAACTGAGGTCACCATGAGAGCAGGGCATGAAGGGCCACAGAATTTGAGACATTTTTTTTATGCTGATCAATGAGAACGAGGATGATTAAGATGATGCTACAGATTTCCATTTCAGTCTGAGACTGACAGGGCTGTACTTTATGCTTCCTTTCATAATATATCCCAGCATCAACCAGGCCCGAGAGATACAGGCACCTGCAGTGTTGGTCAAGAAATTTGAGCAACACTCTCAGAAACACATCCATTAAGTGGATGAAACTCGACTGTGTGGTCCCAGTCTTTCCCAACTGAGTCCATAGCAAACTCAACTCTCGGCAGGAGCCGGTCGGGGCAGAAAAACCCACATGACTCTCATGGGATTCGAACCAACGACCTCCAAGCCGGGAGTCCGCGACACTAACCACTTTACGGCGGCTGGTCCCTGAACAGAAGTTAAACAAAAAATCTTTTATTGTTATAACAGATTTTCTAAAAGCCACTAAAACTAACATTCTTTAAAAGTATTTCTTCCAAAAAACATGAGATAAAATGAAATACATTAGTTTCTTCCAGGAAATAACAAAAATCATATCAGATGGGACATCCTTGAATAAGATTATCATGGAGTCTGCTTTAAATCGTTTATGTCTGACATTATGAATGTCCCAACAGTCTGTGAAAACATATCAGTGGTACATCACATGGGATGCACCACGGGGTTTCTTCACCTTTTAAAAGACACAGGTGAGTGTAAAAGGAATGGTCTGTGTCTACTCAGCGCAAACTGTTTCTTCTTTATCAGTTTATGGCCAGGGTGACATATAGTAAAAACCATTATTGGGGTCTAGGTGGATTCGAAAGGGATTCAAAAGAGTTATTTGAACATCTGCATAAGACCATGAGTGACTCATTAACAGCTGACTACAGTGCTGTCTTTTTAGAGAATAAAGAGAATGCATCTTTGAACAAGTATCTGAACAAAAGAGTAGACCTATGATACTGGTGTAATGTGACAAAACATACTGAATAAAAAAAAAAAAAAAATGCCACTATACAGAATATGATCCATTAAATAATGTTTGATGATGAAGCAAATGCTACTTGAAAATAACTGTGCAGATTTTTTTTTATTCTGACATGATGTAGGTAATAATTAATTTGCCATTCCCAGCAAAATAAACTGGTCCCTGAGATCAGCAGTTCAACGATATTTTGGTTTTCTACTATTGCAGATAAGGAAGTGGGGCTGGATTGGACACACCCTCAGGAAGCCAGTGTCCAGCACCACATGCCAAGCCCTGACCTGGAACCGCAGAGAAAGGGGAAGAGAGGCCGGCCTCTCAACAGCTGAAACCGAGACACTGAGGTGGAGGTGAAGCAACTAGGGACCAACTGGACTGGAATGGCCAGAACAGCCCAGAACAGAGTGCGATAGCAAAAGGTCGTCGATGGCCTATGCTCCACCTGGAGCGATGGGCATAATGAATGAATGATTTCTGCAGATGTTATTTTACTGACAATTATCTGTTAGCAAGATCATTGGTAGATGCCATCAACTGATGCATTAATGTTCAGAAAATTAACCAACCTTTCATGTCCCAAAAAATGCTCTTCCACACCATGCTTGTAAGCACATTTATTCCACTCTTGAGTCTTATGTTTATGGACAAGAGAGCCCACACACTCACATGTTATCATGTGCACAGGCATGCGCGTGCACACGCACACACACACACATTCTCTCTCTCTCTCTCTCTCTCTCTCTCTCTCTCTCTCTCTCCCTCTCATGCTTACAAACACACACAAATACAAAGGTAACTGATACACCTACATCTTCCTCAGAAGAACAATCAAAAATGAAATCCATGCTATCAATAAATTATTCACACATCCCAAACTTGAATAGGGAAAGCAAGATATACCACAAAATATAGAAATAACAAAAAACACCACACACACACACACACACACACACACACACACACACACACACACACACAATTTACATATGAACAACAAAGTCTCAGCACATGGATTCAAGTTTGGTCTTGTTTTGACATAAAAACAATAACAGATAGTGATGCACAACAGGCATGGGGAAGGTGGAGCAGTGGGGGGGGGGGTGAGGGAATACTGAAGCTGAATAAACACACACACACACACACACACACACACACACACACACACACACATTTCTGTTCTGTAATCCACCATACCCATCTGGTGTGTGGTGTGTGATTGACTGAATACTGTTGTGAACCTGACGTCTGCAGCTGCAACATTTCCCAGAGCAACCCCTCTCACAGCCTCTTTCTAGCAATATACTTGTTTGACCCCATGTACTCATCTGTGTGATGTACTGAAAATCAACTTTCCAAAGGTTACTTACCCACTGGTACATGAACATGTGAGAAGGCTATTTTTGAGTACTTCAAGCAGAACAGTAACTTTCTTTCTCTCTCTCTCCCTTCCTCCAGCATCTAATCCCTATCACCAGCCCATACTTCCACCTTTACTTTTTGTCCCTCCACTTCCCTCTACCATGCCAATTCTATTTACCCCCAATACGTCAACTTAAATAGCACATGTATGCCAACTGCCTGTCAATCAATGTTATGTAAATCACACACACACACACACACACACACACACACACACACACACACACACACACACGAATTGTGTCACACACACACACACACACACACACACACACACACACACACACACACACACACCGTGACAGTCACAGGCGACTAATTATTTACAGGATTTTTTACGGGATGGAGGCCTTTTTCTGTCGGGAATGGAAAGAGGGCGTATTCTAGAGCTTCAAAAGTTATCTGACATTACAAATGATCCCAAAAATAGACACGACTAAGCACAGATCTTTATCAACACTCTCGGACAGTAGCTGCGGATTACTTTCAAACGATGTTCGAAGTTTATCTGTTCCAATAAAAACAGACACAAACTGAAAGACACATGACTTCAACATACATACATGTTGGCTTAGAGGGTGTCCAGGATCGCCCTGCTTCCCACTGAAAGCCATGATCAAGACGAACTGTTCTGATCAACTTTTTGTTGCCGACATCGTCCACCATGTCAACACAGGCATTTACGTTTCCGGAATCTGCGATTATACACACAGTAGCAATTTTCACGATATACATACACCATTTGTATATGTACAATTACTCGATAGAATCGATTCTGCTTTCGGCCAGCTTTAAACATAAAGTATGTCGATGATCGTACAATTCTAGTGTATCACTCATTTAGTGATTAAACTAGTCGTCATTCTTGTATACCAACAAAGACAGAAAAAAGAGTGACGTTCTATATGGCTGCACATTCCTCTCTGTCATGATTCCTTTGTTTTTTAATTTGTACTAATTGAGGTACATGTATGTCATCTTTGTGACTTGCACATTTTTTTTTTTAATAGAAAATGGCAACATTAAAAGAATATCACTGTTTTTCATGACTTTTATATTGTTGCTACAGGCAATGTGACACCCACCCACCCCCACCCCCCACCCCCACCCCCTCCCCGCCTCCTAACTGATTCAGCCATTAGCTTCATGTCAGCTCGCTTGTCCTCCATAAGAATCCTCCAGGGTACTTGTTCGCCCTATGTTGCAGTATGCTAGCCCTGTGTGGGATCCCCACACTTCATAAGTCCTGCCTTGAAAAGGTTCATAAAAGACCAGCGGCTATAGGTGAGTGTCTACAGAATGTATACGGGCCAACATGTTCCTGACCTTCTGACCTTCAATAGACCGTCCTTGAAGGAGGGAAGGAAGAGAGCATGCCACTGATTCTTCTTTAAGTATCATCATCGCAGCCTTGTCGCCATAGATGCAAAGCACCTCCTCGGGATGGCCAGCCCACATCTCACGGCACCCACCAGTCGCATCCCCACATGTCAGCACCAGACAGTAAACAAACCGGATGTTTTACAGGCAGAAATTCTCCCCCCCTCCCCTCCCCCTCTTCCCTCAAAAGAGAGAGAGAGAGAGAGAGAGAGAGAGAGAGAGAGAGAGAGAGAGAGAGAGTAAAAGAGTGGAGCAGCAGCCTGCCTGCTGAGATCGTCTTCACGCCATCCTTGGTTTCTTTCCGGGTAAGTCCAGGATGGCGGCATTATTCACGTTGAATTCGTCTCCTCCTCTTCCCCGTCTTCCTTCCCCAGTCTTCGTCCTCGCTTATGCAGTATCGTGTGGGCCTGGCTCAACATCAGGCTGATGCTAAAGCCAGTGGTAAAGACTGGTGTTAGTGGGTCTGGTGACTAGTCTCACTGACCCGCCCCTGAAATGTTTTTCACCTGCTGGCAGCAGCTCCATACACGGCTGTACAGCAGCTGAAGGACGATGTGCCTGTTTAGATCTTGTGATGGTCGTCACCCAACGTCTGCTGTGAGAAGCCTCGAGGATAAGGTAATCACCCAGTGTGTAACTGACATCAGATTATGGCCTCTAGCCTTGAGGAAGGAGGATACTCTTCCACAAAGTGATATAGAAAATGAAAGTGTTTACAAGGCCATTGCAATTAAAGTATGTTTTTATGTCTTCTTACTCACGCTTTAAGCCAGTGTCATCTATTCATATGGCATATACCAACAAGCTTAAATTCAATTGTTCTATTTTACTTTAATGCGCAGGAAATGCTTAAATAAAACTCCGTTTAGACAAAAAGGAAAATGAATGTGCAAAGGTCTTGCTTAAGACTCGACTCTTTACAGAGGGGCCCATAGTAAAATGATTGCTTGTGGAGCTGACGGCTGTGAGTTCAAGGCTTACTGGAATCTCTCTCTCTCTCTCTCTCTCTCTCTCTCTCTCTCTCTCTCTCTCTCTCTCTCTCTCTCTCTCTCTCTCTCTCTCTCTCTCTCTCTCTCTCTCTCTCTCCCCACAAGTAAATGGGTACCTGATTCAGTAAAGAGAAGATTAAAGACAGCGGGATGGGCTCTTCCTTCCATTATGACATGCCCTACACACACACACTACACCTCAGACAGGTCACTGCCCCTATGGCCAATAGGTTATGAGCATTTTAAATTTTGTACTTAATTTACAGACACAAACAGTTACAATGTTCAGAGAACTTTCATTGGGAACAACAGCTGATTTCTCTTTCTTTTCTTTTGTATCTCCACCAAGACATATTAGATGGTTCCAAGCAGACAGAGATTAGCTCATTCAACTCAGCATTGCTGGAGCGCTGCTGAACAGTGCCACAATCCTGCAACCAAGCAATGCTCAGGCTATAGACCTGATGTACTGAGACATGTACTCCTAAACTACGCAAATTATTTTTTTTCAAATTTGACATAGCCATAACAAAAGCTTGGTTATAATATATTACATTTTCTAGTCTTTGGACGATGGTTGGTTGTTTTGGTTCACATTCAAACACGAACTTATGTAATGAATAAAATTATATTGTGTTAGTTAAAGAATCATGTCCATGTCTAAAAAGACATTTTATGATACAGAGTTATTTTTTGATATATATAATTACTAAACTATTGATTTAATGAACCAGTTGGAAATATATAGATCTTGGATGAGTAGGGTTTTTTGTTTTTGTTTTTGTATTTTTCTTTAATGATATTTAGGACTGAAATGAAAGGTGTAGTCTGTTCATGTAATAATATAATCTTGCAGCGTATCAACGCATTTTAAGTCCGAATGCACGCCATATTACATGACCCTATAATATCTTGCTATACAATCACTAGGCAATAACAATGTGAAATGTTTCTTACCTTTGACAAAATATAGTTTCTGATACCTCAGAATTAGAGTGAAGTATCCCTTTTGTTCCAGAGGATCAGCCCAAAATGGCCAGGCAGGAGAGGCTGACCAGGCTGTAAAGTTTGAAGAGTTGAAAGAGTTGAAATGAAAGGAACAGCACTATTTTCAAAATGTCAGTTGGCGCAAAAGATAAGGCAGACATAGGTGAACTCTAAGGCCTGAAATGTGACGCCAGCTAGGACATTTCAAAAGCAAGTTCAGAGTCCCAATTTAGACTCAGGGTGCTATTCTCTCTTACTCTGAACCTTTTTTCAAAGAAGCAGGGGAGAAGAAGAGATAGTATGAAAATAATGTTAAAAGTATAAGTATTAGATTCCAAATGCTGTATCAAAGTAACCCCATAAAATATAGACTTCATCAAAGGTTCAGAACTATTTGCCAAAATCGCTGTAAGTTTTCTTTCAGGAATCTGGGCACGTTGAAAAATGTGGCCATTGTTATAGCACAACTGATTTTAGAGGAATGTAACTGTGTACAATTCACAGCAAAACATTCAAGCTTTCCTGGGCACACACAACTTTCGTTCTTTTCAGTGCAGTTTGACAGAACTATCTAAAACTGGCTTTTTATCTCATTAGAGAGACCTGTCATCAAGTACACAGTAGGTTGCTGTCCACTGTCAAATGTTAAGGGTGTAACAGACACAAGAAGGCTAAGAAAACATTATCGTAAACATTATTGCTCTCAATGTTCTTTGGTTTATTACACTTTCACCATTGGGAACGGACAGTAACATATTGCATATGCAATGAGATCCCCATGATGTAACGAAAACCAAACAGTTTTGGATAGTTCTGTCAAACTGCTCTCTTTGATATTTGTTAATAAGATTTATGTGGCGTGTTTCCTGATGAAACCAGTGAGAGTTGTGCTTGCATGGGAAAGCGTGACTATCTAGTCATGAAAAGAAAAAAGAAACATCTGAAGGTGCCGGTGGGAGCCCGTAAAAGCCAGACCTCAAACTGCCGAATGAACCAGGTGGGAGGAATCCTGCACCACCCTTGGTAGCCTGCGTTGTGTTGATATAGGGTGCAGGTAGCCTACGCACACGGGGCATTCCATCGAGTGACATAACTGCTCTCTAGCGCATCATGGCGTGGTAACAACAGAACCTCCAAGCTTTTGCCACAAGGCCACGCGTGCCTTCTGAAGAGAGTCCTTTGTTGCAGTCTTTCCCGTTTGCGATAGGACTTTCCATTTGGTCAGTGGGTCTTTTCTCACTGTCAGTTGACCTTTCCCCATAGTCAGCTAACAGGCAGACCAGAAAAAAAAGAGTACACTCCAAGGTGCCAGAGGGACCCAGAGATGTAGCCTACTGTCCTCAGCTACTGAACCACCCAGTATCTCTTCTTTACATCTTTGTTTACAAAGATAACATTTCATCACTCAGCAGTGGATGGAATGTGTGTGTGTGTGTGTGTGTGTGTGTGTGTGTGTGTGTGTGTGTGTGTGTGTGTGTGTGTGTGTGTGTGTGTGTGTGTGTGCGTGCGTGCGTGCGTGCGTGCGTGCGTGCGTGCGTGCGTGCGTGCGTGCGTGCGTGCGTGTGTGTGTGTGTGTGTGTGTGTGTGTGTGTGTGTGTGTGTGTGTGTGTGTGTGTGTGTGTGTGTGTGATATCAGTATAATGTCACGTTCATAAGACTTATATCATTTACAACTCAGAATTGTTACTTTCGTCACGTCTTCGTCTGTAGAGGAACGATTCAATATGTTACTGTTGTCATTTTCAGGGTCAAATGTTCCATTGATTAGCTTCTAATAAACTTGGGAGAACTTTTAAGCAATCAGATGTTTTTTCTCAGGGTTTGTGTAATATTTTAAACTGGTCATTCATAATCCCAACAAACTGCCGTTTTCACATGAATACATTGTGAATGGATACGGCAAGCAGTTAAGCTCGAAGTTTTGTCGGGGCATGCTATTGTTTGATAAAGGGAACGAGTCTCCATAATAGTTATTTATACTGACGTCTCCCCGCCTCACTTCCATCTCTGTTCGTATATACATTTAATGATAACGAGGTTACTTGCATCTTTTTTTTTCTCCTTTTTTTTTTTTTTTTTTCTTTTTTTTTTTTTCTTCTTTTTTTTTTTTTTTTTTTTTTTTTTTTTTTTTTTTTTTTTTTTTTTCGTTCTTCTGCCTTCCCTGTGGCAATATTCAGGGTCAAAGCCAGCATTAGTCTGAATGCATGTTAATTTGTGTGTGTTTATTTCTTCTGCTGTTGTCACTATGTGTATGCATCTGCTCTCGGAAAAATGGAGCAGCATTGAACTGACTTACACTGCAGTGAAATGTTCTTGGTTCCGATGCGCAAGCAGCATTAGCTTAGAAATACAGAATTAATCAACACCCATCGTGCGCCAAATTTGAGAAGATAAGTGATTACTCGTTCTTCATTTCGTTTCCTGGATTTTGCTTATCTCGCCTGAAGAAGACCTAAGAGGTCAAAATGCATCGTGTCTTGTCTTGTAATTTGTTTGTCTTTGTTGTTTGGCCAACTCACTAATTATTTCTTTTTGAAATTAGAATTATAGGACTGAAATAGTTTAATCATATAACAAAATTTTACATTACCTGAGGGTAATTATTGAATTAAGGTGGTGTTTTTGTTATGGTATTTAAAGACTCGCTCACATAGTGAAGAGCACTTTTGGCAAGGTTTGTTGGTTTTTTGTGTGGTTTAGAGTAATTGGGTAAATTTGTGTATTTAGGTTGATCACGGTTAATATATTCCAAAATTCGCCTCGTTTTATGCACATGTGGTATTAAGTCAAAGAGGTGATCCGCCATTTTCCGGTGCAAGTCAGCAACATGGCACGATTCGATCCACCACAGATTCAAGACAATCCAGATGGATGGGGGGCCCTTGTGAAATGCCTGAAATGTACAAGGACCTTCCATACCAACCATTTTCAAAGGACGTTCGTCTTGGGAAGGTAAGACTCTAAGCCACGTGAGGATCAAGCTGTCACAAATGCTAAATCTGCTTGGTTTGACTTGTACCACGTTCGATGTCTATTAATTCTGTTCAACAGTCGCTCATGAAGTTTAATCATTTACGGCCCGCAATCAACATGCTGATTTAGTAGTGAATACTCTGTTACTTTGTGGGTTGCATATCAAAGTAAGGCACAATCCGGAGAGAAAAAGATCTAGAATCAGTTGCAACTGGTAGGGATGACATACAGATTAATATTTGTTACCAGGTGGGAGCCTACGGCTCATGTTCTCAAAGTCATTCGTAGAACTTTTGCTTAGCATGGCCAACCTTGCAACTTTCCAGCGATGTTGGTGGGGAGGTCACAACAATCTTTCAGTTATGGCTGAGATTCTTGATGTGTTGTGATACGTAACAAACATATTGATGACTAGACATATGCCAGCCTTTCTTTCTTTGCACAGCCTTGATCTTACTAATGTTCCACATGGGTGTGGGCGTGTAACTAGTAGTAAATACTTAGTAGTAGTATGATGTATCCAACCAGTTTCCACTGAAGAAATTACGAAACATTAATTGGCAGATTTCAGACAGTTGTACAGAATGTGTACAGCTAAGCGGACTGGTTCCAGTATTATGAAACAGAACATAAAACTCTTACTGTGATCATTAACAATAAGAAGTCACAATCAGCCTTCAAAAGGGATTGCGATGGTTCCCTTATGCAGCTAGTGAAGAGTTTTCATATCTGTAACATATTTTCTTAATTTCATGTTCCCAGTTTCTCCATCTTCAACCTCCCACCCCCCTCCCCCCTCCTTAAGTCCAAAGTTTTGCCAAGTCATTACTATGAAGACAATTTAGTTAGCCTACGCTGCCCCCCGCCCACTATTAGATTGTTCGTCTTTGTATTTGTCGGACTTTATTCAAGTTTAAAAGGCTGTGCCAGTCTTGAATAAAAGTTACTCTGTGTTAGGTTTCCTTATGGAAGCAAAAACTGCCCCACTTGTTTACTGTTTATGAAAGTTAGTTTTTTTTTCACTTTACTACCTACATGAGAGAAGTATGTTTAATGAAAAAAAAACAAAGAAAGAAAGAAAGAAAGAAACAAACAAACAAAAAAAGACGAAGGAAAAAAAAACCCAGAGTAGTACATTCAATGAAACAAGCAAACAAAGAAACAAATACAAAAAAAAAGACAAAAACGAAAAAAAAGAGGAATGGTTCAGACTTGAACTGAGTTTCAAAATTTTATGCTATCCACATTTAAACTTTGGTATGGTGTTTTCTGGTACTACTGAAGCTGTATTGACCTGTATTAGTTGTAATCTGTTTCTTGGCACAGGTGGCTTGCATTTGTTTCCATCCATTCATGCATCTAGTTTCATTACGATATGGTAGTGAGGTGCATGTTAGGAAAATTTGAAATAAAGCAACTCAGTCTAGTCTAGATTACTTTGTACCTTATTTTCTCTGTGTGTGTGTGTGTGTGTGTGTGTGTCACTGTGTGTGTGTGTGTGTGTGTGTGTGTGTGTGTGTGTGTGACTGTGTGTGTGTGTGTGTGTGTGTGTATTTTCTTTTTAAATGAAGAATTCAGATTTGAAACCTTTTGAGAATGCAGCTTCTGTCACTGGCACTAGTGGCACTTTACAATTACCTGACGTTTATTTTTTTATGATTTTTGATTATTAATTCATTTATTTACAGCAAAAGTAATAACCTATCATGTTAATTTCTTTTGTGTAGGTTTCAGACTGGACAGGAGCAACGTATCAGGATAAAAGATATCTAGGTAAGTACAAAGAGCATAAATGTTTTTGAACAGTTATTTCAAGTACACTTTTTTGGTCTTCCTCATTTACCACACACTCTTGGGTATTACTCCATGCCATGCAATGGTTTCCCCATATGCACAGCCACATCGTACAGATTTATCTTGTCAATAATTGCGTTATCGCAGACCCACTGTCAGTGAACACACCCTCAGCAGGCTGCTGCCAAGGTCATCAGAAGACAATCCACATGAATTTACTGACACCACAGCTTGAGACTGTGTTGACCTTCCAGAGGTCAAATGACCCATTGCTGGTACGAGTGATGGGTTAGTTCTGAAAATGATGAGCTGAATTTCAATCATTTCTTGAGCGGGAATAAGGAAGAGGTTGCTGGGGGAGGGGGGTAAGGGCTGCTGTTATTAGTTAACATGTTAACTCTTGAGGACTCTTTATGAACAAAGGTCCACCGGGATCTGTAATAAAGTAAGGATAAACACAGAAGAAAAAAAAAAACATGGTAAAGCCTATGTAAATGTATGGGTTATTTAGCCTAGGGGATCCCCAATGTCAGACTGCGCTGTCAGGAGTGACTTATGGTGAAGGATAAAAACCTGAACACAGGTTTTCAGAAAACACCACTGTGCTCACAGATAATAGCTATAAGTATAAAGAGCTGAATAAATGAACCGAGAAATTATTGTTCCTTTATTCAGCTCTTCATAGCTGTAATCTGTGTGCACTGTAGTCTGTTGGCATAGCAGATGTGGTGTAGCATATGTGAACTAATCTGCATGCAGCGATACCGTGATGAAACTGAAACTAAAACTGAGAGCACACACACAAACGCACAATACCACACACACACATACTTGCACACACACAGGCACGTGTGCACATATACTAATGAACTTCATGCAAACATGGTAAGCTTTAGCAAACTTTCTGCTCCACTGAAGCTTGAAAACTGTTGAATTCAGAAATGACATTGAAAGTAAATATATGATCATGTGTTACATGACCAAAAAATGGTCTGTTTTATACTGTTAGTAAAACAAAAGTTGAATGTAAAGATGCAGACTTACAATAGTAATTACTAACAGTCAGTCTGATCCTTTGAACTTGAATTTAAGTAAGTGATTATTCCTTTCATTATCAGCTATAGCCAAGATGTAAACAGACAAAAATCAGCTATGCAACAGACCTCATGAATTGTACCAGATTTACAAAGCTGTGACTTTTGAACTGGTTCACCAGATGCTGTCATTCTCACACTTCTTAACACGACACAAATTTACAATTTTGAGTCCATGTCCTATTCAAGTATGGGAGGAAAGCTAAAGAAATACACACACAAAAAAATCACAGAATGCTTTTAATGTTAAGTGGCTACTATAGATTTTGACCACAAATAGCCGTTCAGCCGCTGAGGTGATTAATGGACTGAGTTGATCAGAAAAGTGCAAATAGAGTTATCGGAGAATCATAACTGATTATTATTAATATTTTTACAATTTTGTAATAGAGCCATTGGTCTTGTGAACAGGGAAATACAGCTCGGCCTTTGGGGGTAGCCAGTATGCCTACTACCACGAAGAAGATGAGAGCTCCTTCCAGCTGGTGGACACGGCCAGGGTGCAGCGACCTTTGTATCAACGAGGTCGTCGAATGTTTCAGCAGGTGATATAGATGAAACATTTGTTCAAGTTGAGCTTCTTGCTGCTTGTGTGCTCTGATTTGGACAATTGGAAGTGTTCAGTTGTTCTCCCTGCTTTTAACGTTTATTTGATATGGTGATTGATCTTTGTTAGTAGCTGTCAACTTAATGCTCCAGTGAAGGTGACAGTCACATACATAGACGGTAAATGCAGTTATGTCAGTGCACAAAATGCTTGCACACATGACAAACTTCAGAAGTATTTATTTCTCTAGCCTTTTGTTGGGGTACAGAGTGGAATAAATTCATAAACGCTAGCAGTGTACTCCACTTCAACTTTTGTGGAAATTGGTGAAAACTGAAGGTGAGGAGTAGGGTGGTCTGCAGAACCAATATTCCGCTGAGTAACAGAGTTTAGGTTAACTCTTTACAAACTAGGTAGCTCTTTCTACACAGGAAAGGAAAATGTCAACAGCATGTCTCACATTCTTGAGAAATGGAAAAGGCCTAATTTGTCTGGATTAGAAGCACTCATTTATGGGCATCTCATTCTTTGGCACTTAATGGACAGAATGGCTGCTCTGTCCAATGCATTTGTAAGATTGACTCAAAGGTGGGCTTCTGAATAGGATGTTGCCTGATTGCAAATGTTTCAGCTCTAGAAAGTTGTATAAAGATTAAGTGGTGATAGACATGGCTGATAGAGGATGACCAAAAAAGTGCCATTTTCTGGTGATGCAGAAAAGTTGACGAGCCTGGCATGTATCAGTGTGTTGATTAGGGAACATATTGAACTATGGGAGAAGCAGAAAGCAAGCACACCACTTCCACATCTAAGGTGCACAAAGCAGCACTGCTTTGTCTTTAGACTTGATAAGTAGATAAGGCATCACTTATAAATCACAAAATCCAATAGATTCCAGTTTGGGAATACTGCTTTTAATCATTGTTCCATCTCCAAAACTATGATAAAATAAACATTGTGGCCATTGACAGCAATAGCGAGACTGTTGTCAGTCTGTAAGCTATGGACCTGCACGTGCGCGCGCGCGCGCTCACACACACACACACACACACACACACACACACACACACACACACACACACACGCATGAACATGCACATGCACATTCTTTTGCATTTGCACAAACCAAGCTAACGCAACTGCACAGCTTAGATTTTTGGTGTCAGTATCCAAGTATGTTTGTCAGTTGATGTTTTGTAGTTCATTCCACTCTGAAGTTGTGCATTTCTAACATGTTCAAAGTCAGTCTATGAAATGTGAGTTTGAAGCTATAAACCAGCAAAAAGAAAAATAAACATATACGAGGCCTGCCTGCTTGACTAAAATAGATACGCCATATAGCTGTAAAGGTTGTAACTCTTGCCCACCAATTTGTCTCAAATATACAAACCATACGGGATTAAAGTAAAATGTATTTTAGCATTTATCATCACATTACTATAAATAATCCTTAAGGGTGGTTTGTAACATAGATTTGTAATTGTTACAGTACAGTGCACAGTGCAGAACACTAGAATCAGTTTCTGGACAGATTAGAAAACGCTTTGTTGTAGTCTTTGAAATCTTTAAAGTGGATGGCAGTGTCACATGATACTATAGTGCACGCACACACACACACACACACACACACACACACACACACACACACACACACACACACACACACACACACACACTCATTCTCTCTTTCTCTCTCTTTCTCTCTCATACACACACACATGCTCACACACACTCTCTCTGTCTCTCTCTGTCTCTCTGTCTCTGTCTCTGTCTGTCTCTCTCTCTCTAACACAGTAGCACTTGCACACATGCAGGCATGCACACCCACACTGTTTTTTCCTCAAGTAAGAAGTTTTCCTACTTTCAGACGAAACAGCGTCGAGAGAGAGAACGCCGGCAGCAGCAAGCTCAGGCAAACATGCAGGTGCTCACCAAGACCCAGAAGAATCGGGAACGGTAAGTGATTTTATTTGTTCCAGTTGTATCATTATGCCCATAAAAAAGTTGATGTAAAGAAAAAAAATTTTTTTTTTTTTTTTTTCTCCAAACGAAACAGTCTTCTTAAATGTTCACTGTGTTTATTTGGGTACATTTTTATGATACTCATTTTAACTGACCATAAAATGATACCTGCATGCGTCAAAATAATTTGTTGTTTTATTTATTTTTTTTTAAACCCTAGCTGAGTAGAGAGTGGATACAGTGGCTTAAAAATTACCTCTTGCATTGACCTGACCTTTTTTCACATTGGCGCAAGATTGAGAAAAGGAAGAATGAAGAAAAATCCCTGCCACATTGCTTCACATTTACATGTGTTTGTTTTATCTGCTTGACATCATCTCTTCCAATTTGATGTCTTACAGTGGAGACACTGAAATTCTCATTGTGCTGACTGCCTCGGGCAACCTTACTTCAGATGCTTATGGAGACAGCTTTCATTGTGCTTGAAGGCATCCCAAGAGTACACAAAGTAGGGAGAGTCATGCGTACAATTTTTGTTGTTGTTTTGAGTGAATTGTCAGCCTTAAGTAGCTTTTTGCAGTGTTTCTGATAATTGAAATCATTTAGTCTGTGGAAGAACAAATGTGGGAGCAGGAGGCATGGAAGTGTTAACCCATCTCAGTGTTCTTTTTTTTTATGCTGATAGGAGTCATGACATTCTTCGCTATATTAATCACAGTCTGATGTGGTACACTAGAAAGTGGCCAGGATGGAGAGGGAGATGTACGACCTGTGTGATTTTTTAGTTTCTGAAAGACATAGTTTTCATGAGATCTAAACTTTTTTGGAAGAAAGACTTCAAGCAGCTCTGGCTTTTTTTCTCTCAGAAAATCTGTATTTAATGACTTGTGCATGTATGTGTTTTTTTTAAAAATCTATGTTGAGAGTTAAGTTTAATGAGGTGACAGCCCTGTATGGCCCTTGGCAGTCAACTGGGCTAAAAGCAATGTGGACTGCATTGAAATGACTTAAATACATACACTGTTATTTGCAGGGATCGCCAGAGGATGCTGAAGAAATGGCAAAAGCAGTTTGGAAAGCAGATGCAAGAGAACAGGAATAAAGTGAGAAGAAATTGTTCTCTTTGTTATTATTTAGCATGATAATACATCCGTACCCCCTTTCCTCTGTTTTTCCAATGTTGATTCATAAAGCGGATTCAGTGTGTGTGTGTGTGTGTGTGTGTGTGTGTGTGTGTGTGTGTGTGTGTGTGTATCTACCCGAGTTTCACTTGCAGGTTTCAAGAGATGTGAATGATTATAATTTTAATAGAAATTATAAGCATGTAATTGAGGATACATGATTTCATAGAAATGAAATAACATAAAAGACTTTTTCAGGCCCCGATGAAGCACCGGGATGCTTCAGTGCAAATCAAAGATGACTGGCCAGTTGTTGAAGAGATGGACTTCCCTCGTCTCACCAAGTTGAACTTGCCAGACATCAAGGAAGCTGAAGATCTGTAAGTGCCTTCTTCCCATGATCTCCTAATGCTTTATTCCCATATATATCACTTTTGTTTTATTCTCAGTCATCTAAGAAAAAGTATTTCCAAGTCTGTATTTTCTGTCTCATTTTTTTTAACTTTTCGTTTGGCGTCGTATACTATACCATGTCAGACCATAGCGAACTCATCCCCAGTCAGAGGTTCTCTTTCCTGGGCATGAGTTTCGACACGATTGCCATGAAGGTCGCCCCGACCCCAGAGAGGTCCGCTGGGATAGTGGACCTCTTCTTTCGCCTCTTAGGGATGATGAAGTCCCTTTCAGCCCTCATCGGCTAGGTCGGGTCCCCAAACCCCAGCTGCAGAGGGAGTTCCGTCGTCGGCGGTCCCAGACCTCGGACCGCTGGGCCCTGACCATTCCCCACGGCCACTGGTTCTCTGGCGCCACGGACGAATGGCTCAATCCGTCCACTTTGACCACCGGCATTCCAATCTCTCTCCCAACTCAGTCCCTCAAACTGTACACGGATGCCTCCAACTCGGGCTGGGGGGCCCACTTGGGGGACAGTCATGCCTCGGGGGGTGTGGGACACACAGATGGGCACGCCTCCACATCAAGATATTAGAATTGGAAGCGGTCAGGCTGGCCTTCCTCCACTTCCAACACCTAATCTCGCCCAACTGGTTCTCCTCCTCACGGACAACACGTTGGTAGCCCATTACATCAACAAGGGGGGGGGGGGGGGGGGGGGGCTCACTCCATCGGCCTCTCCTACGGACAGAGGCCCTCCTTCGCTGGTGCCACGCACGGGGAACCACCCTCCGTGCGAGACATACAGCAGGGACACGCAACATCCTGGCAGACTCTCTCAGCCGCTCAGGGATCCTTCTGCACACAGAGTGGACCCTGAACAAGCTGACGCTAACCACAGTATGGGAGCACTGGTTCAAGCCCATGGTCGACCTCTTGGCGACCCGCTTCAACCATCGCCTTCCCATGTATGTCTCTCCCGTCCTGGATCTCCGAGCGTACGCAGTCGATGCGCTCTCCTCCCCTGGACAGGACTCATCGCGTACACCTTTCCCCCTTCCCAATACTTCACAGTGATCAGGAAAGGCCAGGCTGGAGAGACCCAAACTCATCCTTATAACCCCGTGGTGGCCGGCCCAGTTGTGGTTCCCAGACCTCAGGTCCTAACTCACGTTCCCCCTCTCCAGCTAGCCCCTCGGTGGGACTTGCTCAGACAACCTCGCTCGGGCCTCCCTCCCTCACTCCCCCCCAGATGCTTCGCCTACACGCTTGGCTGATACGCCAACCAAATTGCGACCACCGGTCCCCGCCTCCCCCGCGGACAGACCCCGGTCTGTCCTAGATACCCTGACAGAAGCGGGGGCATCGCAGTGATTACGGGACTTGGCCTTGGCCTCGCGTAGGACCAGCACCGAGTCCCTCTACAATTACCGATGGGAGAGATGGGGGTCACATGGTGCACGGCTAACTCGGTCCCCTACCTCCTCCCCTCCAACATCCAGATAGGCAATTTCCTATCCCATCTTTCGTCCTCTCGAAAGCCCTCTGCTAGTTCCATTCGGGGCTACAGATCGCCGTATGCACCACCATCCGTCAGTGGGCGGGCCCATCATTCGACAATGACTTCTCAGACAACTATCTCGGGGGGTGGCCCTACAGGAAGCTCAGTCCCCTAGGCGCGCTCCCATGTGGGACCTCTTTCTGGTTCTTGACTCCCTCAGAAAAACCCCCTTTCGAGCCCCTCCGCGCTATTCCCTTTGACATTCTCTCCTTCAAGACCACCTTCCTTCTCTCGCTGGCCTCAGCCAGGAGGAGAAGAAGTGGGATTCATGCCCTCAGTGGTGACCCTCGGGACATCGCCTTTCACAGAGACGGCTCGGTCTCGCTTAAGTTCCTGCCAGTTCTTAGCGAAGAACCAGGAACCAGGCACGTCCTCTCCTTCCCTGGTTATCCGCTCTCCCGACCTAGCGGATGAGGGCTGAAAGGGACTTCATCATCCCTAAGAGGCGAAAGAAGAGGTCCACTATCCCAGCGGACCTCTCTGGGGTCGGGGGCGACCTTCATGGCAATCGTGTCGAAACTCATGCCCAGGAAAGAGAACCTCTGACTGGGGATGAGTTCGCTATGGTCTGACATGGTAAGTATACTTAGCCAAACAGGGAGTATAATACAAACTCCCCATTTTTGCCAGGCCAGGTTTGTTATTACTTGCATGTAAATCACCAGAATGTAAAATGGATACATAAAATGATGTCTTTGATATTCTGACTAAAGCAAATGACTGAGGTATGTGTGAGAGCGCAGACACAGTTGCAGTTATAGCACTTGGAAATGTCTGTAGTGCAGGCAAACAAGTGTTAGCGCGATTTGTTTGTTCACGTTGTCAGAAGGAATTACGTTTTACTAAGTTTTGTGAAAAAAGAAAATTGCTGTTATCAGTAACTTTGATTATTTGATTTCTCTTTGCAGAAGTGAAGTTATTAGAGTAGAACGGACTTTCCTGTCAGTTGTTTTGTAATAGGTTTTTGTGATAAGTGTTTTTGGGTCCTGAACATTTTAGACAGTTTTTTTGTTGTTGTTTTGGTTGTGTTATTTCATAGGGCTGTACAGGGCATAGTACAAATCTTCAGCAAGAGTGCAATGATAATTGCTATTATGTGTAACACTGCAGGATGTTGTTGGTAAATAGAAGTGTATGACAAAAAATTGTAGCAAAAATCTTCAGCACAAGCATAGTGAATATTACAAATATGTATAACACTGCAGGATGCGTTGTGGTGCCATGGAAGTGTATGACAAAACGTACGACCGGGTGACCACAAAGAACGAAAAGCCCTTGAAGCGCATTAATCGTGTCTTCCACAAGGTGACCACTACGGACGATCCTGTCATCCGGCGAGTAAGTGTAATTTTCTGTTTGTGAAGTTTTTGTTTTGTGCAGTGAAGACGAGGGTTGAAGGTGCATCAAATTTATCGATTTTTCTTGTTGGATTATCTGCTTTAACCTACATTCTGCCCATTTGCCAGACACCAGCAACTGATATTCCATTGTCTGCCTCAAACTAGCCAAAAAATTGGTTCCCATATGGGGTGTGTAAGTATCAAGCATCATTTGAGGACAGCGATGACAGCTAAAATGGCTGTTGGTGTGAAACTGCTTCGATTTGCTTCTGAAAGGAGAGAAAAGTTTTCTGCTAGCTTTGAGTGAGATTATAATTATAGTGATATGTGACTGTCCATACAACATGATTGTGAATAGTTGAATTGCCCAAGTCCTGCAGAATTGAAAAGAACAATTCAGAAAACCATGTAGAGTGTGCAGGTATTCTAGCACTTGCTTTAATCTTCAGTGGCGGTATGTGAGGACTAGTTGGCTTTGCTAGATTCCAAATTTACTGGAAAAGGAGAATGGAATATCATAAAGAAAATCAGTGCAAAATCAGGTACATTCACGCCAGACTACATCCACTTCGCAATTATTTGTTAAGATATAAAGTAAGGGATTGGTGGGTGGGAAGGGAGGAATTTTATAAAATAACAAAGCTGTAAAATTTCATTTGACACTTTCAGACAGAAACTTGATATCTACAGAAAAGTTGCATATAAAAGAATTAACAGTTGAAGGTTAAAGTCTCTTGTTTTTGATACAAAGATGGTTTGATTTTGTGCTTTGGTCTTGACCAACATATATGCCTTGACTGACTGTACCAGGGCATACAGTGAATTCTCCCCAACCACCCTTCATTCCCCCTTTTCCCCACCATCCCAACCAAATTGAATCTTTCTCAGTGCTCTCTTTTCCTCCTCTTAGATCAAGACGCTCAGACTGATGTGAGGACAAAAAATTTCCTTTAAAACATGTGGAACTTTGCATGCGATACAAACATGTTCTGTCGGTGACAGTGAATGTGAACTCTGCATGTGTTTTTGCAGCTGGCCAAGACGCAGGGGAATGTCTTCGCTACAGATGCCATTCTGGCCACCATCATGTGCTGCACTCGCTCCTCTTACTCCTGGGACATCGTCATCCAGCGTGTGGGCAACAAGCTGTTCTTTGACAAGAGAGACGACTCTGACTTTGACTTGCTGACTGTGAGCGAGACGGCCACAGAGCCCCCGCAAGATGAAGGGAACAGCATTAACTCCCCTCGCAATTTGGCTTTGGAGGCCACCTTCATCACCACAACTTCTCCCAACAAGTCCTAAAACCGGTCAGTGGGGGCTGAAATGCAGTTCGTTGGATTGATTTCTTCAGTGTTTTGTAAAGTGATTTTAAGAAGACAAGTTCCTGACTCTGATGTACTTGAATATTCCTGGATGTGTCTTCGATTTCACGTAGAAACAGATTTCATGAAATTCTGTCGTTTCCTTACGTAACTGCCTGCTATATTTCATTTTCGTGTTAGTATTTAACTTTATATTTGTACATTGATCTACTTATAAGTGTTTGTTAATATGGTGGTGTTTCCTGTCTGATTTCTTCAGTGAAAAGTAATGGCAGATGTCTTAATTAAATTTTTTTCTTTTTTTTTTTCTTCTCCAAAACTCTGTGCTATGCAGGTGCCATCCTGTATATTACATTATTTCTTCTTCTTTTTTTTCAGGGTGAGGATAAGTATACGTTTGAGAACAAGAATCCTTTGTTCAAGAAGATGAGGAGACTGAGGTTGCTTCAGTGGGGTACAGGTAAAGGAGACCTTTTTGTCACTTGATGGATAAACCAGTAATAGCTAGACCATAGTTGCATTTATTGTATGATGTGCCAATTCCAGCTCAAGCTTTATTTGGTTAAGAGATGTTAGAAAGAAATTGTACTACGGAACAGTATTTTATTATTAAAGCAATTTTTTTTTTTCAGAGAAGAGAGGATGATTTTTCTTTGGATATCTATGAAAGTAACTGTTTGTTTTTTCAAATATTTGTGAGTATTGTTAGTTCTGATCAGCATATCCAGCACTACCAGATGCAAAAGAATGTCCGTTGGTTTGTACCCAACAAAACAATTGTTTGGAAGTGATGTGTTTTAGAGTTTGTTAAGTGGTCCAGCACTGTCATAAGAAAATAAACATTACACTAATATTACTCTGTTTAAGGGGTATAGCTGTAGCATGCTGGTGCTGCAAATAAGTTGTTATTGACATCACACTTGAGGGCATAGCAGGTGGTGTCCTGCCTTGTTGGATCAGAACAGGCACTGTTAATACCACCAAAGTGACAGCTGTGCTGTGTGTCTCCTCAGGCTGGTTGCCTCATGATGACTTGACATTGATTGCTTCCAGGGGACTGCAGTGGTATGACAGAACAACCTGGGTGTAGTTGTGTGTGGAGGGGCCACAATGAATGGCATGGAAGTAATGACACTGAGCAGACACAGAGGAAGAGACATATGTATTCATGACCCTCAACCATGAGAACAGTCTAACTCGATTTTTAGAAGTTTTTAAGTCTGCATTAACATCAGAATTTACCCATCTTCTGTCTTTCTTTCTCCCCGCTACATACCCCTGCATGGACATGAATGGACTTGGCTGTCCAGCAGGTGGCTTAGCTCTGCTCGTGAATGAAAGTCTAATTTCAGGTTGCTTTGTGTTCTAGGTACCGCAAGTGGGACCTGGGGAATGACATTGTGCTGATAGCTCGCTGTGAGCACGACGCCGTCATGTATGGGACCTAACAATGACATGCAGTTCATTAACGTCAAGTCCCTCAATGAGTGGGACTCCAGGGTGAGTTTGGGACTTTGCACAGAAAAGAATATTGATAGCGGAAAAGAATAAATGTAGAGGAAAATTGTGCACACACCCGAGTTCATGTTCCTGGTTTGAGGTTATTTCATGAAATGTCTTTGCTTCTACTTTAATGTTTTATGTGTTAACTAGTTGATGACTAGTCAGTATGTTTTAGTGTTGTTGGTTGATTGTTGAATTTTTTTTTTTCATGTATTGTCACTTATGAATGAAAACACATTGAATAAAAGATTAATCGTTTACAGTTGGACTGTTACACTAATTATTCATTTCTATTTGTAAGTAAAATACAGTGCCCTGAAATGGCTTTGCAGGATTGGTTGGGCTATGATAAATTTGAAAGTATGTGACTCGGTTGAATGTTGCTTTGTCTTTTCACCAACTTTGGAGGGAAGGAGGATGGAAAGCTTATTGTTTCACAGTTATCTCCTTTGTTATTGAATATGCAGTGTGCAGTAATAGTTGATACGTGTTCTGATAGCTTTTGAAAGCCATTTCTATGTTACTTGAATCAAGAAGTGTGTGCTTGGTTTCCTCTGAACTGATTGAGTTATAGAGAAAAAATGTTTTGATGGGAGAAACAGCTGGTTTGTTCTGAAAGAGTTTTATTCACATTTCCTGTTTTTTGTTTGTTTTGATTAAGGCTGTTGCTAGAAATTCTTCCATAGACTGTTCATAATTTTTCTGTTGATGTGGTTTTTGTTTGACAGTTCTCTGGCGGTGTGGACTGGCGCAGTCGTCTGGACAGTCAGCGTGGTGCAGTACTGGCCACAGAGTTGAAGAACAACAGCTGTAAACTGGCCAAGTGGACGTGTCAGCCATTCTGGCTGGCTCCAATCAGATCAAGTTTGGGTGAGCTATGTTGTAGAACATGCATGGCATGTGAAAACATTTTTGAGATAACATGTTAATCTTTACTCCACTGCCATTTAAGGCAGTCTGTACTGCTATGTGAACCCATGTCTGCTTAATTAGAGTACGCTTCAAAGACAATGGCAGAATGAGATCAAAGTTAAAGTAGAAAAATTGCCTTTCACATTATCTGATTATAACATCGTAAGTTTTAGGCAAAGGAGAGCAAGAGACAAAGTGTAAGGTTAATGTTTTGGTCAGCTTTCACAGGTGATACAGGTGTGCTGTCGAGTTTATTTCCTGCAGTGATAAATCCCACCAGTCAAGTTTTGTCACTTTTAGTGTTGTAAGTGTGAACATTTTTAAAGAGATGAGTAAACTAGGCAGACTTATTAAGTCTTGAGCATTTAGTCGTGACTTTGTCAGTATTTGTCTGTTCCTCTTCAAGTGAAAACTCAAGTACTCTTCGATGTTCTATGTTTAAACATAGTCTGAAGAAAAGTCCCACGGAAACTCGTTTGGTTGTATTTTTTATGAGGTAGTAATATACTGTTTGAAATCATGATTTGATAGATATTCTGATTGTCATATATTGAATATTCTGAAATGATGGCATCATTAGTTTCACTGAGAGAGCAGTGTTTTTTTCCACATGCTTTTTGTGCATCATGCTGTTAGTGTTAGTGCACCTATTTTCAAGCCAAACAAATTCATTCCATGTCTAATAACGAAACACTAAAACATACCACACAGACAGATATGTCTCCCGTCAGCACGTGAAGGACACAGCCAAACACGTGATCCTGGGCACACAGCAGTTCAAGCCCACTGAGTTTTGCCGCTCAGATCAACCTGAACATGGACAACGCCTGGGGCATCCTGCGCTGCATCGTGGACACCTGCATGAAGCTGAAAGAGGGCAAATACCTCATCATGAAGGACCCCAACAAGGTCAGTGCCTGCTGTCTTTTTTTCACACACATTGTGGCCTGATGGCATTTTCATGCCTTGCATGAGCAGATTTGTTTGGTTGCTTGTTTCAGAGTTTTCATTGATTTGGGGAAGGGAAGAAGATCGACTGGATATCACATTGCATCGTCTTTGTTAACTTCTGACCAGTGGAAGATGATGCAAGATGATCTTTGGTTCATATTTGTGTCATTTATGTAGATTATCAGTATTTTCTGTGGATTGCTTTGTATTCAGAGACCTGCTTGTTGCCTAAGAAGTTTGTTTGAGTAGGTGTGGTGCTTTTTTTTTTTTAACAAATTTTAATGGGTGTGGGTGTGTATGTGTAGTTATCATCTGTGATCACTCACTTGCTTCGTTTTGCTAGCTTTTAATGAAGACTAAAATGTAGTGACATCTCAGTTCAAAGAGAAGAGGGGGGAGGTGAGGAGGGGTGTGTGTGTGAGAAAGTACCAGTGTTGTATGTTGAAATGCACAGAGAGTCCTTTGTGTGTTAAACTATTAAAAACAAAAACAAAAACAAAAGTATGAAGCTTGTGTGAACAGAAATGTAGTAACTTCAAGTAAATGAATCGTGGCAAATATGTTACGAATGAAATTCAATATTCACTGCCACAGTGAATGTAAATCATCTTAAAGTCATCAGTTAGTGAGCCGTCAATACTGTTATCATTGCTGTGTATAGGGAGGCATTTTCTGGTCACTGTTTTTCAGGATGTGTGTGTGTTTTTTTTTTAATGTTTCCAGCCTGTTGTTCGTATCTACGATATACCTGATCACACCTTTGAATCTGATGACGAGGACGAGTCTTCAAGTGAAGAAGATGAGGAATCTGAGTCTGAGGGTATGTACAGGCCTAATTATAGATTTTTGGAGGGTGGATGGAAGACTTGACCAATCGTTTTTGTTGCAATGAAATTATTTACCGCCACTTTTGAAGGGTTAATTTCCCCTGTGGTGATACTGGGCGGTCTTTTGTACAAATAGTTGCCCCTCCTTCTGGACACTCTGTGCTAGTAATGTCCCCTTTTTCCTTTCACTCTCAGTAACACTGTCTCCTCCTTTGCTGTATTGCCGTCTACTGTCCTTTCTGTCTACCATATCTTTTATCTATCTTTTTCCACAACCTCTTCCCACAAATTTCTGCACTCAATGAAGTCAGAGTGAACTGACTAGACTCTCAAGTATAGTGTGAGTATCCCACAGGCTAAAACGAGTTCACACACTACCAGATATTGGAACGCTGAAGAAGAAAGAAGGGTTAATTGTGAAAATGGGTTAAGTAGTGGTGTGTTTAGGTGGGTTAGTTATAAACAGTTATGAGGGATTATGAAAAGTAGAAATATTAGAAAACTGATAGTTCTTAATGAGGGCATAATGATTAACAAATATACACAAAATTATTCAGGGGACATTTTGATATTTACCTATAGCATGTGTTAGTGACTATACTGTATACATGTACATATTAATTATGTATGCTTAGTTTGAAACGTTTGAGTTTGAATGGAAAATAGGTGATGTACAAGTATGTGTTACTGTGTGTTATTAAAAAAAAAAGGTATTACACAGTGTTTCGTAATAAAGAAAAACAACACCATGACCTCGTCAAAGCAAAACGTTTTTGAACAAGAAAAATTAACAGAAAGAAAGAAGTAAAGAAAGGTGCACTCACACACTCGCGCATATATAAAAAAAAAAAAAGAAAAAGAAAAAAGGAAAGAGAGAAAGGCTCGCACAAACACACACAGAATAAATATGGTCATGGAAAAAAAAAAAAGCAAGAAGTTAACAACAAAAAGTGATAATTGGAAGTTCAAGATGGCTAGAAAATACAGCTTTCATAGTGAGTGGAGTGTGTACCACATAAATGTATGTAAAGTAATTGCCTGGAATTGCAGTCATATGATTATTTTTGTACAGCAAATGTTTTTTTTTTTTTTTTTTTGGTTGATTTGCATATTAGTGGAAAATGTAGCCAGAAAATCTTGTTGGTAATAGTCTCCCTTTTGTTTGGCTGTTGCAGAAGAGGCAGAGACCAAGTAGACGTGGGCAGTCAGAGCAGACCAACCTTCAAGGAACATCCGCAGTGCAGTGTTGAAATCATTCAGTTCCAGTTCATGTGGTACCTGTCATCAGTGAATGTGTGTTGATTTAGTTCTTGGTTGAATGCATCATTTGTCTGGTGCATTGAAGTGAATTGACTTTTGTTGGCGAAATAATAACAAACGCAACGTTGACAGGATATGTCTTGTTTATGAAGTATTCATACTGATGCTGGTGATATTGTGCATGTGATTATCAGGTTTTTTTTTTTTTTGTGTGTGTTTTGTTTTTTGTTTTTTGTTGAAGAGAGAGAGAGGATGGACAGGGGAGACTGTATTCATTTCCATCTTTCATACTTATATTTTACAAGCCTAAAACCCCAGTAGAAAATGAAAAAAAAAAGCGAAAAAAAAAAAAAAAAAAAAAACTTTCCAAGATTTTACTTTTTTTTTTTTTTAAATTAGAAAATGAGAGAGACGAGAGAGAGAGAGAGAGAGAGAGTTTATTGAATTGATCCACTTTCGTGTTCTTGAAATGCTGTAACTCATACATGGCAACTGCACTGTTTTCATTTTCACAGAAAGCGTTGCAACTTTAGTAGACTGTCTTGCTGACCTCAACCTTTTAGGGGTTGAGGCATATACTAATCCTTGGTCCTCTCCTCAGTAGGGATTTCTAATCAAATTTTGCTTCATGATTGTTGGCATCAATGTGTGATTTGCTAACAAAGACCATTTTGAAAACAATATTTAGTGTCTAATGTCAGTTACTTGGACACTCTTGTTTTGTTTATTTTTATTTCATTTTACTCAGTACATTATTTTTTTGTTGTTGTTGTACTAAAATGAGGGAACGATTGGTTGATCATCTCACTGTCACTCACTGCAAATGAATAAATTATGATGTTCACAACTGTTCCGATGTCATGAAAGAGATGTTTTGGTGAATGTGTGGGAACTGCACCATAAATAAGTAATGAAATAGCACACTGTGTGATGAGATGGATGAGTGGTTGATGGGTCCTCTAGGGGAAGGACTTGGAATAATTTCTCGATGAGAGTTATCTTAACATTTCACCTACACCCTCTCTTTTACTAGTGGTGGAAGGTGCAACTTTCCGGTACTAGTCATCAAAGAAATTTTAATTTTGTTCCTGGTATTGTTAAAATTATGAAGAATGGCTCTGAGATAATTTTCCTGAGCCCTGTATTCTTAAAAGTACTTGTAGCTCCGAGAGACAGAATTGAAGAGACAAGTTCAAACATTCAACATCTGATTGAACAACAGAGAACTGACACAAGTTAGTGCACTTTCACACATCAACTTATATTACTTACACATAGGTAAGAAATGGCGTGTCACTTCCATAGGCTGGGTTTTAGTTCTCATTGGACTACCATGATGAGGGGCCCTTCCTCACTCCTACTTTACTTGCTTGCACTCTGTGCAGCAAGCTTAAGTTGGCATACAGGGGGTCTGTCTAAGTTACACTGAATGTATATGCAGGGTTCGTACGAGTCCTGGAAGTCTGGAAAAGTCTTGGAAAAATGGGAAAGGCTTTTCCAGGGCTGGAAAAGTCTTGGAAAATTTGCTTTTACCCAGCAGGGTTTGGAAAAGTCATGAAATTTCCAGAGTTCCGTCATGAACTGAAAAAAATTATTTACATCAAATTTCGGAAAAGGTCGATGTCGATTTGCCACCACGTCAACACTCGCGCATCCGAACTGCAGCATTATTTATTTTGCCGTCCGAGTAGTCTCCCTTGTGTCGAGTGCGCATGTGCGCAATTTTCCAGCCCCAACTTCCGTTCTATGATTTTTTTCTCAATCGTTTGCGCCTGCACGGCAAGAATTTAAAAAATGGGAAAGTGTGTATTCAGCCAAGCGTGGTTGACCAATAGCCAGTACCAGAACTGGATCGAAAAAGCATCGGATGGCAATAGATTTCGAGCCAAATTTGTGTCAAAGACCTGCTTAAAGTCTGCTGATGAGTTTGCTGAGAAAGCAGAAAGAACACAAAACTTCACCTTCATAGCAAAGTCAAATGCTCTCCGTAGATCTGCTAAGGACAAGACAGCTGAAGTTTCTGTTCTTGAGGCCCAGGTAAATGAGAAGTCAAAGAAATCAAAAAGTAGAACTGGGATAGGATACATTTTCAGGTGTGAGTGGGATTGTGTCAATTTTACATTACCAATACATCTAAATGGCTACTCTTTGCATGGTAAAGGAACTGTGACTGTTAAATGATACTGTGATTCAAGTGCTGGCAGTGTGAACAAAGAAAAGGAAACTGGAAATTTGTGTGAAAGACCTGCTTAAGTCTGATAAATAAGAAAGTGGAAGAAATCAAAAAGTAAAACTGGGATCAAGATACATTTTCAGGTGTGAGTAGAATTGTGTAAATTTTAAATTACATTTAATGGTAAAGGAACTATGACTGTAAATGATGGTGTGTGTGATTGGTAAGTGAATTGTTCATTCTGTTGTGTTCACTTGCATTTGTGCGTGTATCATTTTTGAGTGTATGTGTGTGTGTGTGTATAATGTGTGTGTGTGTGTGTGTGTGTGTGTGTGTGAGTGAAGCGCGCATATATAATATGAAGGTTGAGGGGTGAGTGGGAGGTGAGATGGGGGTGGGTTTAGTCCTGGATTTGGTTATGGAAAAATATTGCTGAGGTCTTGGAAAGGTATGGAAAAAGTATGGAATTTTGTTTTGACTAATTGGTATGAACCCTATATATGGCTATTATACATCCACTTCGCTTGCAAGCACCCAGTGCTGTAGCCAAAGTGGTACTCATAGACAGGTTCTCACTGTTTCATCATAAAGTGAGGGTAAGGGTCTGATGGGTTTGAGTCCAGTTGGTAAGCTAACTTAGCTTTGCTTCAGAGAGGGTAGTTGATCTCTCCTGTGGCTGGTGACTGCCCCACTGGTGTAGATTGGTTGTCTGGGGTCGCCCCGATTTACAGTGATGCCATGGTGTCTGGCGTTCCTCCGGTTTCTAGTGAAGCCCCAGCTTCAGGTTCAGCCGCAATGCGTAGCGTGACCAGGATCACAGTTCTGCGATAAAGAGAACTTGGTCTGTAGGTGAGAATCTGATGGCTGGTTTGTGTCAAGTGCACACATTTACCCTTTTTCTTTCAGAAGAGATGTGAGACTCAGCCAGCAAAGTTTTCACTATGGTAGATTTTCTGCTATAACTACTAATCTCCACTTTTGTTTAAAGGCTAAGTTAAGCCTACAAAAGGGCAGGAGACAGTAATACAATGTTACACAGTTTCAGTTAAATAACTCTTTCCTGTTTCTTATGAAATCACACCGACTTGGGTTACACTTAGTCCAAGTACATATGTGGTGTAGACTTAAAAGTCATACACTACATATCATTCCAACAATCACCAGTATTTTATAAATCAGAGTAGCAGTTTTTAACCTAGCAGAGGCATACTATTTTCCTGATCAAAATTAATCATTAAATTATTATCCTAACAGACAGAATTGCATACTGGCAAAAGTCAGGGTGCACACAAAGAACAGTGGTCAGATTGTTTACAAAGAATCATAACCACTGGGAGAGAGAGAGCTTTTGCCATATGATGGCTAGCAGACTACTACACAGAATAATCATTCATCAGTTCGATACATGTTGCTAAGCATTTGTACAAAGTTACAATGTTAATGCACACAGCATACATAAAGTCAACACATAGATTCGAAAATGTAGAACAGAGTTCCAGCTCACTTTTCCTGGGAATGAACAGTGAATGAATGACTTGAGATCAAAGAGGTTACCAGGAGTTTACTAGGCCTTTTCTGTCCCTTTGTCTTCCTCAGCTCTCAACTACAGGCAGTCCTGAGGGGTCAGTGAAGTTGTGTGACCTGTGTGCCTGGTATATGAATTTCTCAATTGCTGAATCATATTTTGACAACCTGTCATTCACACATCAGGGATGAGAGGGGGAGGGATTTAGTCTTGTCACCATTCGCCTTGGAAATTGTTGGAACCTAGAAAGCACCGGTTAATTTATGCGTCTGTATAGGTGTCCGCGAGCACGGGGACTGTAGATATATGGGGGGGGGGGGGGGGGGGGGGGGGGTGGGTGTGTGGTTGGAGAAGGGGGGTTTGATGATTGCCTTTGTGTCAACTACGACTGCATGTGACTCAGGTGGTGGAGAGCACAGTAACGGCGTCGTGCCTTTGTTTCACGAGATGGAGGGGTGGGGGGGGAGACAGGCAATTGGCACAATGCAGTTGAACTTTTCCTGCGTTGTAGCTACTCCCCGTGTGGGGAAAGAGGGTTGCGAGGGGAAGGGGGGGTAGGCCGACAAGAATGAAAGGCGTTTACTGTGACGCTAGTTTTTTTTTCCTTTCTCAAAGATAGTGTCAAACAGGCGGTTCGCACGTCCTAAGCGAAAGAAAGGGGGTGGAGGGGGATGGGGGTGGGTTGAGAGAGGAGAGTGGGCATAGATTTGAAATCTATTCTTTGGTTTGGGATTTTAGTGGGACCGATCGGATGGTTTTGTCAAGCATTTCGTCACATACTGGATACAAAGAATCACTTAAAAAAAATGTACCATGGGTATATCAGTCATGCCTTTTTCAAATACCTTTGTATTTTGGAGAGAGAAAAAAGGACACACACACACACAAAACATGCACACACATGCAATTATTTCATCTCATAGTTTATTGACATGATTTCTTTTCTTCCAAGGCAAGATGTGCATGAGTTTCATAAGCAAAAGCATGAGATATGTCTTCCTGGGATGTATTGAATGTGAATAAGATACATCAGTCAATTAAGAAGTGGATGTTGGGAGACTGGTCATCACACTCTACATAATGCGGAATATCTTTGTCTCATGAGGACCTTATGCAAACTGCTCATGTGGACTGCCTGTACTACTGCAAAAAAACAAAACGAAAACAAAAATCTTGGATGAAGCTGTGTGGGTGTAAGTTCACTGAGCAAGGGGAAAAAATGCTCTGTACGATACAAAGGGGGGAGAAAAAATCATATAAACAAAACTCCCACAATCCTACATTTGCTTTACTTTCAAGGAAAACGTCTCTGTGGACTTATATACTGGCCATTTTCAGTAAAATAGCAGAGTAAGTAACATTTTCAGTTTCATCATCAATCAACAGATGAAAAATATGCCACAGTTTAATCCAACTTGCCTCAGTGCAGAGCAGTTCATAAACAATGGAAGACTTGCTTTTGAATTCCACAGATACTGCCAGCTTTATGTGTCAAAAGTGTTTTGAATGAAATTGAAGTTGCTGTTTGACCATTTTCAGAATAGTCATTACTGCCATTGTCAGACATGTCTACATCACAACCAGTGGTCTGGTGTCCTTCAAATGGATCCGTTAGGTTATAGTATCGATTTCTGAGATACTTTCACTTAGTAGCATTTCCTCACTAACACAGGTATGATGCCATCTTACAGTGCAATTGGCACAATAGATAAAAGAACACTTGTCACGAGCAGCCTCAACAATTCCATAAGCATGCAGCTAAAGTTGGAAGCCTTGATCTGCTGATAGGGAAGTTGGTATGTGTAGGGGTTGGATGTGGATATTTGATCTATTTCAACAACACACAGGGTTCAGTCCTTTGACAGTCCAAAAACTGAGTCACCCTTTCAAGGTCCTAAAAGGCAGTAGAGAGTTGTAAAAGTTTCAGTTTTGTGCCTTACAAAAAAAAAAAAAAAAATGTTGCAAGTAAAGTGAATTTCCAGCATAGATGCAACAACTATTGAAACTTTGTAGTTATTTGAAGATACTTGTGGAAATTGGATCTTACCAATAATATGAGAGCATCATTATGAGCGAATTTTGCTTTTGTTGTTCAAAGCACATAGTCCCTGCTCCGAAGTTAAGATTATACACAAGAGCCTGCTTTTGAGTGACTTGAAACAGATTTTGGTGCAGATTGAGTTTGGACATTTTCCTCCAGTTTGATCGTAAAAGTTTTTCAGTTTTAAGCCCTATTTGAAAACAAACACTGAAATGGCTGTTGAGATGGCCTGAATGTGATCATTGACCAACAAACTTCAGAGGTCTCTCCCTTTGTTGTGTAAAAAACTTGCTGTCACCGTTTTCATAATCATTGAAAGAGAATGTTCTCAAGTGTGATCTGAAATTGGCCACATTGACACCTGATGTATTTTTTGTGGTATTGGGTGGATATTATTTACTAACTAATGGCAGAGTGAGTTACTGATTAATGTCATTCAAAGTATGAAAGTAGATGCAGAAAGCAGGAAAAAAGAATCGCAGCATAAAAATCTACAACATTACATCACATTTTCTTACAATGCAGTGATGTGCATTCTTCAGAGATGCCAAGTGCTATGCTTCTAGCGTAACTTGTTACGATTTTGTTGACAATACTATGCTGCTGGACTTTTTGACAAATCACAAAGCAAAGGCAAACCAAACCAAAAACTACATTTCACGGACTTAGTGGCAGCTTAAAGGGAATCAAATCGACGTAGATTTTTAGTTTCAGTCTTATTTCATTTTTTTTTTTAAATGCTAAGTTCATTTGGAGAAAAAGAAAAGACAAGAATAATAGCTAAAGATAATTACACTTTTTCCATGGTATCGAATGGTTTCATTGTCGGCCATGCCAGTTTTTTGTGGGTCCAATCAAACCTACATGATAACTGACAAGATGTCAGTCTCCATTCTTCATAGTCCTTCATCATAACATGTGCGAAGCAAAGTGCAACTGATAGAGCTATGGATTCTGACCTATTGTATTGTATACAAGCATAGCACTTAAATTTGGAATACAGCACCTGAAATATCAAAATGCAACACTTAAGCATTTCAGGCCTTGGCAGCTCCATTTCCTTGCTTAATGTAAAGTATCAATCACTCATTTTCATGCTAACATAGTCACAGAGTTGCAGAGATTTATGGAGTCATATTCTGTTGAAAAAAGGAAAAGGCCAGTTTCTCTTTGGCATTTTCGTTCAACAAGTTCCCAGATAGCTGCCACTTCCACCATTCTCCCCCTCCTACACCCTTTAAAGGATCTTCTGGCCAAACCAGTCCTTGAATTTTTGTTTGGAAATTTGTATGAACCCTGTTGTTAAGAGACAGTTGTGGCAATAATAACTATAACCCTAACAACAATGATATGGTTGGTGGAATAATTTCCTCTTTCTTAAAAACAAATATGGCTGAAGTCTGCTGTTTTATCACATATGTGTCGCAGCATGCTTGTGTCAACACCAGATGACTTTCCAGTGGCAAGGGCAGCACCCTTCCATCCCTCTCTGACTTCTCAACTGAATTTTCTTCACCACCCTCCCCCTCCTCGTTGACTTCTCAACTGAAATACTCTCCCTTCCCTGTGCTCCTTCATCCTTTTCCAAATGTTTAGTTTTCATTCCCTTTCCAACTCAGTTTATGCCAGCTGGTCTGATCTGGTGTTCATCAACATGCCTGATATTCCTTCCCAATCCAAGTTTACCACATGCAGAGTCTCTTTAGTTTAATCCTCAACCACCACCTCTCTCTCTCACTCACTCTGTATTTGGGGGAGTAGGAAACCCTCCCAACTATTTCATTTGCCCAACAATTCCACTTCCGAAGCTGAAAGCTTCTATTGGAAGTCTTCAGGACAATGTAGTTTCAGTGTGCCTAACCAGACTGTTATGCAACCGATCTTATTTGGAAGCTTATCTTTAATGATGAAAAAATGCTAAGTAAGGATGATGATCTCTATAGTTTGTATGGTTAATTTCATGACTTAAAATGACCTCAGGAGGAATAAAAGGACTAGTGACAGAGAGGACCACCTTGCTGAATCAAATGACAAAGTATTAAAAGTGTTTGGGTTTGAAAAAAAAAAAGGAATTTTGAAAGGCCCTGCAACCCCTGTATTCAGATGAAATGGAATATATGAAAAACAAAATCATAAAATATATTCATCAATACATAAACTTTAATTTGGCTTTTATTGCTTGAATTCACATTAAAGTTCACACAAAAGTACCATATGTAAGACATGTACATCATCAATTATCTTTTCAGTTTTAACACTTTCAATCATTCTTGCATGCCTTGAACCACGTGTTGCCCTCAACTTCTCTACCACTGCATAGACTACTGATGAATTTAGCTTTCCTGATGATGATATAAGCAAAAAAAAACAAAAAAAAAAAAAAAAAAAAAAAAAGAAAGAAAGAAAGAAAAGACAAGGCAAGAAAAAGAGCATAACCAACCCCAAAAGAATTTTCCATGAGGCAAAGAGTATGTTCCAATGAATGATGATTAATACATGTGAAAGTTACACTGTTCATGAAGGCAATGAATGAAATGAACATAAGTCACAACAGAAACAACTCAAAACAATCATGACAAAAAGTCCAAACATTTGTGTGTTTTAAGTACAGCAAACCGTTCCTGCTGCAAGGAAATGCTTGAACAGATCTCTGAACATTACAATCACTAACATTTTTTTTTTTTTTTGGTATTAAATCAACATTGATTACCATCATAAATCATGTTGTTCAAGCCCAGCAAATAGCATGGGCCATACCACTTGACACTGCTACAATCCAACATGAACAAATGTTCTGGGACTTCACTATCAACCCTAAGTTACATAAAGAAAAAGGTATTATCAGAGTAATCAAAATGGATCCCTCCATCGTTGATGGATCTTTCGCAAGCACAATTGGATCTGTTAAGAATGGAATTCTTCCAATAACTGAAAACAGTACCGCTTTTTGTCAACCATTTCAGTTTTCATATTTTTGTTGTCTTTCTCCAGTTTGCAAGACAGCTGTAAGGTCTGAGAGTCCTATGAAAAAGCAACCCTTTCTTTTACAACTGAATCGGTATGTTTTCCATATTGCTGAAGTGAATTTTTTTAAAAGCACCCCTTTCTTGTACAGTTGAAACAGTATGTTTTTTTAGTTACTGCTTGTTAATCTTTTGACTCCTGGTTCCATCTAAGACTGGTTGACCAACCCCAGAATCCATCACTTTTGGGTCCTTTGACCATTGCCATGCACAATAGTATTTGTTCTTCCTTCCCCTGCTTCTAAGCTTACTCTGGGATCATCGATGAGTTTTCAATTCTGAAAGTCCAAACAAGATGCGACAATGAGCGAGTTTCATTTTGCAGAGATACTGGAATAAAATTTCATCTTAATATTTTAAAATAATGACATGCAAAAAAAATGATTAAATGTTTTCATTAAAAAAAAAAAAAAAAAAAAAAAAAAACAATCCCAAAGTGAATGCACACAATGTGTTTTAAATTCTGTAAGTCAATAATTTTTCATACATGATGCGACAGAGTGAATTTGAGCAAAGTCACGTTAGCAAAGTCAATTTTCAGTGAATTTGAATGAAGTCTTGACCATTCAAACATTCCAAAATAATAACATGCACAGACAATTCAATGCTTGCATTAACAACAACAAAATCAGCATGGTAAATAATTCATGTAGATCACAGCTTGAACCAGCAATACAATTAAAATCACAGACATTACACAACTGACAACTGGAAGAAGAATTGACACTGATGCCCATAGTTTCATGTGACCCTTCACTGCAGAAAGAGGGATGTCACCATTTGGTCATTTTCACATCCTTCATTTGTAAGGGAAGAGGGATGGGCAGGGAACTATTTTTCATTCATTCAACATCTAAATAACCTTGAACAGTACCACAGTTTCTCTTCCAAACCTATTTTTGAGATTAAGAAAAAGATTTTTTTTTTTTCAGAAGCCTTCAAGGAGTTTCCATGGAAAATACAAGTCATTTTTTTCTTTTTTTTTGTTTCTTATTTTTTTGTTTTGAAGTGGCCTCTTCTGTTAATTTTCATTGATGTTTTTTTTTCCTATGGCTCTCGAACTTTCCTTTTCAAAGGCAGAAGCCATCCCAACAGAAGATTTGCACCGATGAGCTGGTAGCACAATTGGAAATCTGAAACTTTCAGTGGCATATTTTTGTTCCCACTATGGGAGAAAGATGGTTCCATCTAACCAAAGAGATGAGTGTTTTTTTTTTGTTTTTTTTAAATGGAGCAAAATATACACCAAAATATGAATTGGATGGATTGTCTGATGGTGCTTTTTTTGTGTGTGCTCCAGCTGTAAATAATTACAGGAAAATCTGACATTCCATTGTGGAAGTTTCCACACTCAGCATTTCGGAGCTTCACACTGTGACATTGAATGTAGTTTATGAAAGGCTGAAACAGCCAGATGAAGACTGAGATCGAGTCATGAAGCATACATTGTGTTTACATAATAAAAGCAAACCAAAGGAAAACATGTAAATCACCCTGCAGTATTAAAATATTAACTGCTCATCAAAGTTGCTAGATTACCATCGCATGTTTTTGAATTTTGTATGTACCCTCTTCATTTGTAAAGGCATATACATATAAACATGCATAAATTGAAATTTAACCATTGTTAAAAAGCTTTTTCTTAAAAATTTCTGGGCAGAGACGAAACCATAAAGGTCTAAAAAAAAAAAAAAAAAAAAAAAAAAAAGCACTTCCCTGTCCATGGCAAAAAAATGTGTGTGTGTGTGTGTGTGGGGGGGGGGGGGGGGGGGGGGGGGGGGAGGAGATTGTATGACAAATAACTGAAGTCACAATATTCAAATTTCAATGAAAAAACCACAACAACATAAAATAATCAAAATCCGGTATCAATCATGCAAACAAAACCAGAGAGAAAAAATGCACTCAAACCACACTGTACTAAAACAGCCAGGTATTGACTCTTAAGAGCCCAATGGAAAAATGATGTGATCTTTCTGTCTAAACTACTACAGCTCCAACCATCATTCTTTGGGCCGTCTTTTCTTTTTCTCGGCTGTTTCATCCAAAAAAGCCCCCCCCCCCCCATCCCACGCCCACTCCTCCTCCTTTCCCAACCCCTTGATGGCATTCCTCCCACACTGCTCATTCCAGCCATCACTTGTGTAGTCACCCATCCTGCTTCGTCCACCTCCAGCACCTAAGGCAACAATCAAAACTTCCAGCCCTGCAGTTCACAGACAGCGACTGATGCTAGGTCATGAGACAACCGCCGGAGCAGATCTGCATTTTTGCTGTTTTTATTTGGTGTTGCGTACTGATCCAACTTATGCCAAGCACCTCCTAGAACGCCCTCTTCTGACAACTCACCTAACTGCTGAGCAGAAGTGTGAACGGAGTTCCATTCTGACGCAACAACACATGACAGCTGTACCAAGCGTGCTCGTATCATATCTGATATCGGCAAGGCCTGAATAATACAAACCTGCAGTGCTGGGCAGGAAATTTTTAATGAGATCAAAATCTCCTATGTGGTTCCAGTCTCCCTATCTGCCCCACACTCAACTGTGGGTGGGAATCGAGAAGGCTGAAAACTCGCACAAGTAAATGCCTCTGATGGGATGTGACCCCCAGCCTTCCACACTGATCACTGCACAGCAATGACAGGTGGTCATCTTTGGTTGCTTCTTGGTTTCAACATTTCATAACCTGAAGGCACATTGTACATCTCTTATATTCATTCGCCATGGAGAACATAGACTTGTAAGTTGTTTCACTCACACACTAGGCTCTGAGTGCATCACATTATTCGCTATATATTAAAAACAATGCATCCGGTTTTTTAAAAATTAACCAGTTGAAAACTTCTCAATCATCATACTTGTCACCTTTTCATGATGAAATATCATTTGACAACACTTTGATTTGCAGCACTGTTTGTTAAAAGTTAATTAGAAACCCATTGACAGGGTTCTGCAGCTGGCTGGATGTTATCAAGACCTTCTAAAAACAAAAACTTTTAAAACATACATATTTCGTTTTTTTCAGGAAACAATCCGAAAATCTGGGTTTTGAGTTTGTTAAAGCTAATGGGTTCTGTCTGCCTCACAAATTACTATTAAAAGCTAGGTATGTCAAATAAACTACAAATAAATTAAGCAATCATTATTTTTCATTCACAGGCTTGTACAAGGGAATGTCCTATTCTTCATACCATGAAAGTGGCAAAACATAGATGTATAACATAATAGAAGCTAATAACTTACTCCAAATAAGATTGACAATAATGATCCCAAGCAAGTATGAACATACAAGGAGTGACAAGTAATATTAGAATAAGAATGCTTGAACTTTGACACAAATAGTACTTTCAAACAATCAACCAACTAATACATTTGTCATGTGTTCAAGAACAAATAAGTTGGGACAGGAGAAGAAACGAATGATGGCAATGAAAAATATACATGCACAAAAAGAAAGCCAAACTGTAAGCAAACCTAGGAAGAATCTTTAATAACTTAAATGGCTTTATAAACATTTAGCATGACGATTGATCTGTTTGTACAAATTCGTGAGACAAGCTCTACCCACAATGCAAAAAGAGTTTCATTTGACAAAATCGAGTTACAGAATAATGTGAACTTTAGCAAAATTCATAATCTCTATGTTTCTGTACAGTTCTTTACCAGAGCATATTCAGTTACTCATATATGGACCCTCTCATTTGACAAAAAATTCCGGAAGCATACTATTTACAAAACACATTAATGTAAAAAAAAAAAAAAAAGAAAAAAAAACAAACTTGTAGACAGAAAAAAAAAAAACAAAGAACAATTCAGATATTAGAAAATTATATATGATCAATATTAAATGCTGACACAGCATGTACTGCTCAGCACCATAGGGACTCCATCGATTACTATCTACTTATCACTGCTTGCATCAAAGGCATATAATGCATACGTTGAAATGGAAGCTTCAAAGTACACTGCACCTTCTCTCACCCCACCTCTTTCTAGTCTGCTGTATTTCAAACACAACAGTATACATAACTCATCGACATAGAAATAAAGGCACATACCACTGCAATCAAATCATATCTTTCTTATGCAAATGAACGGACAAAAATACAACATTCAACAGGGTTGATCCTTACTGGGACAGATAGCGCCAGTACATGTTAAGCAACATAACCATTGATAAACGACAAGAATTTGTAAGTCATACTTAACCAAATTAATGAAGTGACACAGAATAAACAGAAATCAATATCTACTTTACTGATCAAATTCTGGATTGAAGTGTTATTGTATTCATACACTGTTACAGAAACCATCCTCGATTTTCCCAGTATACTTTCTGAAATATGTTAGCTAGACATGTTTTATACACAATACTAACAACTCAATCTAATCTAACTCAATTCTGAGACAGTACTTTTATTTCTAGTATCATTTCCCCCAACTACTGCAAACCACAGCTGATGTACACAGCACATCAGATAACCACAGATAAAGCACAAAAAATCTTGAATGTTATTATAATTAGCATATTATAACAAAGTCTACATAAATAAAGTGTACTATGTCATCCCTATCTACATAAAGTGTACTGTATCATCCCTATCTTGCACCATAAACTCCTATTCCTCAATCAATACTTAATGTTTCATAAAACAATCATTATCACATTTTTTTTTCCAACACACACACAGACACACATACACTGACATGTACACACAAAGTATCAAGACAACCCTTTTCTGTGCATTCACCATTAAGAAATATTACCTCTCATTATATACAAAGTATAAATCGGTACACTAACAACAAAAAAAAGTAACATATACATCTCTACACAGCAGCACACACAAGCGCATGCATTCACTCACTCATGTACATGCACTTGCACAAACTCAGATTCAACAATACATCGAAGCATATTCATATAAATTCAATCCCTTCATATTTGACCTCACCTATTTTCTGCTCAGGCATCAGCATAGACCCATGTATATCAAATGCTAAAATGAAAGATGCAATTTTCCCCTTGTCTTCTTCACTCTTCAGTGCCACAATCACACTGTCCTCAGTCCCTGGCACAAACTTGAATGAAGAAAATCCATGAGTGGGGTGGACCTTTCCAACAGTTCTGACTTCAACCATCTCAAAACGTTCATCCGCGATAAAAAGGAGGTTGGTTGCACGTCTTTCGTCTTGGGTCTCATCATACTTTTCGGTGCTGGCGCGGCGAGGAAGAAAGAACCATTTCTTGTGGACATCGCTCCAAACACCCGATTCGTGAATAATGTATCCTGAAACAATTGTTTACAGCATCTAAAATGTTCTTAAATGATTCCTCTGAGATATAACATGTTGAAGAGTAGTTAGATCATGATTTTTCTCATTTCATGTGTGTATGCAAAACTTGAACTGTGCTAAGTATAGAGAAATATGGTACAGCACATGACACCAATGTGGGGAATTTGTCTTACACTCCTTGTTGGAATAGATATGCTTATATTACAGTCCCACTATTCCTTCTCCTGTAGTAATGCTGTACTCAGCAGGGGATTTTTAGGGTTCACCACAGACTAGATGGAAGCAGGAGTGACTCTAAGTAATTGAAAATTTGGTTTATAACACCAGAACAATGAGGAGGTCTTTGTTAGCTTTCTTCAACGAATGATAATTCTGTGTAGATATCAGTGATTGTGCATGTAATAATGCAGCATATTCCTTTCCTGTTAACCCCAAACGGACATATTTACCTCCTTGTCAATACACAGCCTTTGCATTTCCTAACACTGAAGGTAATTACAACTGAAACCCTGTACTGGCTACAGAGAGTCTCAAGTAATGAAATGAGATGACATCTGAAAATCAAGTATTGCTTCCACTGTCTTGAGCATTATTTCATTCCTGGCTGACAAGGGCGCACAAAGAAAGGGGAGAGTGAGACTGAGTAAGAGCGGAGATCACTGATCCTCCCAGGAAAAAAAAGATCCCACCTCAAGCATGGAATTGATCATTTATTGAGTCCCAGCTGCCACCAACAAATTGATGACCAATGTGCAGAGCAAAAGAGACTTTGCCTGTGGAGTTTAAAGAGACAGTGGTGCTGATGAGCAGAGGTGTCATTGAAGATGATATTATCAGAGGCCTTTCCACAACAGTACAGGGGGCAGAATTGTTTCCGTGGTTCAGACACACTTTGTTGTTGGGGCTGAATTGTTTCCGTGGCTCAGGCACACCTTGTTGTTCAGGCTGAGTGTAGACGTTGAGAAAGACCTCTCTTCTTTTTGATGAAAAGCCTGATGTGAGCAATCAGGGTTGGCCTCTTGCGCAAGGCTTGAACCCTGGAAGTTCGGGAACTAGTGGGTGATTGGATGAAATTTACTAGCTATGGCTTTTAGTCCTTGATTTTCATCAAATCCACTGCAGGCTTACCAGAATCCTGAGGGACATCCCCCTACGCAGGACTCCGAGACTGGTGGTGGAGACATGACCAAAATCCAGATGTCTGCGCATCCTACCATGGAATCATGGATCTCGATCGGTCTTGGGTATGAAACAATGCCACAACTGTGAATCTGAGGTTGAATTCCTGGCTGTACAGGGAATGTCTTGGCAGACCCCAGCAGCTGAAAAGACCTGTGCCAGTGTAAGCGCCCAGAGGCTAAAGCCAGCACTAGACTGTAGCAAAATCTAGCCTTGTGGTGGTGCCAAGTGCTAAATCTTCCCCCTGCATACCTCTGAAGAGACCAGAAGTACACATCTTTCTGTGGGAGATAGTTACATCAGTTATGTAGAAGGGTGGGTCAAATACCCACGCAGATTACAGTCATCAATCTGCATGTTAAGAGAAGCATATGGACAGGAGCTCTAAAACGAATGTTCTCAGAGCTGAATGCATGTGATGGGCCCGCACTGCAGAAAGCAGAGGGAAGTCAGTCCAGAAGAGCTTGTCCTTGGATGGAGTCACACCCTAAAAAGAGATGGACTCTTGTTCCAGGTATGCTGCTCCAGCAGGTAGACAGAAGCAAATGACAGCCTAAAACCCTAAAGTGGAGCAGCAAAAGGGCATACATACATGGGGATGCAAGTGTGTGGTCATGAGAGTATAGGGACTTGAAAATACACTCAAATGGACAGGACACATAAGGCTGGACATATCTTTTTTTTTTTTTTTTTTAAATTCTGACCTGCTCAGGAAGCAGGCAGATGAAGTTTTTACCTGCCCCAAGACATAACCACCAGCATATTAACTGGCTGTAATTCTTAGTAAAGTGTGAAATGACAAAGAAACTGTAAAATAAAAATCATCTTTTTGTCTGCCCTTTTAACAAACAGTATGTGTTAAAAACTGAACAACCTTTGTTCTCCTTCCAACTGGTTAGTGTTCTCTGTTCAGTGAATCACTTGGCACAAACACTGTGATGTCATAAATGGTAACTTGAAATGGTAGTCATGTGAATGCAAATTGTTGGATGTCACAATGATCACCCAGTAATGGAAAAATAACATTGATCTTTTTATTTCCCCACAGCTGATGTTTGAAATGCATTTCTCCAGCCTGAAGGGCAGGTCACAGCTTTCAACACATGCCCAAAACAAATGATCACCTTCCCTTGGTGGGAACCTGTGACCCTCCAAAGGAATTCCTCCCCTCAAAGGAGCAGAACTGTGGGTGCCAGCTAGGAGACCTGTAGAAGATCAGTCGTCAGTGCCCTCTTTCCCTCACAGTATGGACTGTGATCCTGGAGGGGAGTGAACTGAGCTAAGCTCAGAAACTCCTGAAGAGGAGGGCTGAGAGATGCACAGTGTCTTGGTGTCTACACGTGGAAGTGACATTCCATATAGCTATAGGATAATCAACCAACGCCAGTTTTGTTTTAGTGGAAGCTAAGGGGGAGCTGAGGTGGGCTTATAGTCAATGTCTACTCTCTACGTGAAATGCTGGATATGCGAGAGCTTAGTATGGGCCCTCCTACAGTTTATCAGGCACTGGTCAACAACCAACACACTGCCAGACCTACAAACTGGCGAAAGTAAAGAGTGGGGGTAGAAAAAAAGGCAAAATGTGGTTAAATCTCTCTTTGTGTGATCTGTGCTCTGCCACATCTTTACACTTATCCATCAAGGACATTGATGGGGAATACAAGTCATTTTCCTCATTGTATTGGGGGAAATAGAAACTCTGTTCCTCACTCGACACATGTTGCCTAGGTAATGTTACTCCTGGTCAAGTCATACATGGTCGGTCAAGATGGCTGTGAAGCTGTAAGAAATACAGAGGGAGAGATGACCAATAAAACAGAAAAGTTTCATGATGTACCCTTACTGTCCCTTAAGTAAACTAAAGATCAGTAAGGCAGTTACTATTAACCAAAAATGAAAGAAAATTATAAAGCATACTTTGCGAGCAAAAAACAGGTTTTCTCACTTGCCGTCACACCTGTAGTCCCTTCTCTGAAACAAACCTTGCCATCCTTTGCAGCTCCCCAGTGCATCCGCCACAGCTTCTGATGCACTGTCACCGCATCTAGAGTCCTATTCTCCCTCTCATGTCAGCATGGAGTGAACAATCCTGTGGCATATGCCATGCCTTCTGCAGTCTGCTAGACGCCTCAGATGGCAGCACACCAGGTGTCTCTTTAATACTATGCTGGCCACACAAATTTGGCCAAATACTGATATAGACCTAGCATGAGTGCGACACACCATCTAAAATGCCAATGTTCTTTCAAAAAATATTTCTGTGGGAAAAACCCAACCTGATCAATAAAGATATAAACTGCCAATGACATAGGGAGAGAGAAAGGCAGATAAAAAAAAGATACACGAAAATGAAAACAGAGTGACAGAGAGAGAGAGAGAGACAGACAGAGAGACTGAAGAAGATTTAGCGGCTCTCACACGATCTAACTTAGGTGTTACAGCTGAATGAAAAGTGGCTGAAATATATGATCCACGACAGAAGTGCAGAGCATGTCAGCAGGGTTTCAAATGAAAACTTAGTTGGGTAAATTTCATCTGGCAGTGAGAAGGAATCAGAGCTGTATTTCCATCCAACTCACTTCAACTCTGGTATGAAAATCTTAGCATCACAACCTGTAAAAAGTGTCATAATCACATGACCTGATGGAAGGAAAAATGGTGGAGGATTCGCTCATTTTGGATGACTGCTTAGAAGCCCTTAATTCATCATAATGTGATCACTGTGTGGACTGCTACTGAGTTTGATCAAAGTTGCCAATGTGACCACATTCCTGCCACCACAGGTTGAAGAAAAATGTTCACTCAATTACTCTGAATTTAAAAGAACCACACAAACATTGTATCAGACACTTTTTCAAGAGATAGCAAGACTAAGACTAACTGGAGGAAAATGACACATGCAAGTGGAAACTGTCCAGATACAAATAAAATTTTTTTCAAAATCAAAATGACCAGACTTTTCTTAAAGCCAGCAGCCAAATATCAGTTGTTCAAAGAAGATGTACAGACAAACAAAATCACCAAGTGTTTCCATTCACGCTAACTGAAAATTGTGAACATGTTTTGTCGAAAATTGTGGTTGACAGTAGCGTAAGACCATGAATGAATTTTTCAAAACTTAATCTCCAGATCAATCGCATGAAATGGTGCACATCACCACTTGATCATACCTGGCAGCTCCATTCCAACGGCTTTCCTCAATGCATTGTAGTTCTCATGCCAATCAATGTGCTCCACTTCACCCGATGGCTTCACTGCTTTCACCCATTGGGGATTCAGGTTGACCACCTCCCCTGTTGTGGTTGTCCACTCCTTGCCCAGTCCTCCCACATACAGCCTCTTGTTCTTGACTGTGGCCCACTCACATTTGAAACCTAGTATGAAACAACACAACAATTACAAAGTATATGCTATTTAAAACAAATTAACCAGACAAACTTTAGTATAAAACCAATTGCTTGAAAAACATAATCGAAGCAAAGTTTACAACTTAACATGACACATTGTCTGGATGTGATTCACTTCTCTGTGCCTTTTATTCTGTTCCACTTTTACTGTCTTAGTTCTATTTCATGTTGTCTTTAGCTGAAACATGTACAAAGTACAACGGAATAAAGTATGTGTGTGTGTGTGTGTGTGTGTGTGTGTGTGTGTGTGTGTGTGTGTGTGTGTGTGTGTGTGTGTGTGCGCGTGCGTGCGTGCATGCGTGCGTGCGTGCATGCGTACGTACGTGCATGCCTGTGTTTGCGTGCGTGCATGCGTGCCTGAGTGCGCTTGGGCATGTGTGAGACTGTATACATGTGTGTGTTTGTGTGAAATGTATAATGCTGGTGTGTGTATGTCACTGTGTGTACACTATATCATATGTACTGTGTGTGACTTGGCAGTGTGCATGAATGTACAGCATGTGTATAATGTGTATGCACATGTTTGTGAGAGAAGGTGCATGTGTCTGTGTAACCATCTGCATTGAATGATCAGGCTCTACTTAAAGTGTTATGCACATCACTCCAACAGTAGCATGTCACTCAGTATGTACTCATAACAGTCTTGTTATGAAAAAAATTGTAAAAAAAATATCCTCTCTTGTTAGCTAAAACTATTTTTCATGTTCTTGTTGAGCTTAAAAAAATCCTCTCTGAAACATTTTTTTTGTTTTGTACTTGAGCTATCCGAGGGAGATTTCTAGCAAGACAAAAAGATAAATTGGTTGGTGGTGAGGTAACCAGAGAACCAGTCTTTTTGTGCAATATGTAACAGTGTAAGGGTGCATTTTCTAATATTAATACTAATAGTAATACTAAGACAGGAAGAAGGGTCAAGACTGAGACAGTGAAAATGGAATACACTCAAGGAAGGAGGCCATTATCTAAAAAAGAAAGGAAAAAAGTAGACAACTCAGAAGCAAGCAAGAAACAGGAATAAAATTTTAAAAGAGTGTTTTTTGCCAGCTCTAGATAATGACATGAAAAAAATTAATTACAACAACAACAACAACAAAAAGGCATGTGCAGAGCATCAGATTGTTTTTAAACACCATAGGGTAACAGTGGTAGCTTAACCCGCTGACTGCGGTGGGCCACGATCGTGGCTTTACCGCCCGACTGCGTTGGGCCACGATCGTGGCTCAGACGGGAACCGTTATACCACCACTGCTAAACATCCGGGTTGATCAGTTCACGTGATTTGCTAGTATCCATTGTGCACCGGCAAGCCTTGTCAGTCAGTTATCTCGAAGTTTTTTCGTTGGTTTTGACTGAAATAATGAGTGAATCAGCGACCGAGTCGAGCAGGAGTTGCGTGGAAGTGGCATGAGTGAACAATCAGTTGCCGAAGGCTGTAGTAACGAAAGCGAAGCAGGTGAGTGGATAAACTTTGATTATTTTGTTTGTCGAGTGATGGAACACATGCTGCGTGCAGTCATTGGTTATTTTACATTTGTTGGTCCGCCACATGAAGGAAGGGGGGACGGAAGGGGGCAGGGTACATGGTTACTTACAGGAGTGATAGGCTTTGGCTGATCAAACTAGAAGATCATTTCTGGGTGATTGTAGGTGTTTTGAAAGCACTTTAGAGATTTATAAAAGTGGTGATTTGAAGAGAACAATTTATACTTTTGTTTGTTTATTTTTTTTTTTAGTTTGGAAACAGTGTGGGCGTGTCACAAGTGGGTGTGCCTCCAATGAAAGCTATAGCCCTGCCCCCTCTTTATATGCTAGTGATTCAGATTTTATTCTTATTCATGATTTTATGCATGACTTCATTTTTCATAGAATGAATAAGTAATGCTGGTCATTTTTTTTTTTTCTTCTGAAAATCAGACTAATTAGTGGAAACTGAGTCAAGCTCTCTGTAACATCTCTTGCACCATTATGAAACAATGAAATGAACAGAAGACTTAGGATATATGTTTTCTTGTGTGATCCAGAATCTGGAAGCACTACTGCAGAGGAGAGAGATGCTGAGAGTGAAGGAGTTGAAGAAAGAGGAACTGTGCTGCTGGCCATCCTACTCATGTGCGCTCTGGCTGGGAATGTTCTGGATGTGACCTGGGACTCTGCTCCAAGTGCTTTTCAGCCTTCCACGAAAGACCAGGACCTAACTTTGTTCTGTGTCTTCCAAGGACTTATTCTTCTTGTTTTCTCCCAAGTTTCAAGTGTTTTGACATTCAAGCAGGAAAAAAACTGTTGTGTTTCAAACAATGTGGCTGACATTTTGGATTACCTTTTCACCAATGTTCTGGATTACACTGAGGAATATCTTCAGCTGCCATCAGGGTACTGTCTTGTAATTATTTTTTTTCAGATTCCTCATTATCTCCAGTTTACAAAAACATATAGTTTTACCTATCTAGCTTCAAGACAAGCCTGCACAAACCCCATTTCCTTGTATAGTGAAATTCGATTGTCCGGATGCTGAATTATAGGTACATCATTTGAGGCACAATTCATTATAATACATAGCTCAAGTCAGAGAATTATCATTTCCCATGTTTCCAGCACATATTTGTCTTCATTTTATCTCAAGTCTGAAGTGTTTAGGTAGTACAGAAGAAAAACTGTGTCTCTCCTAACATTTGACTTACTTTTGAAATAACTTTTTCAGAAATTTTGTCTGCTTATATTTTGAGGTCAGTCTCCAAGTAGGTACAACCTACAGTATTTTCAGTTATTTCACTAGATTCTACAACATCTCTAGTTTTTTAAAAATGTATAGGTTTGCATATCTAGTGCAAATAATATGTATGCAGAAGCCAAATTCTCAAGTGTGGTGTATGATGAGTTTCCCGTCCTAGATTTTAACTACATTTCTTTAAAGCATAAATTGTTATACAGAGCACCGTGAGGGTTAAACTAAAGGGACAAAAACAAAAAGCAAAGCCATGTGACCGACTTAAATTAATATTTGAAGCTCTTATGCAACGTCAAAACAATAATTACCACTAAAGCAGTAAGACCATTAATAACTTGATAGTTAGTTATCTTCCTTTCCCCTTGGTGACATGGTATACATACATGTATCACTGTTCTGTGTTTATCACAATGAGTGTGAACATGTGTGTGTGTGTGTGTGTGTGTGTGTGTGTGTGTGTGTGTGTGTGTGTGTGTGTGCAAGTGTGTGTGTGTGTGTGTGTGTGTGTGTGTGTGTGTGTGTGTGTGTTTACGCATCTATCTAGGCTATTCTGTGTCTATTGTTTGTGTTTTTATAAAAAATGTCACTGTGTGCACATGAGAGAGAGAGAGAGAGAGGGGGGGGGAGAGAGAGAGAGAGAGAGAGAGAGAGAGAGAGAGAGAGAGAGAGAATATGAACATAACTTCTATGGAGAAAGATTTATTTCTTCATACAATAGCTGTACAAGCTGTAAAGATTAATTAATGTTTGATCTACGAACTTCAAACTTCAATGTTGGCTGGTGTGTGACAATGCCAGTCTTCGCCTTCAGTAGCATTAATTTTTGACAAATGAGACAATGTCCAAGGAGAGAAAGAAGGACTCATTCTCATTTGGCACCACTGTGATAGGCATATGATAGCCTGATGCAGGACTTCGAAAATGATATGCTATTATGTAGCATACCACTTAAGATTTCAAATATTGCAGGTGAGCTGGCAATCTGACGCTTTGCATGTGTACTTGAACTACTTCCCAAAGGTAATGCAGACAGCAAGACCAGACAGGTAAACTTGCATAATACGAACTGACATAATTTAAAGAAAATGGTTGTCTTGTTATCATATCATCAGGTAGTGTGTGGTACATACTAATTTGAAGCAACTCTAACACACGTGTTTAAAAGTAAAAATAAAATCAATCTGAATGCAAAAGATCCTAAGACCTTTCATTATAAAAGTGGCTGCAGAGCTAACTGCAGTCAGAATGCTACAGTCACCACTTGGCACCATTAGAAATTAATTCAGTTATTGTTGTGTGCATATATACATCTTTTCATTTCAGGTTTCTTCTCAAACTTCAATATAACATTTGTATCATGGAATAAATGTGTGCTGTATCATCTTTAAGACCGTGTATGAATGATAACATTTGGTTCAATAGTTTAAAAGTAAAGACACTGCCTTGTGAATCTAAGCTAGTAGTAGTGCGTCTCCCAATAGCTTTTCTGCACAACTGGTTTTCTGCTGCTTCCAGCATTGGGATAGCTGGTGATGAAAAGGTTAAACACACACACACACACACACACACACACACACACACACACAAAGCATGCACGCACACACACAAGCCACACTAACATATAACAGGATGGTATTGGCTCGCTTATTTTTATGCTGTAATGAACTTATCTATTCTGTCCGGTTCTAAATTTCCATGTACTGATGTAGCCTATAGATTACAGTATTAGTATTAATAGTACTTAGTTTTATGTTACAGTGTTGGGTTTCACTCAGTATGATTGACAAAAAAAAGAATGTCGGAATACCTTTATTTGCTTTTCCGTCTCCGTCTGGGAGCAGAACCCATGGGATGACTTTGTTGCCCATTATTTCATACACAACTCCTGTCTGTCGTCAACTGTGTAAAGCTTGCCCATTAAAGACAACAAGTTCGGACAGCTCCATCCCTCTTCCTCCTTGTGCAAGAGTTGACTCCAAACAAAACAGGCGTACTCAATCTAACATTGACTGATTTGAAATCCGATGATAACGTCAAGTTGCCAGTTCTGAAGTAGCTGTACCATGTATTCGAGTTTTCCTTCTTCGAATTCGTATCCAAATCAGTAACAAGAGCAATTTTGTACACAGTCCCTGCTCGTGAAGACCATGGTCTCGTAAGCGGGTACCTCTGATCATATGAATCCATTGCCTCAGTCCGGCACAACGGTCGCGCTGGTTTTGGTATAACCATGACCAAAAGTATAAGCACAGCAGCTGACAGCGTGACAGCATAAAACACAATCCGTGGTTTCAGCTGTACTCGGGCATTACCCACACGGTACTGCGTTGGCCGACGGATCGCCTTCATCCAATCGTTCACAGAAGGCGGATATGTTGATGACAGCATTCTTATATCGTCCTCTTCTACAGGCAGACTCATGAGGAATTAAACATTTCCATTGAATAAAACAAAATCATGCATTTTTGTGCCAACGTGGCTCTAACATTACACGGACCCTGCAGGGTGCCATGTTTGTTGTCACTGTAGTTCCGCACCAATTATGTTAAAAAAAAAAAAAAAAAAAAAGAAGAAGAAGAAGAAAGAAAAACTCTCATTTCCGAGGCAAACCAATTGTATGTAAATCACTGTGACAGGTATCCCAGACGCAGATAATGTTTCTGAATACATTTATATGTCGTAATATTTCTTTTTAAAACGAAAAAAGTCTTTTCACCCGAAAATGCCGGATTGTTTCAAAATTCCTCATACGCACACAAATCTATTCTAAAAGACACACCACTGCCACAATCTTATCTTGAATAGTCCAGATTTAGATTTCAAATTGGATTGGAGAGATCACGCCTGTATAAGGTGGGAGGATGGGGTTCCTGTGTACTCACATCCCTCCTACCCCTAGCTGGCAAAATAGCATTTTTGGTCATGTGAAGGACTCCCACCCCGGCCCCAACCCTTTATAAGATCTGTTAAAGATTTCATGAAATCCTGGCCAATTTTTGCGAGTGAAAATCTCCCCCTCTTCCCCCCTGACTACAGAAAATTTTGGGAGAGAATACTTCCATCCCATTTCCCGCTCCTATTTTTACAAAATCTCGAGATAATCTGCCCCCTTTCTCTCCCCCATGTAGCTTTTGTAACATTTGGATCCTCCCCCCCCCCCCCCCCCCCCCTTCTCATGTAACTGATCTGATCCTGGGGGATAGGATGTTAGTTATAAATGATCCCCACAGTGTGTGTATGCAAGTGTATGTGTGCATGCGCATGTGTGTGTGTGTGTGTGTGTATGAGTGCATGTGCGCATGCATGTGCACATGACTGCATGCGCATGTGTGTGTGTGTGTGTGTGTGTTTCTGCATTTGTCCTTTTCCTTTGACTTGTGTAAGTGTGTCTCTCCTTCTCTCCATTGGTACTCCCAGTCATGATGATGACTACTGTGGCACTTGCGCATATGTGCGAGTGCCACATTTTACAGCAAGCATGCATGTGCATGTGCATGTGTGTGTGTGTGTGTGTGTGTGTGTAAAAAAAACAACTTTGGCTTCACAAGGGGAGTATTGCGCATGTTAATGTCTGTACTGTTTTTATTGTTTTGTCGCCGAGGAAAGCTCATTTGCCGAAAATATCTTGTCTTGTTTTGTGTCATGCATTAAAACTGCGTTACTTCACTTTGTTTAGTGTGCTCTTCCGCTTTTTCGTGTTCCAGTAACGCTGCAGTTTGTTTCATTTGCCTTCGTATGTGTGTGTGTATGTGTGTGTGTGTGCATTTATGCACATTTTGAGTTAAAGTATTAAATCTCCTTTGCCATCCTCTTTCTCCGGCTCCCTGCATTTCTTTCACTCCATACCCAGCCCCACATGCACACAATCTTTCCAAGCTGTACATTTCAGTGGTATAATGGGAATAGATCAGAGACTTGAGAACTTAATGAGCTGCAAGTTTCTGTGTGTGTGTGTTTGATCCATAATTCTGTTCATGTGGTGAATTCAAACGACACCATGCCTTGGCTTAAGGCTGTATCAGACCAACTGACATAGGCTAGAATACCTAGTCTACATCAAAATGTTATGCTTAGCATAGTTATACGGGGATTGTCTTCAGTCATGACAAGCTCCTAGCATAACAAGATCAGTCTCCAAAATCCCTCAAAGTTGGAGTGTGGCTGCCCATGTGGCAGGGTAATCAAAAATGGTCACACATGTAATGTTCTCATCCCTAGCTGATGCATTTGTACTATAGTGTTCAAGTGCTTTGGCTGTTCGTTGATCCCTGGAGCCTTTTAAGCTTGAGTACAAAAATGACAAGAACAAAGGACACTCTATCGGGAATATGGCAGGGAAAACAAGACGATTTAATCATTTTACAGTTGGTCTGCATGCAGATGAGGAAAGCCTCTGCTGCTGGATCTGTAAAGATCGAATATGTACATGGGGATTTCATGGCTAGGACAGGTTAGTAAATAGCTCAAATTATTTGGTGATCAAGCCTGATGGTTCCAGGTGTACCCTAGTCTTGGTCTCCTCAAAGTAACAGAGTTCACAACATGCATGACACGTGAGCCCACGAAATGGAAGAGGAAGTGTCATGACTTCTAGTAGTTCCTATGTAGTTGCTTGGGTGACAGAGGAAATACTCGGGTTGTTCATGAGCACCTCAGCATTATCAGATAACAAGGGGAAGAAGATGGAAGGGGGCGGGGTGGTGATAATCCATGTTCCAGTTACATCAAAATGTTCTATATTATCATCAGATTCATGTGGTATCATCATGTTGGAGGTGAAGGGAGCAAGATGAAAAGGTAGTTGAAAGGGTGAGGTGTCATTATAGAATTATGTTAACTGAAAATATTAGGAAGGTGGGTGTGGGTGTGTGTGTTTGTGTGTATGTGAGAGAGAGGAGATAATTGAATTGAGGGTGGATGGTGGCGGTGTCAACATCGTATCACGTAGACCCCTTGATAAAAGATTCTATCTTGACAGAAACTTTGGGTTGACAGCGAACACCAATGCTTGTACCCTACAGTTTGGGCGCTAGCTGCAAACTAACAAAGACACCAATGGTGGAGTATGGGAATGTAGCATTGGCCTGACCGAAATGGGGGGGGGGGGTTGGGGGAGTTGGGACCTCTGTTGGGTGACAGTTTCTTGCACAGTGGCAGGAACTGACACACCTTTCGATGTCCCCTGTAATCCCTGGCCAATAGTAAAGGGTTGTCACCTGTTGTGTAGTGATTCCAATCCCCAAGTGGCCTTTTGAGTGGAGTATGTGGCCCACTTCCAGTACTTGGGTCTGGTGTGGGCCTGGGTCCAGAATTTGCGTCTCTACTGGTTTGGTGGTATAAATGAGCATTCTGCTTGAAAAATTTATCCTTGCCAGAAGATTGATCAGTTTTGGGCTGCTTCCGGTTGCACTTGGCTAAGGCTGGGTCAGTCAACAAAGTCCGTTTCATCCCCCAATGGGGAGGAAGTTTTGTTGATTCATAGCCTTCATCTGAATTGTGAACACACATTTCAGGTTGAGGTGGGTTGCAAAGGATGACACAATGGCACCAAAGGAAGAGGTCATGGATCAGGGTGTCCACAGCTGCTGCTTTGATCTGTCCCTTAACATACCTACCGTACTGTAATTCTGATAGTCGCTATGGGTACATTTTCAGGGGCGGACCAAGTTCAGCTCCTTGTAATGTAAAAGTCTCCTCTATGACAGCAGCTGTATCAACAAGTAACACCGTCCTTTATAGCATCATCTAATGATCCAGAATCATACACGCATGTGGTGCTGTAACTGATAGGCAGTGCAGTGATGCTGTGTATCATGGGTGCTGCATCACAGCCTTTAGAGGCAGACATTAACTGGCACATAGCATTGTGTCTTGATGGGGACAGCTTTCAGCAGTCTGCTTGTGTTGTGGTTTCATTTTACAGTGTGACTGAAAGACAAAGGGAAGGGAGTGAGAGGAAAAAGGGGGTCGAGAGGGTGAAGACTGGGATTGTAAAATGATGCAAGTTGGAAAACACTGAGGATGTGTGTGTGTGTGTGTGTGTGTGTGTGTGTGTGTGTGTGTGTGTGTGTGTGTGTGTGTGAGTGTGGTGTGTGTGTGCATGTGTGTATGTATGTGTGTGTATCTGTGTGTGTGACTGTGAGAGAGAGAGAGAGAGAGAGAGAGAGAGAGAGAGAGAGAGAGAGAGAGAGAGAGAGAGAGTGAGGTGTATGTGATGGCTATCAATATTATGTCACAGGGGCGAAAAAACAATCTGTTCATCTGTTCTTTATGCCATTTTCTGATCTCAGCACATCGATTTTCAAACCATACACTTCCTGTCACTTTGATCTCAATCATTCAGAATGCAACTATTGGTGCATATGCCCTTCATGAAATATTTCTTTTCGTAATAAGTTTTGCATTTCATATCCACACACACACACACACACACACAAATCATGCTGAATATATAAGCAATTGGTATGCCTGTAGGTTTGTATGGTGCAAACACCATGTAAGGTGTACAGGTGTGAAGGGCAATGGTGATTTGGATAGAGAAGAGGTCCATAGGTTGTCTTCCTGTTGTTTCTCACACCCATACGTCTTGGTGTATTGGTATGCAACTGTTAGATCTCTTTTAATTCTTTCTGTCTGTACGTAAGGTAAGGCTCTCTTCTGTCCATCTTTCTTCCTACCTTTCTTGTTCAATTTCTCTTTGCTTTCTTTTTACTCCCTCTCTCTCACACAAAGAGAACATGAATGATTCAAAGCTTTTTACTTATTTACAAATGAAGAAGGGCATGGAACCAATATGGCAATTTTTTGTTCAGCTGTTTACCACTCAGTCCCTAATTGGTATCCCTGTTAGCTGTATGACAATTATTTAAATCCTGCCTCACAGTACTCACTAGACCTATGACACAACTAAATGTATGCATATGTTATTGTAATAAATCAAATGAAACCAGCAGGACCAGCAAGACCTACAGCTCTCCATCAAATTTAAATTCAGCACCCTTTAGACCCTAGATTGACACTTTTGTCTGTAGCACTTTTTTTTTTTACTTGTTCGTTTTAGTTTCATTATTAAAGCCCAGCTGATCAAACAAGGCATTTCCAGGGTTGTGACCATATACAGGATGGGTCCTGTACTGCTAACAATAAACACTGTCTACGAATTAATTCCATTAAATTCATAACACAATAACAAATCTACATCCTCAAGGCAGACAACCCTAAGGTGTGCTGCCTGTCCAAATTCCCCCTTATTTTTCATCCCTTTGAAAATAAAATTAACAAAAGACATTCAAATGCAACCAAGAAAAAAGAATAACAATGATAAAATAAGAAGTAACAATAAAAATGAGAAAAAAAGCCATATGGGTAAAGCGATACTACAGACTGGACAGTTGGTGTCCACACTGGAGATTAATCCCAAGATTACAATAAAAGTTTGCATGTTACAAATTGTACAAGAAAAAAAAGTGTAAAAAATTTTTACAACAGACAGGACAGGAGAATAGGCCATTAAAGGCAGAAAACCAATTTATGACAGCAAAGAGAGACTAAAAGTTTAAAAAAAAGAAAGGGCCGAGTCTAAACCAATGACAGGAAAAAGTAAATTACACAGACTTTCCACAAGGCATGATATAAGTTGTACTGAAAGAGTCCCCAGCATTCCCATGATCCTCACGATGGCAAATCTGAACCATCAGCAGCCAGCTCCATGTCAGTTTGAGGAATCAGAAACCAGCTTCCAATCAGTCTGAAACATCAACATCCAGTCAGTCTGAAACATCAGCACCCAGCTTCCTGTCATCAGCAACCAGCTTCCTGTCAGTCTGAAGCATCAGCAACCAGCTTCCTGTCAGTTTTAGGCATCAGCAACCAGCTTCCTGTCAGTTTTAGGGCATCAGCAGCAACCAGCTTCCTGTCAGTTTTAGGCATCAGCAACCAGCTTCCTGTCAGTCTGAAGCATCAGCAACCAGCTTCCTGTCAGTCAGAAGCATCAGCAACCAGCTTCCTGGTCAGTCTGTACTATCAGCAACCAGCTTCCTGTCAGTCTGTACTATCAGCAACCAGCTTCCTGTCAGTCTGAAGCATCAGCAACCAGCTTCCTGTCAGTCTGTACTATCAGCAACCAGCTTCCTGTCAGTCTGTACTATCAGCAACCAGCTTTCTGTCAGTCTGTACTATCAGCAACCAGCTTCCTATCGGTCTGAAGCATCAGCAATCAGTTTCATGTCAGTCTGTACTATCAGCAACCAGCTTCCTATCGGTCTGAAGCATCAGCAATCAGTTTCCTGTCAGTCTGTACTATCAGCAATCAGTTTCCTGTCAGGCTGTACTATAAGCAACCAGGTTTCTCTCAGCTTTCTGTCAGTCTGAAGCATTACCAGCCAACTTCATCTCATCAGAGGAAATCAATAACCAGCTTCCTGTCAGTCTCAATCATCAGCAACCAGTGTGTCAGTTTGAAGCATTTCTGACCTGACCCACTTCCTGTCAGTTATAAAATAAAAATCATTAACTGGCTTCCAGTATACTGTGTTTATCAAACACCATATTTTTCTGACCCATATTGACAATGTATGTCCTTAGTATGATAACATCTTGCTTGCCCCCAACGCGATATTCACAAAAGTACATAGCAAAGTATGCTGTTTTAGTCTGAAATTTAATTTCACAAGAAAAAGTCACAAAAAACTGGTTACATGCAAAACCACCATAAATGTATGTAAATAATATGCACTTGGGCACCATCATATAATTTTTTTCATGGACACAAATGAAGCCAGCTGTAATAACAACTGAAAAAATATCTGCTTTTATACCTGGCAAGTCCTATGCATGCACACAAAAATGTATACAAGAAACATGCATGGCTTAAATGCCATAGTAGATTTGAACAAACGAATAGTATTAAGAGTTTATGTGGCACTACAATAACAGTTAAAGATTGTGACTCTGCTCTCTCTCTTTACTCACACACACACACACACACACACACACACACACACACACACACACACACACACTATATCTCTCTCTTTGGCAACATCCCCCTGTCCCCCACCCCTTCTCCTTTCAACAACAAACGAAGTCCAATAAGCAAAATATTACCATCCATCCCCCTTATCTGGTTCTCTCTCAGTATTCTGTTTATTCTTTCTCCTCTTCAGCTTCTGGGTATTTTCATGTCTGCATGTACATTGTTCTTCAGCTCAAACAAAACCAAAAAGAAAAACGCCAAACATTTGAAAAATAGGATTGGAATTAGCAGTTGAAGTGAGGACTTGGTAGCAAAGAAGAAAGAAAAATGGTAAACTCACAATAGACGAGTTACTACATCAAAAAAGAACCTTGCAAGGGCTAAGAGGAGATGGTATGAAAATGACAGATTTCCGTTTATAACCCAATCAGCTGCACAGGCCATATGAGACCTTAACACAATGAACACTGTTTGCAAACGTAAAAAATTCCAGAACAAAAACGAATCCACACAAGGATACTGTACAAAACAGTTTTCAAGTCAACCCTAGATCAATTTTCTGGTGGAATATCATGACAAAGGTATTTACTGAAATTTCAATCAAATGTGACATTTTGGCATCTGATGTTGTGCAATTTCTAGTTCCCAGTTCATGTGTAATACCAAGCATTCACACTCATTCAGGGATGTACATGCATCACTGAATACCACAATAATCAGGACTTACGTTGCCAACCTTCTTTCTCCCACTGGATCACATAATGGTTGACTCAGACATATGTCCATTTTGATATCTCTCTCTACATCTCGCAGATGACATGTACGCTTCTCCATAGTAGTGGGATTTTATGTGTATTGTCTTTCTTCACCATACAATTTAAACTGCCTTGTTTTTTTTTTTTTAGGTGGTCAAAGCCATTAGTCTTCATTATCCACAGGTGAGTCTGAAATCCACTTGCAACTTGTTTTATGCATGGTTTCCCATTTACATGTCGTCTTATGGGTGTGCACTGATGATTAGGGATTACGAATGGTCAGTGCCTGAGTAACTTAAATCACATACATTCCCTCTTCCAAATGTATGCCCAACACAAGGTCTACACATGTTATCCAAGAGATCAGAAAATCTACCACTTTCCTGATAAAAGTCAGACATCCTAATCACAAGTTTTAATCACATCCATCACTGCCATCTGTAACTTTGCTTTACGCATGAAAACATACTCACAGGATTTCAATAAATTAATAAAATATCAGTATGAATATTACACACATACGGCAAAAATCCAGTCAAACGAAAAGACATATACTAGTAAATCGAGCAATAAAACTATTTTGATTGCATGCAAAGCAAGCATTGTAACTTTACATGAGATACAGCACAATTTGACCAGCACAAACTTAGCAATTTGCCACAACTTTTTCTTTCTTTTTCCTCCATTTTCTTTCAACTTTTGCTTGCGACAGTGAGATGTGCCAACAGCTATCGGTACACTATGGTAGACATAATCAGTTATGCCATGGCATAGCTTTGCATTTTCATTTCACATATTCATGTCAAGAGATCATTGTTGACCAATTCACTGTAGTGCAGCTAATTTGCAAGTCTAACATTTACTGATTTAGATAATTTAAAGATCAAAACAGAAATAAAGAAACTGGAGCATGTGTAGGAACTTCTGTGCACCCATATGCTTGTATGATTGAGGTATGTCTTTATAAAATCATTTCCTTAAGACATATCCATTCTTCTCGATATCTTCTATGTTAAAATATCTGGTGTTCCCTTGTTCTGTTCAAGAAAGAAAAAGTAAGGTGACTGACAAAATAAATGATGATCAAACATCTGTATGTAAGGGAGAAACTGAGAGGAGCAAGCCAATCCAATCACATTTGTGTGAACAGTCTTTTGAAATATCGTTTTTTCCAATAATCTCATGCTACAACACAATCCAGCAATTTCATAGAGCATTTACAAATTTCAGGGCACCCTGCTTCAGTGACAACCATACAGTATACATGCAGATGGAAGAAAACAACAATAACAGCAAAGCATTACAGTACTGACTTGGATTTTCATCATTGTAAAGATGCACCCTTCAATAAAACTATTAAAATCAAAATAAAGATTACATAATCAAAGAAATCACAAATCATGCACAAAAAAGCAGTATATGACATAAAGCATAATGATATAAGTACCAAACATTATTAATCAAACTTTGTGGTTAATATCCTGCTCCTCACATTTATTTATCAAGCACAGCAAGTCATTTTAAAGAATATGTATAAATACAATGCTTACGCAAACCCTAAAAATAAACAGATTAACACCCACCCCACCCAATAAAGCGTATTCAGACACTTCACCAAAGTCAATACAATATCTGCTCATTGGTCAAGGCAGGGCTAGTGATAATGCCTCTGTAGCCACGTGAAGTAGCACTCATTGCCCGGTTGGTCAGTAATAACTCTAACTCTTGGAAATCCTGCAGACGTCCCACATCTTTGTCCTTTCTGATGATGGTGTTGGGTAGCTTGCGTACCCGAGCCACAAGCTGTTTGTCCACCCCCAGCTCAGCACACACATCAAATTCAGCAGCGCTTCGTATCGCAGGTGATCCCGCGGCAGCTCCACTTCGATGAAATCTGGGTCTTCAGTGTGTGCCACACGAATCTTCAGGACAAGTTCTGTTGAACGTTGGGGAAAAAAAAAGGAGTAATGTTAAAATGGTAACAGAATGACAGACATTCTGAGGATAAAATAATAATGATAATGATAATGGCAATTTGAAAATATGTTTTCAATAATCTTAATGATTATCTGTCACTTTGCATACAAGTCCTTGACAACACCATTTCAGATTTAGTTTTTTTTATATCATGAATATACAGTTCGAAAAATGGCATGACAAGGCAACTGAAACTTCTACATGTTTTTATAGAAAGTTTTGATCAGGGCTTCACTTTGGGAAAAAATCAGACCCGTGTGCTAGAGTGCATAGAGGATATTTTTCCTTTATTAAAAAAAAGAGGGGGGGGGGGGGGGGGGGGGGGCGGGGAGGGGAGGGTGTGTGTTACTTTGGTCGTTATGTATGTATAATTGTACACTTTTTTAAAAAAAATTAAGTCAGTGTCATGGATAAAAAAAAAAAGTAAACTGATACATCTTGCAGAAGATCTGCATAATATTACTCGATCTAGATGCTGCCTGCCGCCTGCCCCCCCACTCCCCCCTCCTTAGAGAGTAAGTTCAGGGCCAGAACACTTGTCTGTGGTATGCTCTTTCTCGAAAGACCTTCTGCTGTCACACTATCCCAAAAAGTTTCTTTTCATTGAAGAATAAAATCATAGACCCAGCTTTAAAATTTTTTTTTTTTTTTTTTCTGAGAGAAAACCAAGGTCTATCACTCTGTCACTGTTTTCCTATCCATCTAAATACTCCCTAAATCTAGACTATGTACAACAGATACACAAGAAGACTTAACAATTTTCACATGTCATGCCTGAGTAAAACCACAATCTGGTGGGAAGACAAAATCCCTAAGAAAACACATCTGCAAACAAACAGACAGGAAATTTGGGTGTCATCCATCCACATCCCCCTGCGGGCAGCGCTTCACTGCCCGGGTCTGACTGTTCAGTCAACTCAGGACCTACAACCCACAGAGTCTTCTTGGTGATGTCAGAGGTCACCATCACCCATGATGGGCACACATCACGTGTAAGACTTTTTACGATGACTGTGCAATGCAATCAAAAGCTACTTTCAAACAAGCTTGTTCAGAAATTCATGAATATGGACACGCAATAAGTTGTACTTAGGGTTTCAGATACAACAGAGGTAAGTTAGTTGGTGGTTCACTAACATTTTTATATAAGAGGTAAGTTAATTATAATAATTATGAATTCTTTATTTCATCTATAGCAATGAATGAAATAAATGCACACACACACACATGAATTTAACAGTTAGATATAAACATAAAAATAAATACAATACTTTTGACAGTTATATCATTAAGAAAACTGAAAAGCTGGTAAACTCAAACACATACCCCTCAAAGTTCATTTAGGATATTTTTTGCAACATCACAAAAGGAAACATGAAATTAACTACACACTATATATCTTTCAAAGAAAGAGAGAAGCCACTGTGCATATTTCTGTCATGGTGGGGTGAAGTTTTGAAATGAAGGATACTGTGCAGCCTGTGTTTGCCTGTTTACACTCCTGTTAAATGTGAATACTTCAGTTCACTGTGTTTTCCATCATGTCCTTAGCTAACTTTGAGAGGCATATGCATCCACTCGCTTGGACAAACATCCACCCACTCATGCACACAAGACTGTACACACACACACACACACACACACACACACACACACACACACACACACACACACACACACGCACACACACACACACACCATCATGAGAGGATACACTGGTGTGTGGTTTCATGATGGATGGCTGGGAACGTGGATCTCCACTTGCTGCACTCAAAGATGAAGTTTGCGGTTATTCTTACTGGAGTATGGGAAAGGAGGGTGGGCCAGGTAACTGGGAGTGATGGGCAGACTTTCCTGCTCTGCTACATCACCACATTCTGCATACAAAGAATAGTGATGGTTACTGCCAATTATTCCATACACAACTGATCCAAACTATAAGTACACACAAACATACCATAACTATCATCCCCTGCACACAATGTTCGCCCATCAACAATAACAACAAAAACTACCATCTTTCAGTTGATCAGATTAATTTGTTTCATGTTTATCTCTAGGAACATATAATTTCCTCTAACTGTAGCCTGGAAACATAAATTTCTAAGAAAGCGTTATGTTTCAGCAAGCGCATCCTACTTCTGCTTGAAGTCCTAGAAATTGGCAGAAACTTGACATTTAACACAGTTTTAGTTCAGAGTTGAAGTTCTTCAAAGTAATCTTCTCTTGTGAGATTTACAGAGATTACTTTGATTCACAGATTAACTCAATAGAAAAAAAAAAAAAAAGAATCTGTGGCTCTTCATCTCCTATTATACATGTTCAGATTGAATTTCCTCTCCACATCTATGTCCTTCGTCGTGAGTTTCTGTCGAAGTTGCTGGTTTGCCAGTTCATGGGAATTGCTGGGCAGATGTGCTGAGACCCTCTGGAGAGGGACCTCAATCATCTTCATCATCCTCATTGATTAGCATTTAAAAAAAACATTCTGTAGCCCTTCTTGTTCTGCTCTCATGGTGACTCAAGTTTCAGTATCCTCTCCATGTCTACGCCCTTGGAGAATTCATGTCAAGGTTGCTAGTCTGGCAAGCTCATGGGAATTATCACTGGATGGATGTGGTGGCACCCTCTGGAGGAGGACCTCACTCTCTGACTCCGCCACTATGCAATCACTGTCGTCAGTAGGCAGTTTAGTTGGTGGTGTTCTACGTATGTTGGATCAGAACAGGCACCACTAAACACCACCAAAGTGACTCTGCAGCAGTGCAGTGTCTCCTCTGGTAGGTTGTCTCATGATGACTTGTCATCCACTGTTCCTCGTGGACTGCCTGATTGAGGCTGCAACTGGACAAGCTGGGGTAAGACTGAGAACTGAGGGTCGGAAAGAGCAGTGATGGGGTAACGCCACTGGAGTGACGCAGAAGATGAATGGGAAAAAAAAAAACAACACAAACATAACACAAAACACTGAGATCAGTCCCTGAACCCATTGGTAAAGAATACAAAGGGATAAGCTAAAGCTACGAGTTGAACAACAACAACAAAAAAAAAACATATACTGCAGTCAAGAGATAATAGGCTTGATACAGTTCAAACCCAAGTGCTGTAAACAGCAAACAGTTTGGGCAAAGAAAAGACGTGCAAACTCCAGAATCTTTCCATCACGAACAGATGTTGTAAAAATCAGGAACAAACTGAAATTTTCAAGAATTTTGCTGATCCTATGTTAACTGTCATTTTAACATGAGATGCCATGCAGACATACATTCATGTATGTTTGCACACTCACATAATCACAACCACATCAGTACTGATGAAGAATCACAGAATACCCACTTACAGATTGTGCGCAAATAAAAAGCTCTCCCTTTCTGTTCTTGATATAAAAACAAGGCTACTGTTCACCATACTATAACTTCTCCTGAACATCTGGTGGTGCTGATGATTTTTATTTGTCTCTTGGAGACAGGATTCAGTACCCAGCTTTTTCATCAGTCCTACACATTCTGATTTGCTTGCTGTATTAGCTATCTGCTGAGTGCTTTCTGTTACCTTCAGCTCAATAGTCGCTCCCATACCAGGGTATGGACTAACGCACTTGTGCGCACCATTTGAGTTACAACTTCCAATCTGCTGTGAGGTTTGTCCATCTGTATAAAAAAGGGCTCCCATATATTTAAGGGGGGGTGGGTTTTTTAACCCCCCCCTCCCCTTTTCCTCCCCCAATAACATGCGATCTGCAATGGCAACACTTGGAATGGTCATTAACTTTCACTCTTTCAAAATTTCTAACATATACAGTTACTATTCCAAGACAGTTAGCATCATTGCATAAAATGAGGAGGAAGCAGAACCAACCTTATGTTGTCTGTAAGAAATGAAAGACAGTAGCGAGAAATTCTTGTCGTTAAGTTAGCCATGCTATCCAAATACTATAGCTTGTAAGCATTTGACATGGCACAGTTATAATGCTAACTGAGGTATTAATCAAAGTTCAACTCACCTCCAAGGAGAGAATGGATTACTGTATTGGTTGTCAACTGTCCTGCTGTTTTCCCATCCTTGTCTAACTTGTTTTTGTCAGCTCCATGGGAAAGCAGATATTGTACAACAGCCTGATGATTACGCTTTGCTCCCCAGTGAAGTGCTGTTCTACACAGACCATAGTGTAGATCAAGTGTTATTTGACTGACAATGTATACAGGTGTGTGAAACACAAAAGAATCTCTGTGTGTGCGCAAATGTGTGGAATGGGAGCTGGGGGGGGATCTTCCAAACTTGTGTACAAAGGTGGATGGGGTTGGGAAAGGGAATGCAGTGACCATCTATATACAAAACTAAACTAAAAACATGTGCTTAATAAACAACAAAGCAAAGGTGGTCTATTACAACTGCTATCTGAAAAAGGGAAGGCAGCAACCATTACAACACAGTCATAACACAGCATGTGTAGAGTGTTCTAAACGGGCTGTTTCCCACTGGGAATACTAATCAGAGGGGTGGTGTGTGTTATGTGTGTATGTGAGTGTCAATGTGTGTGTGTGTGTGTGTGTGTGTGTGTGTGTGTGTGTGTGTGTGTGTGTGTGTGTGTGTGTGTGCCTGTGTACATGTGTTTAATATCACTTTCAGTTTTTGGCTAATGGCACAAAGATGACATTTTCTGCCCAAAACTGAGGAATTTCATACTTGCTACAGCCTAAACATTCTCATAATTTTACATCAATTTGCATTATTTCAGAGTGCTCATAAAAAGTGAAAATGTTATACATTGAATGATAAGATAATGAACATGATGGTTATTTGTCTGATTAGTTACAAACTTGAATTCTAACTTTTTCATTCATTTTTTCCCCCTTTTTTTCTTTTTTTAAAACAAATATGCATAATGAATGTAGCCAGAACATTTTAACAATTCTATGTTTCATCATAAACAAAAGCCTTCCAAGCATGACACTATGACTTTCTTGACAATAACCAGTTTACACACCATGATCTTGTTCGACTAATCTGTTTTTGAGTTCTGGGCTTAGTCAGCCAGAGAAAACAAGTACATTTTGCTAACTGGAAGACAATCCCATTTACAGCCATCTAGGAATGGCAGTATATCCTGAAAAACTGTGGTAGCAAATGGAAGAGGAAAGGGGCAGGGATTTGTTCTTGATTAAGAAAAAAAGAGTAGGCCAGAGGGAAGAGGTGGAGAGGGTAAGGGGAAAGATGGGGCCATGCCATTATCCCATTTAACTTCCAAAGCCATTATCTGTTAGCAAAGTCATTACGGCTAATAAAAACATGATGTTCTCTCAGAATATTCCAGTAACCACACTTCACTCTTGGATGGAAGGGTGACTTTCCAAGAATATTGGACTTTTCGTCACCCGGGTTAATGCGGCCATTTTTTTCAATGACTAATTTCCACCAAATGGCAAAGAATGCATGTCTTGTATTTCAATTCTCTAAATCTATTAAATCAGTTAAACACAAAAATGAAAGAAACACACAGTTTTTTTGTTTTTTGTTTTCCTGAACCCCTCCCTTATTTCTGAGGAGAAAGCACTATGTAATATGAAGTCACTAGGGACAAAGTACAGAAATGCTGATCTAAGGTTGGTTGTATGCAATTACTTTAACAGTCAACATTAATAAATTTTCTTGTATAAGTTGTAATTTGGTCATGTTCTAATTCACATTTTTTGTTATTGCATCATTTATAAACAAAACAAATTCACTATTCAGTAAGAATTCCTGGGTACAATACTGCTTGTGCGATAAGTTTAAGGAACATCATCCGGTGAACAAAAGTAATTAAGCAACACACATATAAATACAACAAAGCAGTGGTGGTCTAATACAACTGCTATCTGGTTAATATTCCTTACCGTCCGTTCATTCTGTTTTGTGAATTTATATTGACTGTATTTTCCCCTTCCACTAAAGTTTTTAGCACCTCCAAATCACCGATGCTTGCTGCTTCCCGCAGTTTTTTTTCGAGCTCTCGTATCTGTTCTTCATCCATTGTAATTCCTCTGTCAACACCGCTTTTGAATGAATAATTTTACTCAACTTAGCCTGGACTGAAGATGTTGGCGCTACAGCTAAATAAAGATCTCTCTTTGGCTTTTTTTTTTCACCCACAAAAATATATGAAGTTACATTTCTGTGTCGTATTTATTTGTTGACCTCTGTGCAGTAATACTCTTATAAGTGACTTTTTGCTGTCTCTGTGTGAGACTGTAACGGAGTAAAAAAAAAAAAAAAAAAAAAGCCACACGGCAGCCACACAGTAAACACGTCTTCTAATTTAAATTGTTAACTGACTCGAAGTGACTAGAATTGGAAAGTTTATAACTTAGTCCATTTGAGACATAGTTGTTGATTAATGAATGTCTTACGAAGTCAATTTACAAAACAGTCAAAAAAGCGCACTGAATGATTTTGCTCATTTTTCGATGATGAGGCTGTCAAACGATTACCAATGTTGTAGGCCACAACATAGTATACTATCACACACGGCTGAGAGTCTAGCCACGTTGGAAGACACAAACCTTTCCACAGTCACTGTCCACAGTTGTTTCCCTTCGCCAGTCTCGTTTTCAATTCCGGAAACTGCAATTGACGCCATCCCTGCAGTCACGATAGATTACGGGTCTCCAGAAGTCGAGTCAGTGATATTACTCTGAAATGGCAGACAATAACGTTGAAAATGAATCGAACTCCGACGTGAGAGGTAAAACGACATAGTACCAATAGAATAACTAATGTAGGAACACGTTAGTTTTAGGAGTAATAACATTTGGCGCCGTCGGTCTTGTGACATGCACAGCCTCATCATCGCTTAACCTCATGTCGTTCGTACCACGAAAAACGGTAGTCAGCCGGTGATATTGAACAGTTTGATGTCTGCTAGAGATTTGAAAGCTTTGGAATGGAACATAGTAGAAGTTTTAGAAAGTAGAATCAGGATCCACAAATTAGATGCTTAAGTTCTAGCGCTGGCATACAACACTCGACGATGTAGTAGGTGTATAGTAGGGACTGGCTTTATTAGCCTATTATGATGTGTCCCCTCAAAATTTCTTCACTTTTTGGGGGGGGGGGGGGGGGGGGGGGGGGGGGGGGGGGGGTCAGATGGCATACAACAATTAATCAATATCTTCATTGCAATCCATCATAATCATAAAACAGTTCTCAAAATTTTGAATCATTATCTAGAAAATTCTTGAAAGAGGCTTCTGAGAGGCTTTGGGCACCTGAACTAGTTTAGATTTCCAGCGCTCTTGAAAGGGATAAAAAGATAAGTCGTTTGCATTGCAGGTTTGTAAGGGATGAGTAGATAAGTCGTTTGCATTACATACTTGTGAACAAAGTGGAAAGACACCATATTTTAGCAGCCCCTTTGGCCAGTCCATACAGTTTTTCAAGCCTTTCCTTTGCATCATCAGCCTGACATTTTGATTTCTGAGGAAAAATTTTCACTATTTCATTTGTTACATTTCAGAGCTTGAAAACCCACATGTTCTGATCATCCGTGACAATTAAAAGATCCGGCGGAGAAGTGGAAACTTTGTCTCTGCTTATCTGTCAGAAAACCAATTTTTCATGGTGTCACTGTCGGTGAAAAACAGATTCACTTTAACAACTGTGCTATACCGCTCCATCCTCCCATTGCCATTCCCACCCTCCCTTCTGCTCTCCCTCCACCGACCTTCTCTGATTTTCTCATAATGGAATCCTGACAGGTTGATGTCATCTTTTTCACATGTTCTTTGCAAAATATTTATCAGCAGTATGAAGTCATTGTGCTTGGGCAGTGTGGAAATGACAGATATATTTTTATTTTTGTTTTTATGAGTAGATATGAAGTGGATTTGTTTCGGAATTGTGTGCTGAAGAGAGAGAGATGGAGAGCAGAGATTTTATCATTTTAGTTCCTTCAGGAATGTATGAATGGTGAATTTTCTTTTCTTACACACTCTTAAATGCAATTGGAAACATTCTTTTACTATTTATACCCCTGTGAACAAAACACATTGTGTTATATCAGATTTTTCCCATTTGCAGTTATGCAAAATAAACTGTTATTATGTCTTCAAGCAGAAATTAAGTGGGAAGGAGAGGACAAGTAAATATTCTTATCTGCTTGTCCCATGGAAAACTAATAATTACCTGGGAATTTATAGCCGTGTATATCATAAATGCAGACTAACAAATAAAATGCAGTGAAGGCAAGAAAAGTAGTAGGTAAAGAGTTAACAAATAAAATTTTGCCTCTTTTCTATCATTTGACCTCTTTTCTGCATCTAGAAATGATTGTGATTTTTTTTTTTTTTAAAGATGTCCAGTGCCTAGTCCCACATCTGTCTTCGTGTTCCATTTCTCATCTTTATGCCAGTTCTTGTGCTCTTTATAGTATGGTATAATCCAGGGCAGGACAAATTCAGGTGCTGTCGGCAAGTGCATATTGAAGATGAAGGAATGGATTTTTAAGCAAAATAGCCCTTCAGGTCATTAGAATTTGTTGTGAGCATTTATAATTTTTCTGAGAATTTTTGAAAAATCAGAGGTTTGATTTTTATTCAAAATAATCATGGACTTCCTGTTTCTTACTTGCTATACAAGAAGCTAATACAGTTAATGAGTAATACAGAAGACTCAAGTCAGAGTTATCCAATTGGTTTTCATTCGTCGTTGACCATATTTGCTATAATTTTTGTCGTGTTTGTCAGGTTGAGTTTACTGCCAATGAAATCTTTGCTTCAGTTTGAGAATATGGAAATGAAGTTTTCAGGAAAATTTAACTTCGCTTCAAAACAATAAACATATGCATGGAATGGAGAAGAAGAAGACTGCTGTGGTCTATAGGAAAAAGACTGCATTTTCATTTTAACAATGTATAGCATATGCCACTCCAACATGCAGGGTGAGGCTTTTTGCCCAAGATTGCATGCATTTTTTTTTTTTTTTAAACTAGTTTTTCTTTTTATTTCAGTGCTCTCCATTACTGTGAACAAGTAAACAAGTAATCAAAGAAGACATGGTGATGCCTTTTAAATCTGGAGCTTGCACAAATAAACAAACAAAAACAAAAAATCAAACTACTCCAAACATCAGACTGGTTATTTTGGTACATTACGCAAAAACGAAAAGCCTTGATCTGTCAGTGTCATTACAGACAGGAGAGAATACACAAGTCAGTTTCTCCAAATTCTCCTTTATTTTTTGCCTAATCATAATACTTTTTTCTTTCTACCTAATCTTGCATTCCTATAAATGCAAATGCAGTTCCAAGGAGAAGGTATGATGTACTCTGTCAGATTGATTTATTGTAAGTGCAAACCTTAAATTTGCATTATCTAATATGTAGTAATACTGTTGCAAATTTTGGCCTACAGTGTACCCAGAAAACATGTTGAATCTGTTACAGATATGAAAGTAAAAGGTAGTCTTGTGTGACTTCTGTGTTTCAGTAAAAACTTACAGTTGTTGCATTAGTAATGTAGTCATACTTTTTTCCTTCTAAGAACAGAGTGACTATGATTTCCATTCAGATCTTTAAAAGTCAGTGTCTCAGATATTTTATATTTTCCTTGGAGGTACTTTATGATCAGCTTGGCTTTATCAGTGATCGTGCTAGGAATTTTGGAAATCAATGCCAGCACTACCTTGCACTGTCACTCGACAACCAGTACCAGAACTAGTCTCAAGAGAAATGAAAACCAGTGACATAAGTACACTAAAACACGGTTTTCTGGATTTATCTAGATCTCAAAAAACATTTTAATATTCTTTTGCAGAAGGTTTTTAACCAGCTAATGTGATCACTGCTTTATGAATTTACAGTTATGACCTGCAAGTTTATTTTGATAATTTTGTTGTTGTTCTGTACTTCAGAGCGAGATGGAAAAGATCGTTCAAAGAGGGAAGACAGGGACAGAAAAAGATCACGGTCACCACGCAAAAGGAGCCGAAGCAGAGATCGAGACCGCAGACGTTCACGCGACAGGGATTCCAGAAGAAAGAGGTCCAGAAGGTGTGTTTATAAGTGTTTTTTTATCATGATAAATGTATTATTTATTGTGGTAGTAAAATTGCCAGTTAGACCTAGTGGGATGAAACTTTTGCTGTTTTGGGTGGGTCTTTTTTTTTTTTTAAAAAAATTTTTAATGTCAAATAGTTTTAAACCTTTACACTTACAGACTACTACACAAAAAGATTATTCTATATCTAACATGCATGCTGCAGCATAGTAGCTTTTGGGAACGATTTTGACACTCCATTGCTCTGGCTTGACAGTCTGGGCCTTTTTTTTTTCCCTTAAACTATTATCTTTTTATTGCACTTTCTTAGTACTTTTGATATTGTCTTTTTTGTGATTTGCGTATTCCGTAGGTTGCAGTACTTTTTATGTTGTGTCTTTTTTGTGATTTGCATATTTCATAGGTTGCAGTCTGTTGACTTTCACTCTTGAATTTTCATCAGTTGATACTTAAATAGACTGACTTGGGTATTTCATGAAATTGATTTAGCTCCAAGCATCTGAAAGACTTGGCTCTGTGATTTTTATCCTCCACAATTATTTCTCGGACAGCCTCCTGTCTTTCTTCGAGAGTGACCTGCAGTAATGATAGGGTTTTTTTTGAGACAGGGCTCTGTACCTTTTGGAATTGCTTCTTAACTCTCAACAGTTTTGAAATTTTTGCATTTTGCATGAATTTTTCATAATTTTTCGTAACATTCTGCGCATTATTTCCAAAATAATAATATTTTTGTGATGAATGTGTCTATTTCGGTTTTCTAAGCGATACATTGCTTCAGGTAACAAAAATGTTGTTTTAAATACATAATTCCTGGAAAAACCGTCTATCACCGGTGATCGAAATTCAAGGGAAAGAACTGAAGAGAGTTAAGGTTTCAGAGAGTTCATGAGGCTAACATCTAAGCACCTCACTTCTTTAAGACTTAATATTCTTTCTCTCTTGCCACCTTCTGACATGGTTCCTTGCACTGTAGTTTCAGTCAACATTCCACCCAGACTAAATCTTCAGTCGTGACCTCCACGATATGCACTTCCACATTCTGATTTACTCTGCTTCCTAAAAAGTATCCCATTTTGCCTTTCTGCAATGGGTCTTTTTCTTCAGAGCTCTTCCTGTTGGCCTGTTTCGCAGCTCTTGGGTTTTCACCAGGGTGATGGACACTATCATGGCAGCTGTTAGGCCAAGGACGAACTCAAATTGATTGGATTAGGTACCGGCAGCCCTTCTTTCAGTGTACGGGAAAGTTCAGCCGAGTGAAAAATATGCTGGTTTTTCAGTTGGCAGTATCTATGAATAACGTGTTTAGAATCAGATGAAAAATTGTGAAGAATAAAGAATACAGTTTCCTTTTGAACTCTGTGTTGTATATTTGTGTTTGCAGTAGATGGTACGATGACTATTTTATTCCAAATACAACCATCCGTTCACACGAAAACGAAGCGCGTCAGACATGCCGAAGCGTCGCAGGTGCCATTTGGCCGAGCGTTTGAACTACACGGTGTCGAAAATCAACACATACAATGTGTTCATTCCATTCACTGGCGTTTAAATAGGTCAGAATACAAGAGCATGTTCAAGCTTTATTTCAGTCTATTTTCTTTTTGGTACGACGCGTTTAAATTGATTAGAATTGAAGTTTTTGTGAGGCTTGTTACAAATGTTGTCTTTCCAGCGTCGTTGCTAAAAAAAAACTTGCGAAAAAAAAACATACACATTAACGATGCGCTAGAAAGGCTGTTTCTCTCCCGCATTCATTGGTGTATTAAGCTAAGTGGTTGGTTGAATGCTCGCAAAGCGCAAGCCAATCAAAGCGAAGGTACCAAATGCAAAACATTTGCTCCTTGTCCAAGATTTCAACAATGGCAGAACGAAGCTGAGATCCGACAATGACCGAGTCGAATGCGCTAATCGTTGTTGAATTGCAAGACGCACTTGGTAAGATAACGCATGTAATAACAAATGAGAACATTAATGAAACGATTCAATTATTTCAATTCGCTTAATACTGTGCCAGTGCTTAGTTATTTTGTTCGTAATTCAGCCAGTGTTCGTCAAGATTAAACAGGTCGGAAAAGTCCCACGCGTTGCGCCGTTCGAAGCGATCATATTTTTTTTTAAAGACAAACTAATGAAAAATAGATATCAGTAATGGGCTTCACTTATGTCGAATCACGTATTTGTGAACTGGTTACTGATTCCAATACACGATTACAGAGAAAATCGTAGTTAAAAACACCTGTCTGAGACAGATATTCGAACCTGAAGCCACAACCGCGCGTACAAGATGGTCCAAGGCTTTGAATTCTGAAAGCACTGTCTTGTGATAATGACCATCACTTGAAAACACCAATTACTGTCATACTCGATGTTGAAAGTGTGTTTGGTGGAATAAAAAGAGAGAGAGAGAGAGAACAGAGTCTGAAGTTGAACAGTAAGGAGGGTGTAGTGGGGGTTGGGGTATGGGGGGGGAGGGGGGGGGGGGGGGGTCACTGTCGAGTCAACCCGACTCAACAAAGTTTAGCTTAGCAATCTATTTTTTTCCCTAGTGTATTTGAAATTTCTGTAATTGAACTGTATGGATTTGCTTTCTCCCCCCTCCCCCCACCCCTCCCTTCCTTACTGGCAAACACAGCAAGACTTTTCATAAGAACACTTAGCGATTACTTTCAAATAAAACTGCTAGAATACAACTACAGTAGCATTGCATTGTTGTGACAGTAACATTTATGATATTTTTTAGTGATTGTATGTATGATATTTTTTGGTGATTGTATGTTATGCTCCACAATTATGTATTTTGCTGTAACAGCACAAACATACTGAATAAACAGAGTAGTTGATAAAAAGGTAGAGTCCAAAAAAAGTTAAATCTTTCTTTAATTCTACCTTTTGTTAATAAAAGCATTATAATGCATATTTATGTTCTTTTACATTCACAATGATTAAATCAACAAGTTCATTCAAAATCATAATGATGAAATACTTAACATGTTATTGGCAATGCTTAAATCACACCCTGTCAACAAAATAATGTGTTGCAGAGGATGTACCTTTTGTTTACAAAGAACATGCACACACACACACACACACACACACACACACACACACACACACACACACACACACACACACACACACACACACACACACACCACATATCACACAATGATGAAGAAACAGACAGGGACATTTACATAAAAGCATGCACTCATAGTTAAGATAAGTGGTCCTATGCCATGGTTTAATTTTTTTTTTCTAGTAATTTCTCATACACACACTCACACACACACCACATATTGCACAGTGATGAAGAAACAGGGAAATTTACATGAAAGCATGCACTCATAGTTCAATTAAGTGGTCCAGTTCCATGCTTTAATGTGCTTTTTTTTTTGTTTTGTTTTTCAGTAATACACACACACACACACACACACACACACACACACACACACACACACCACATGATATTGCACAATGATGAAACAGACAGGGAAAATATACATAAAAGCATGCAGTCACAGTTCAGTTAAGTGATCCTGTGCCATGCTTTAATGTTTTTTTCTTTCCGTTCCTTTTTTTTTTTCTTTAACTGAGAAAATGCATCCACATTTTTTATATAATTTTTGTTTAACCTTTGCCAGAGCTTGTGGGTGAAAATTACCCAGACTGTCATTTAAATCTTCAAAACTAACTCAGTTTTCATAATATGTAACTAAGTTTTATGACTTTGTTCATTATGTATTTGTGCTTGCCCCCATTAAGTATTGTGGTGTTTTGGTGGTAAATAAAGGAGAAAAAAAAAAAAAAAAAGCTTATAATCCTCATCAGATACTGTGGGTGGCATGTCACCCATACCAATCAAAGAAGCATTCTCACATGCCAGAGCTTGTGGGGCTGGTCACCCATAACTTTCATATAGGCCACAGCCTTTACCTGACATGCCAGGGTTCATGGGTGGCTGGTCACCCAAAACCTTTATATAGGCCACAGTCTTACCACACATGCCAGTGTTCACTATTGGCTGTGTTGTAAGTTGGAGGACCATCAGACCAGGATAAAGTGGATGAGGTGTGAGCTGTGTCTCCACTTCAACTTTTCCTGAGGCAGAGCAGTTGGGCTTGGGGACTGATGAAGTGATGGTGACCGAGGAAGAGATGGAGACATAAGAAGTTATCACCCATTTTTAGGATGCAATCATGCTGCATTAATGATGAAATCAATGAACATGCCACTGATTGCCTTCTGGAAGACTTGTCTTTACCAAAATTGGCCAGAACGTAGTTTTCTATGATGATGATCATTTGACAGTGTGTCACAGATCCACTCTCCTGAGAAAGTAGACAATTTTTTGAAGAAATTTTGCTCTTGCAAACAACATGCTTGTGTGGCCAATCAAGACAGACACAGATTTAGTGCAAAGCATATATTTTTGTTTGCCAGTGAGTTCAACATAGTCTCCAAAAAACAACCACTGGCCATGCCTGGTCTGTTCCAATTAACAATGAACTCTGCCTGAAGTATGCTGCATACTAAAAGAACAATGTATGTAGTCAACCCTATCTGCCCGTCTGCAAGAGTGCACTCCCACCCTTATCGTAAGTGACCTTTTGTTTGGTGGATGCCAGCACTTGTCAGAAACAGCAAAAATAACATGATTTTATAAATAACAATACAGACAACATCACACCAAAATTTTTTTGTTGAAATCTGTCAGTAAGTTTTGAAAAACTGTCGGTTTCAATTTGGACATCATCATCATTCCGCCCCTGTTGGCCACTATTTTAGTACAGGAAATAAAATGTTAGGTACAAAATAACAAAAATCTACACTTTGATTCACAGGAAATACTGTATAGAAACTGTATACAAAATTTGGAAACAGTTCATGAAGTAGTTTAGAAGTTAAAGCAATTTTAAGTGTGGCGGGTGATTCTACCCCCATTTTTCCGCCATCCAAATTGCAATATACCCTGTTTTTAGCACAGAAGTTTTCACAAATGTTTTATAGCAGATACCTCAGGAAAAAAATGACTTTGCTTAGTACAAACTTAGAGAGTTTGTCCAAACCACTGGAAACTCTGAAATGGCTATTCTTACTGTGCTGCAGTGCTTCAAAGTAGCCACATCATGCAAATTCGAAAGTCGCTGAATTGCAATTTGTTACAAGTTTAACACTTTATTACACAAAAGCCATGCAAACTGAACCCCCTGAACTTACTTGTTCAAAGAGTGTAAGTTGTATAGATTGAGAAACCCAATTTATAACCAGATGTATCAGTCATGTATGATACTGTTGGCTTCCAAACTTGGAAGATATATCATTTTGTCAGGTGCATAAAAACGTCGCAACTTTAAACTGCAATATCTCAAAAACGACTGAAGATAGAGACTTCATTCTTGTTGTGTTTTGTATGTTTTTCCCATTTACTTTGCAATGATACAGATCTTAAGTATGAAAAACAATATGCTAATTTTGGCTGCCGGTACCTAATTGGATGACGGTGTGTGTCAAGAAAGAAAAAGATGCACCCAAAGGTGCAGATTGCACCCAGAGAAGTACTGTCCTCAACTGCTGAACAAACCTGTTGGGAGCAATCCAGCACCACCCTTGGAATCCTGCGGTGTGTTCACTTAGGGTGCAGGCATGCACAGAGCATTCCATTAACATGTGAAGGGAAATCTCCCTGGCATATACCATTGTGTAATGGCCACCGGATTTGACATAACGGAACCTGCATGGGACTCGGGAGCATTCCATGGGTGTACCAGCCATATTTCATTACTGCAGAGCCCACTGGCAAAAAATGCCACCGCCAAGCAGCTTCTGTGTGCATCCCATAGCCTTGCTTGTTGCTGTTCCGCTGACAGATGATGACAGTACAACTCCAGACACGGCCAAGCTTTTGCCATTAGGTCTTATGTGCTCTCTGAAGAGAGTCCTGTTGTCAGCAGGACTTTCTCTGCTGTCAGTGAGTCTTTCCTCACCATCACTGGACCTTTTCCCAGAGTTTGCCAAAGGTCAAACAAGAAAAAGATACATCCAGAGGTGCGTGACTGCAGGCCCTCCAACAAGAAATGCCACTGCCGAGCAACTGCCATGTGCATCCCATAGCCTCGCTCGTTGCTGTTCCACTGACAAGAATCATAATCAGGCGGGTCATACCAAGGACCTTTCCGTTCTCAAGCAAACTTTCTCTTTGCTGGGCTTTCTGATGACCCTGTAAAAGTCAGATAGAATTCCCTCTCACAACTTCGTTCACCTGGGCAGGCTTTTTCTTACAGATTTGAACCAAGTTCGCCCTCTGAAATCAAGGGCCAAGAAGATTCAGTCATGCAGACTTCAAAATAAAGCTTCAAAAGAAGGGGGAGGTGATCTGTTAAGCAGTGAATGAATTCATGTTCAGGACATGTGATCTCTGCTGAGGTTTAATTAAATCATGATTTTTAAATGGATGTGATAAATGGAAAGAATTTTTTTTTTCTGTGGCATTACTGGTGTAGTCTGGCACAGCTGTGACAAAAATTTTCACTGAAATTGTTTTTAAGTGAGAATGCACGTAAAGCAAACTACAGATGGTAAGTCTTTGAAACTGTAAATCTTGCTTCCTAAGAATGATCATTATACCATTATTTTTTCATTTGCTTGTTGTCCAGCCGTTCAAAGGAGGTCAGAAAACCACGCAAAAAGAAGCCATACAAGTACTGGGATGTGCCAGCACAGGGCTTTGAACACATCACGCCTATGCAGTATAAAGCCATGCAAGGTTAGTTTTTTGTTAAAGGGATGACACATAACATAATACTGTGCTCACATTTGCAGATGGGCATGTACACACAAACGCGCGCGCGCGCGCGCGCACACACACACACACACACACACACACACACACACACACACACACACACACACACACACACACACACTCTCACAGAGGCAAGCACAGACTCACACATGGACAGGCACAGACACAGCACAGATACACACAGAGAAACATGTCAAGACACATGCACCCGCACGCACACACAAACATAACAGTGGCGAGCGCGCACATACATGCACACACACATGCAAATATGCGTGCACATATGTATGCACTCCTGTGCATGCAGACATCACACATCCACTTGTCATAGGAAAGTGCTCTAATGAGTGCATGCATACAGCAGATGCTTGAGACAGGAAGTCTTTTCTTTTTCAAATTTCTTACGTATTTTTTACTGTTTAATAATTTTATACTTTGATAGAGTGCAAAAAGGTGTCTGGCTATAATAATTGAGTAAATGGTGTGGAACCCATGTGTGGAGAGCATTTCACTGATGTCTGTGGCTGCAGAATCATGTGCTGTACAAGAGGCAGCATTCTGGTTTGGGGGTGGTTTACTCTTCATGGAGGGGTAGCTCTCCGGGTCATCATGCATACAGCTGATTAGATACGTAATACAGGGATAAGATTGTGGGCTTCCCATGAAACCTGCATGTTCGGCATGAGTGTTCATGCTGTGTACAGGGCAGTGGCAGTATCCCACACCAAGCCCGCCAGTTGTGAAATTACATGAAGCGAGGAGTGCTGGTCACCTTGATGGACAGACCAGCTTAGTCATGTGACTGTGGTTGCTCTCTGTGGAGAGTTCTTGAAAGTAGATGGCCAGTAACCACCCTTCACCAACTGATAACGGCTCAGATTGACTGGTTCCTAAAGATAAACTGACAAGAGCATCCCAGTACAGAATCCTGGTACTGCCTTTTTGCTCAAAATTCAAATGCCTGGCAGCAAAATGGCTTATTATGTCCTATGTGACCTGGTTCTGATTGGGATTTATCAATGTGTGACTTTGGGGAAAAAAAATTGGGGGATTGTGGTGGGGGGGGACCTTGACATTGAATAGGTGTAGATGTTATCCTAATGAATGGGGGGGGGGGGGGGGGGGGGGGGGGGGGGGGGGAAAGAATCTTACATGAATTGTGTGAAATAATCCTTACTCGGAGGAAGTTCAGCTTTGTTTTATCATGCGTTGTTTTTATCATGTGTCATTTTTAGTCCTTTTTGCATGTGGCCCATGTCTTTGTTTTTTTTACAGGTGTGTTGCTTACACAGCCATGTAAATCTTATATGACGCAGAGACCATAACAGATTAATTATGTATTTGTCCATAGCGGCTGGCCAGGTTCCTCAGGCAATGCCAATTTCTGCCACAATCAACCCCACAGCCACTGTGACTCTCCCAGGCAGCGCCATGAGTCGCCAGGCACGGCGACTTTATGTTGGCAACATTCCTTTTGGTGTGACTGAGGTAATGAACTGTTCATAGTATACATAGTTATGTTGGCAACATTCCTTTTGGTGTGACTGAGGTAATGAACTGTTCATAGTATACATAGTGGAGGTGATGTTGCTGTGGCTTCAGTGCAAAGTACCTGATACAGAAGAGTATAATGTTTGTATATTTGGTGTATATTTCTGCGAACATGAAACAAATGATAGTGCCAGAAGTTCTGTAAGAGGGTTTTGTATGGTAATGGTAATCTTCTAAATGAGAGATGCCAAATACCACTTACACACGTATGGAGATCACAGTTGTTTACTCTTCCCATTTTTAACATTTGTCAGCTATTGTGTTGGTAACAATGCCGTTGTGCCATGTTAGTGTGGATTATATTTCAAATCATTGATATATGTGTGGGTACATATATTTAAAGATCTTTTCAATGTGAATATTTCTTAGTAGTGACTGGAAAAATGTCCAGATGGTGACAGTAGTCTGAAAAAAATCAAGTTGATTTCCCTCTTTTAATGGGTGGAGTCATGTTTCCTACTTAGTTTTAGGTCTTAGCTGATGATGGAACTTTTTTTGATAATAGAGATAGCTTTTTTTTTTAAGCAAAAAGCTTAGAAAAAGGAATATCATGTGTTTTTTGTGTTAGACAAGCGAATTTTTTTTTCTTTCTTAAAGATTACAAAGGCGTTTTGGTGTAATCTTGTTATGGATATTTAAAAATATACTGAAAGGAAGTTTATCTTTTGCCATTCTTTTAATATTTAACAATGCGTTTTCAAACCTGTATAGAAAAGTGTAAAAAAAAAAAAAAAAGGGGGGGGGGGGGTGTGGTAGGGAGGGGGATCCTTTACCAAGGGAAATAATTGGTAACAGCATTGGTTATGGAAGAATTAACTTCCCCCCCAGTGGAGAGTGACTTTTATTAATTTGTTTTAGTTTTCTTCTGAGGGAGAAGATACAGACTGCAGACATAGACATAGTTGCTCGTCATGGATGTTTGGGTGTCATGATTGCAGGAGAGCATGATGGATTTCTTCAATCACCAGATGAAGATTACTGGATTGGCACAAGCTGAGGGAGATCCTGTCATCGCTGTCCACATTAACTTAGATAAGAACTTTGCCTTCTTGGAGGTAAGGGTATATATGTGTGTACATTATTCTTTTTGAAGCTTTAGGCAACAAGATTATGTCCCATTGTTTATAAAAAACCTTTATTTTTACAAATCTTAAATAAATGTTAGTGAACCGCCAAGAGAAACAAGTTCTACGCCTGCCTACCGTGCGCTGAAGAGACCTAAGCTAAGTGACAGATTCGTTCGTTTTCATTGACCTATTTGTTTGTGTCTTGCCTGAAGACCTAAGAGGTCGAAACGCGTCATGTTTTGTCTTGTGACTCTTTGTCCACGTTTCTTGTGGCGGTTCGCTAACATTTATTTAAGACTTGTTTATATTTCCGCCTGCAGTCAGCTCACTTTGCAGCTAGATCTAACTTTACTTTCAGTTTGTTATCTTTGTGTGTTTCATCTTTCCCTTATTAAGGATTTGGGAAGGTGAGGCTTGAGAGTTAAAAAGAAAGAGGGAAGAAAGGAATTGAACTTCATTACTTTCTGTTTAGTATTGAAGAACTCATATTAAATTTCCACTTTGCTTGTTTTAGGTTTATTTATTTTCATAAAAAAAAAGTAAAAACATGAAAAAAGATACTGAGTGTATGATATCTGTGTTTTGTAAATAGATTTTACATATAGTGTTTGAGAATGTGATTATGCTATTTGTATTTTGACAGCTTCGATCAGTGGATGAGACCACCCAAGCACTTGCATTTGATGGCATCGCTTATGAAGGCCAACCGTTGAAATCCGTCGTCCGAGTGACTACAAACCTTTGCCAGGATTGTCAGAAAACCCTACCCAGGCTGTACCAGGTATCATTGATGCGTTTTTGATAGCTCTTCCTTTTGAAAATTTTGTCATGCTGTTTTGAATCATTTTGTTGAGTTGTCTTTATCCCCTTATACTTTTCACATTATGGTGGTATCACCTAGTTCTGGATGCTGTATTTCTAGTGGTTTCAAAACTGCTTGTGCATGTTGTGAAGGGACTGTTGCCTCCTGAGCATGTCCTAAAGATGATTGCAGCAAAAGACTTTGTGTTGTGCCTGTGAGCTTGCAGTGACAATGGCCGAAACCACAGATAGGAAGGAATGTCAGTGTGACCATAAACCGGATGATGAAATGAAACCTATGAAATCTTGTTCTAGAAAGATTTCCCATTATCAGACTTTAAATTCTGAGTATGCATCATCATTTCTTGTCTTCTGTACCTTTCTTTCCCCCCCCCCCCCCCCCCCCCCCCCCCCCCCCCCCCCCCCCCCCCCCCCCCCCCCCCCCCCCCTCCCCCTACTTCTCTGAGTTGTTCCCAGATTCAAGATTGGTTCGTGTCCTAGCTTTTTTTTTTTTTTTTTCCCTTTAATTTTTTTTCAGGTGCACAGACCTTTTGGAGCACCCTTTTCATTTTCTGTTTTTTTTGTTGGCTGTTTAATGGTTTGACATGACTTTTCATTTGAAGAAAAAACTTTTTTGTTCTTTTTCTTTCCTAGTTGTTTGTTTATACATACAGCAAAGCTTGTCCATATGTCCCTTCAAGTATGCACAGTGCAGACTTGACATTTTTTGTTGTGCTTGGATACTTGTTGCTGTAATGTCTAATCGTAATTACTGTGTATAGAATGTATGTAAGTGTGTTTAAATTGCTCTTGGTAACATTTGTTTAAGCCTTGTTTTGTTTGTGTAATTTTTAGAGTTTGAATTGATGTTCCACACTATTCGTTCATGTTGATGATTTGATTGTTGCATACTAAAGCAACAGTTTTCCATGCTTTTGATCTATCAATCAGAATGATGTGGTGCATACATTCTTAGAATAGCAAGCTTTAAAAGGGGGAAAAATTTCTAGTATAACATTGATTTTCATATCATAAAAACCATTCTTACCCTCCCACGCTGTAGTACAGGGTGAGCCAGGATTTTCTCTATGGTGAAAAAAAAATACACAGGAAGCAGCAGAAACTCCTTTTGTGCTGAAGGGTGATCCTTGCAGCTGCCTTGATGCTAAAACAGGATTTTATGATGCTAGACATACAGACCTTGAAGTCCTAATGCTACAGTTCCTTACAAAAGAACAATGTTTACCAGAGTTTCAGTTTAAAAGTTGTGACTTTTCAGTTTCTTTTTCTCTTGTGTGGCGGTGGGTTCATGTTTAGGTGTCACAAGCACTTCAGACAGTCTGAGTTTCTGACATTGCTTGATATAAAGAGTAAGATGTGTCAGTGTTTGATTTGTCACTGTGCAAGTTTCACTGAAGCGATTGATGCTTGGATACTGTCAGTTCAAACCAGACTAAACACAAATATAAAATACAGGTAATCTTAAAACTCACCAGTGTTTCAGAAGTGATTAATATTCTATCATTTTATATGATTGTTGCTTCTTACTATTCACATTTTCATCTAAAGGAGGTTTCCTTTAGTCTCTACTTGTAGATGGTGATATTACAAATTTGCATGAGGAGCTGGCTGTATTTGACTGACAGTGTACTATTTTGGTTTTGGTGGACAGACAGGTCTGTGAAATGGTAATTTCTGACAAAATGAGATATAAATTTTGTGGGAGATTGATCTGGGGTAGATTTGATGATTCCACATTCACACTCAGACATATGCACACATTGCATGCGCACACACAAACTCACACATACATGCATGCACAGACACAGTTATACAAAGTCACACAGACAGACACATACAGTCAGACAGACTGGGACACACACACACACACACACACACACACACACACACACACACACACACACACACACACACACACTGTCTCTGTCTCTGTCTCTCTCTGTCTCTTTCCAGTTAGTGAATACATTTGTATTATTCTGAAGTCAGTCACTCAGTTGGTGCCATCATTTTCAAGCCTAGTTCTAGAATTATCCTCCATTGATTTTCAGGTTTGGAGTATACAGTTCTGTCAGGATGACGAAATTTTTAATTTTTTTTTTCCCAGGTGTGGTGTCTACAGTTGTACAAGATTCAGCACACAAAATCTTCATTGGTGGTCTGCCTAGCTACCTGGCAGAGGATCAGGTAGGTGCTCTTGAATATGATTGCAAACAGGCATTTGGCGTCATACTATACCATGTCAGACCATAGCATTCTACGGCAGTTAGTCAGCTCTGCCACGTCAAATTTTTTATGGCTAAGCAGTAATAGACAGTCACATCACACCCACCCCACTTCCGCCATAGGAAGAAAGCCATTGGCCGCTTCCTGTCCCTCATTCACCTTCGGCCTGTCGCCCAAGCAAGATAAGACTTGTGCTCTGTCTCGCCTATACTTCTGCCTTTATGTAAAGATTGCTTGTGTTTTGTTTCTTTACTTGTTCACTTGTGGCTTGCGCTAAACCCTTAGTACACTTAACGTGTGAGGCTCTTGGTGGGCTAACATTTTAATAATTTTCACGCTGGTCATGATCTTGCAACTTTTGTTCGATCGTTGTATTGCTCTCGCGGTTTTGTCCCTCACAAGTTTGTTTTCAGTGCAATTTCCATTGGCACACCTTAACTGCCTTTCGGCGCATTGTTTATTTCTCCATGCACTCCAGTAATTCTGTTCGACGATCGAACACTCGCCGGTCCTCGGCCGCCATTTTTCTCCCCTGTCATGTTTTCCACCGTATCGCCTCCTACTGGTTAGGGTACGGAGTTTATCCTGCTCTCACTGGGTTTAGCGTAAACTGTTTACAGTACTAGTACGCACAGGGTTCATTTGTGTACGAAGTTTATCGTACTAGTACACGCTGATCAGGAGTACTCACTGATCGAGATTGCGATCGCGCAGCATTACTCAGCACTTCTCGTATCAGTGCTTGGTATCGGTGCTCACAGTACTCTCTCGTACTGTCCCCTACCTTTCGATCGTTGCTTGGCTCGATCGTATCATTCCTTCTCCCATTAGGTCGATCGAGTTCTGTCTATCCCTCGATCTACCGCCTCCTTTTTACGAGCGAGGTTATATCATACTTATATTGCGTTTAGTGTATGAAGTTTATCATACTAGTACACTCTGATCGAGATCAGTGTACGAAGTTTATCGTACTAGTACACACTGATTGAGATTTAAATCTAGCGTGACTCAGCCTTTCTCAGTATCAGTACTGTGTACGGGTAGATCGAGTTTTCTGTCGATTTCTCGATTCCCTGCACGGCACAAGCGACTTTCTCGCTCGGCTATTTATATCGGTGCCGTTCCACATGGTCGATCGAGTTTAATTAATTTTCTCTCATTGACCGACTTGTCTTCTCTTTGTGGTTGTGTGCTCCAGGTTTGCTTTGCCACCATTGCCCAACATGGTGAAGGACACTGACTGGTCAAGCGACTTCGCCTTCCAGAGGCCGCTCACTTTCCCGGAGAGCCCGCGTGTCGATTCCAATTCAGAGCAATCCGTTCTTGCTATGGAAGAACGTACGGCCAGGGTAGAAGGAGAAGACTATTCCGCGGAGGGGACGCATGACCATTCCTCCTCTACCCGACTGGCGGACACACGATTGCTGCGTTCGAAGGCTACAAGGCATGCGGCCGCCATTACTAAAGGCCTTTCTTTCGTCCTGCCCCAAAAGCTAAGGTCAAGGCTCCCCTAAAAGGGCAAAGTCAAGTCAAAACTTCTCATCGAATTTCTCACTCTCCCTCGTCTTCTTCAGCCAGCTTGCCTTCTACCCTTCCGATGCACAGTGAGACTTCTCTCTATCATGCTGCATCACGTGACCTTTGGCCCCGGGGAACTTTGCCAAGACGCGAACCAGCGCAGGTGACGGGTCGGGGCTGGAATCACCACCCGTCACTCGCCTTGATGAGCGGCAGGTCAATATTTTCCCCCCGAAATTGACACGCGGACTCATGACGCTCTCCCCCAACTGTGCTCGAGTGCAGGCACCACTCAGGCATGAGAGCGTCAGCACTCTGGAGGGGAGTTATGGCCATAACTCTGGGTCTCGGCCGCAGGCATCGACTCGGTTGGATCTATATCGCCCAGACCCCGATGGTCCACCCACCCCGATCGACTTTCGCATTTTCCTAGGGGTACAGGACGTTGGGGAGCAGACTTCCGCTCCCCACTTGGGCAACGTCCGCGCGGTCCCGTTCCTCCGGGGGAGGATCTACCAGCGGGACCACAGGTAACCTACCCGATCCGAACTTAGGGGGGGACATGTCACCGAAGCCATCCCATCCGCAGTCAAGCCAGCAGGGGGCTTGGTTACCATGCCACCCACCATCCTCCCTGTTTCACAGGGGGTCGGCACGGATCACACCGGGAAGGTGCAGGAGGCAGTGCACTCCTGGGGGGGTGGGGGGGTACAAGAGACCACGCTGTCTCGATACCTCCCCCGGTGTCTCGGGTTACCCTGGCCTCCGAGGAAACCCTGTCCTAGGGCCACCACAGCCCGCCGTCTTCCTCGGGGACCGGTGGTTCTGTGTCCCCGAAAGGGACCAGTGGCTTACTTAACCAGCTCCACGGTCGTATGTGGCATTCAGCCTCCTCAGCTGGATCGACCTCGGTCTCTCTCCCTCTTGGGCCCTGTCCGATCGCTTTTCCCCCAAGTCTGCCGCTGATTATGGAGCCACTAGGGACCCGCCCTCACATTCCCCCACAACCTAGCTAGGGCGGGACCCCCACGCACCCCTGCTGTTGCCTCCTGCATAAGTTTCTGCGCAACCTCTCCAGGATACCGATTCCCAGAGTCTGAGGATGAGGTACTCTAGTCCTTCCCCTCATCTGGCGATGTGTCCATCCTTGAGCGGTGGTGCCCAGGACTTGTCGTGAGGGAGCTCCCACCCTCTTACAAGATCCCTTTTCGCTAGGCCCGCCTGGCGCCCCCCAACCTGCAACCTCGCTCAAGATTCGTCACTCCTCAGACATTTCCCCCATTTGGGAGAGTCCGACAACTCGAGCCAGGGGTGCATAGGCATCCCTCCGCCAGGGGTTGAATTCCTCTTGGCCCCGAACGGGTCCCGGGCTCCGTCCTCAGGGGACCCCGGCTGGCCCACATCTCCTCCCTGTTCTCCGTCGGTCCGATGACCAGGGAAATTACCATTCCCCCCGCAGACAGGCAAGGTACATGTCCGCGAATTCGCGGAAATCCGTGAAAAAAGAAAAAAAAAAGCGAGCCACACCCAAAGAGACCGGCCCTTTTAGTTCGTTTGAGGTTGTTCGCTTCAAGCCTTCGTCTCGTGAGAAGTAGCATTGAGCAGGACTACTTCCGTGCATGCGCTTTCGTGACATTCACCACTGCTTTCTGTTGAGAGACTTAACACCACATTTTGGAGAAAGAAATAGAAGAAAGAGAGAAAAAGTTTGAACTTTTCCAGAAGGAACACATTCCGCTGGCTTCAAAGAGAAAAGCCATTGAACATTACAGACAGGAGGCAAAGAGAATGAGGTTTAGACATTACAAAAAGCAGGCTCTGCTCGTGAAGCTGATGGCTGAGAAATCAGGCCAAAAGTAGTTGTCTTCATCTCATTGACATTGCTTGCACTGAAAATTGTATGTTGGAAGAGACACATAACTTAAAATTTGTACATTAAAAGAGACACAAAACTTAAACTCATTTTGTACTGTATTCAGATAGATATAAAAAGTTAAAGGAGTAACTAATTTAGAGGACACAGATCATAAAAGAATTGAACAGACATAGTAAACAAAACTGGAACTCAAGACATGAAATAGACCACTACTTTGCTGTGCTGTGCTGTGTTGTTGGTGGTGCTGGACATGATGACTGAAGTTGTGCAAAATGAGGGGTCTCCTGTGTATACACTGTGCATGTGCTTCACTGGCATAGTAAGTAAAACGTTTACAATTTGATTTAATGTATGCCACCTAAAGCATTGTAGATATGTACTCATTTTGCTATCTGATTACTCGGGTTTAAAACCTCCTTTGGGTTGAAGGAATGGCTGATAAAGTGATTCTAGGAGAGCTTATTTTTTTTTGGCAGAAATTGCTTAGTATGAAGAACTGAAATTAGTTCAGGAGAGGCTTTTTTACAGGCTAGAATTGCTGAAAAATCTTCAGCTTCAGGGGCGCGTTGCCCCCTGACACCCACAAAAACTTCTGCCCCTTGACCCTGCCAGGGGGCGTTGCCCCCCTGGGACCCCCAAAAGTTTTCAGGGAAAAATGATTTTCCTCCAGTACCATGCCTGGCAGACTGCCTGCTCATCCCTACCTGGCCCCTGCCTCCGCCACGATGTCTATGAAGAACCTGGTGGAGTGGGACCGTATAGCCAGATTGGGGATCCTGCACACCACTGCTGGTCATGTCTTCCTCGACATGCTCTTGCAGCGAGTGACGGAGCTGTGGCTGGAGGAGGACGGCGCTGTCTCAGTGTCCTCAGATGCACCTTATTCTGAGACACACCAGGAGACAGAATCTCGCTTGTTTGGCGACCCCCTGATGCGTTCCCTGATCTTCAGATGTCGCATCACCTTCGGCTGCGGCGGACAGCGCAACCAGGAGCCACTTCAATTGCCTACTGCCCCATAGAGATGCTGTCCTGTCTCAGGCTGATCTCAACCCAGCGACTGTTCGCCTGCTGTCATTTCCCCCAAGTGCCCTAATACCTACTATAGGCCGAACCCGAAACTCTCCCAGCAGAATTTTCGGTTCGGCCAACAGGTACGGCCCCCGGAGGTGACTGGCAGACTCACCTGGGAGAAGGGACACAGGCAGAACCCTTGCTGGAGGTGCATGGGCCTCAGCCCATGTGTAACGGTGGTTTTACAGGGTGTGTGTGTGTGTGTGTTTTCCACATGCCTTGGGGTCTATGGACGCCCCCCCCCCCCCCCCCCCCAGCAAACCCTCCTCGGGACGAGCAGAGGCACTTTGCCAGGAAGTCGAGGAACTCCAAACATGGGTTATCTTGGAGATCTTCCAACCTGGGGTTTTACTCCCACCTTCTGGTGATCCCCAAACCCTCAGGAGGAGGGAGGCCATCCTCGACCTTTCTCCCATCAACACTCTGGTGGAGGACTTATGGCCAGTCTTTGGTGGTACCCCCTCACTGGCCATATCTCCGGGTCACGGCCACAGGCATCGCTTCAGTCAGATCTGTGCCGCCCAGACCCCTGACTGTTCAGAGGTCCCTCTGACCCACCACCAGGGTTGGGCGGCCTCTTTAAATCTGAAGGACACTTACGTTCAGATCCCTATACACCCATCCCACAGATGATACCTACGGTTCGTCTGGCAGGATCGGGTGCTCTCGGTCAAGGCGCTCCCCTTCGGCCTCTCCCTGGCACCCTCCCTCTTCATCCTCTCCATGAAAGTGGTCAAGGAGAGGCCCTCCCTGGCAAGACCCCATCAAGTGCAAGCTCAACCCGGCCAGAACCCTTACCTTCCTCCTGCGGACGATGGAGTCCCTCCCATCCCTCCTTCACCTGGGCTGGGCTCCCAAGCGTCAACCCCAAAGGGAGTTCCATCGTTGTTGGTCGCAGACCTCCGACCACTGGAACCAAACCATCCCCCTTGGGCTTGGTCCCAATGGGCTACGTTGAGTGACTCAACCCCTCCTCTCTAACCCCGGGGTCCCCATCTCCCTCCCAACCCAGCCCTGAACTCTACACAGACTCCTCCAACTTGGGCAGGGGCACCCACTTGGAGAACAGTCAGGCCTCGGAATTGGCAATGGTCAGGCTTGCCCTCCTCCGCTTCCAACCCTAGGTCTCACACCGACTTGTTCTCCTGTTCAAGGTCAACACTAAGTGACTTGCTATGTCAACAAGGGGGGCGGGGGGGGGCTCCATCAGCCTCTCCCTCTGGACAGAGGCTCTTCTCCGCTGGGGTCACGCATGGGGAATCACCCCCCGTGCGATATGCATACCGGGGACCCGCAATATCCTGGCAGACTCCCTCAGCCGGTCCAGGTCCCTCCTTCATACGGAATGGACCCTCAGCAGGCTAGCCCTAACCTTGGAGTGGGAACATTGGTTCAGCCCATGGTCGACCTGTTTGCCACCCAATTCAACCATTGTCCACCAGGGCATGCCTCTCCTATCCCCTATCCCCAGCGTATGCAATCAACGCTCTCTCCCTTCCCTGGTCGGTCCTCATAGTATACCCCTTTCCTCCCTACCCTATCCTCCACAAGGTGATCAGGAAGGCGAGGCTGGAAAGACCCAGGCTCATCCTCATACCCCATGGTGGCCGACCCGGTCCTGATTTCCGGACTTCAGTCCTTCACCCGTGTTCCCCCCTTCAATTAATTCTCAGTAGGACATGCTCAGGCAACCCACTTGGGTCGCCCTCACTCCTCCATCGCAGGACCTACTATTCCCAGCGGGAGATATGGGTCTTCTGTGATCAGGCAACTTCTGTCTCACTTATCCTCCTCTCTTAAGCTCTCTGCTAGCTCCTTTCAGGGCTACAGGTCAGCTATCTGCCCCTCTATTCGCCAACTCGGCGTACCCTCCTTTGAGGATGACTTCCTTCTGAGAATGACACACTTCTCATATAGATAACTAGGGGGCTAGCTCTACGTGAGCCCTGGTCCCCTAGGCGCATTCCCCTTGGGACTTCCTTTCCCTGAAGATCACATTTCTCCTCGCCCTGGCTTCGGCCAGAAGGCAAAGCGAGATCCATGCCCTCATCGGGGACCCCAGAGTCATTGCCTCCCGCAGGGACGGCTCAGTCTCTCAAACATTTCTCCCCATTTCTTAGCTAAGAATTGGGAACCGGGCACTCCTCATCTGCCCTCGTCATCCGCCCTCTGGCGGATATCCTGGAGGGGGAAGAGAGCGGTGGAGACATGAACCTGTGCCCTTCTAAGTGTCTGAGACACTACTGGAACTCTCACGCCCCAGGCGCTCCCCCTAGATTCTCCTTATTTCTATCAACCCCAATAATAAGGAAGACATCTCGCATGGCACTATCTCTAGGTGCCTCTCCTAGATGGTGAGATCTGCCTACGCCCACGCATACTAGCATCTCCCCGTCCTATCTCTCCCCGGGCCCATGAGGTCAGAGCGCTGGCCACTTCAGCAGTGCTCCAGCACTCTGTCCACCTGCGCCATCTCCTGGAGGCAGCATACTGGCATTTGGAAAATACCCTTATAAACTTTTATTTCAGGGATATCCGCATTTCCAGGGCTGATGGTTCTACAGGGATCTCCTTTGTGACGGCTAATGCAGCCATATCAGTTTAACCCCAAGAACCACTAGGGCACTCGACCCCCTCCTATTCCTGTAAATTCTGCTATGGTCTGACATGGTATAGTATATGACGCCAAAATGGGGAGTTTGTATTATATCTCCCAGTTTGGCTAGTATACTTACCATGTCAGACTCTAATGCCCGCCCTACTTTCCCCTCTAGCGCCAAGGTTCTTGGGGTTACCTTGCACGCAGGCCTCGCTGAATGAGGAACAGGAAGCGGCCACTGGCTTTCTTCCTATGGCAGAAGTGGGGTGGGCGTCACGTGACTGTCTATTACTGCATTAGCCACAAAAACTTCGGCCTGGCATAGCTAACTGCCGTAGAATGCTATGGTCTGACATGGTAAGTATACTAACCAAACAGGGAGTATAATACAAACTCCCCATGTCTCCAAGATGCTGTCTGTCTTTACTCAAATGTGTTTTTGTAGGAACTTTACTCCTACTGTAGTCTGTTGTGCTGTTTTTGCCCCTTGTTGCAGCAGCTTTACAGGGTGAATGCCACAAGCAGGTGCTGGAGTGTCTTGGTTGATGTAAAACAGGTACAGGAATCCCTCATGTACCGTAGCAGAGCCATTTACCTCGGAACTCCCCCCTCCTCTCTCCGAGTCCTTTTGTTTTTGCAGGATCCAGACGTCTCCTAAACTAGTTTTGCGCAATGGTCTCGGTGAAAAGTAGCATTAAGCGAAGTTGCACTTAGCGTACGAAGTAGAGAAATTAGAGTCAGGGAAGAAAAAGAAACAAAAACGGAGAAAGAGGAAGAAAAGATCAGTGGAAAAGGTAAACAAGAGTAAACAAGGAAGGAAGAAAAGAGCAGTGGAAAGAAGAAACCAGAATAAGCAAGGTATACAGGGTCAAAGTGATCAATTTTTAGGGTGGTTTGAATTGGATGCTTTTGAATGTATCTGTTGTCACCCAGAGAATGGGATGCTTTCGAGTGTATCTGTTGTCAGACAGAGACCAGAATCATAAAAGGTGTGAATATTTCATACATAGTAGCATTTGTCTGTGGGTATTGCTTTAGTTTTCAGAGCAAGAAGTGTATGGGACAGCCCTGAGATGACGGCTGTGGTCAGCAAGACCTTAATAATTCTGTGTTCAAACACACGGACAGACGCAAAAAAACCACCTAGCCCTCCCCATATTCACTTGTGTCCAAGCGCATGTGTGCACACACACACACACACACACACACACACACACACACACACACACACACACACACACACACACACACACACACACACAAGAAGAATGATAACACAAACATGCATTATGTATGATTATACATGAACTGTCATGTATGCGCATCACACTTCAGAGGGTAAATCAACAGAAATGCTTTATTAAACAGGGCAACAGAAGACTGATACAAGTGTTGTCTCTATGTGAGCAGTTTGCACTGGAATGAATCTCGGCAAGCGAGAAGAAATGATTTCTGTACAACAGGATATTGATACAGGTGCTGTCTTCATCTCAACAGTTTGCATGGGAATGATTCTAGACAAGTGAATGGCATTGCTTAAACTGTACTACAGGAGACTGATACAGGTGTGTCATCGTTTGAGCAGTTTGGGAGAAATTCTAGGCAAGTGAACAGAAAATGATTTAAACTATACTACAGGAGGTTGATCCAGGCGCGCTGTCTTCATTTGAGCAGTTTGCTTGTGAATGATTCTACAAGTACTGACATTTCCTTCCTCTGCTCTCTATCAAGCACAATCCTGCAAATGACTTTTATTGTGCAGAAAAGTCCCTTTTACTTTTTTTTTTTCCCCCTTTTTCTTTTTTTTTTTTTTTTTTTTTTTTTTTTTTTTTTACAGGCCTGAGAAAGCTGTTCACTGAAATGCCTTTGTCCACAGAAATTTTTAGTCTTGAGCTGATGGTAGATTCAGGTGTCACTATTTTTAATATTCCAAAGTTTGTTAAAGCAGGCTTCAAATGTTAAGATTTTGAGTCATTGCAGATGTTTATGATTGAGAAACAGAGATTTAGGTTATGTCTGGGTTGCAGAAGCCAAGATTAATCTGTGATGCTTGATGTAGTTTGAATTAGAAGGTGCATTCAGATGTCTTTTTACGTATTGAATATAATTGATAGGCAGATAGGGAACTGGAATTGACAACATTATTTATGGTTGAAAATTAGCAACTGTGAATGTATTGATGTAGCATCATCATAAATTTCATGTTTTGACTGAAATTCAAAACTCACAGTTGTTCTTCTTTCTTCCCCATTTTGTTCACTAGCTTAGGGGGAAGAGGTTGAAAACCCCACCGCTTGCATATCTTCCTATTTGCAACAAACTGTTTTTATGTGCCCAACCAAGACACAGGCAAGTTCTGCTGCTCTGTTCTTGTCACATTCTTTGCTTTTATTAATTGTGGTGCATTTGTATATGCACCCATTGAAAGAATTAATCATTGAAAAGATGGAGATACTTTGTGTTTTGATCAAGATGTGTATGGAAGAAATACATGAGCAAATGTACACATTTCTTTTTGTGTGAATGTGTGTCGTGTAACGTACCTTGTCAGACTCTTGCAAGTTACAACCAGTGTGTTTGGTCTTTCGTTTTTGTGCTGTTTAAAACTGAAGATAACTTGAAAAATGAGAAGTTTTGTGTGTGTTTGTGTTTTGTACCATTTTTGGTTAGAAAATCAAAATTTTCTTCAGCAGTTCAGTTTCTGGTCTCAGGTAAGTAGAAATGAAACATTGTACTCAGCTTGTACCACAGCACCTTTCTGCATTTGGTATTTAACCAATAATCAGAGTAGTATTTTATGCAGTTGATATTCAAGTTTATGACTTGATTAATCTTGGTAGAGTAATAAAGAAAAAGATACACCCAAAAGTGCATGTGGGAGCCAGAAAAGTACTGTCCTCAACTGCCAGACCATCCAGCCAGGAGCAGTACTGCACCAAAAGTGCTCCCAGCTGGTTAGCTAGGCAGTTCAGGACAGTACTTTTCTGGGTTATAGAAAAGTGTTCCTTTTTTTCTGGGTGAAGAAATAAGAGAGGGTGGAGAACTTTGAAGATTGCTGGTGGAAAGCATTCACAAATATTACTGTTAGCTGTTGTTGTTGTCATTTGTTTTGCTCGTACTGTTATTGGTGTAGATGTGTGATTGTTTTTCTTTGTTAAGGCTGATAATATTATTAAATTATTATTGTCATTCTGACAGATGAAGGAGCTGCTACTTTCCTTTGGGCCTCTGAAATCGTTCAATCTGGTGAGAGACAATGCCACAGGCCTTTCCAAGGGATTTGCATTCACTGAATATCTGGACCCAAATGTTACAGACCAGGTAATTATCTCCTGTCCAGTCCTTTAAAGCTTTGGCTGTGGAAACTATTTCATTGTCTAGTGTTTTGCATGTGGGAATAAGTATGTATGTGTGTGTGTGTGTATGCAAAGCAGGTAACTATTCACGTCATGAACCAGAGTAGATATTCCCTGCTTCTGATTTGTTGTTGGTTCATTTGCATATGCATCACCGCAAGCTTCGCCAGCCTCGCCACACTGTCACTCACCCCACCCACTACTCTCTGAACGTCACCATGTTCTTTTACCAACGCACTTTCACGATCTGCAGATGGGCTGAATTTGCTGTCACCATCGTGTTCAATATCTTCAAGCTCCGATCCTTCAGTTTGTACAAGACCAATAGCTTCACGTAGCTGTAAACGCGTGCTCTCTGTCTGCTTCACACACCGCTTGTCAAAGGCTAAGATGCCATAGTGATCTCACTTCAAACACAGGACTTGGCTGGTATAAAAATAGCTTAGTATTCAGCCAACGTATCATGAGGTGGCATGCACAGCAGTGAAAGGTTATTCTAAGATAATGAGGCTATCACATGCAATGCTTCAGTTTTCAACACCCAGCATGATTTTGGCTCTAAAAAAAATGTTAATGTACGATCCGCTATAGTGGAAGTCAGAGAGAAAGCATTGTGCATGGGACATTTGCTGTAGCGGACATCAGAGTGGAGTGAGTTAAGCCTATGCTTGAAGATCCAAAAGTGAGGAAAGGGAAATCACTTGAACACACAAAAAAGCACACACAACAAAAGGTGACAGTCAGTTTGAAAGAAGTAAGTTTCAGAATAAATGACAGGGTTCGTAGCGTTTGGGAAAGTTTGGGGAAAATAGATGTTATTTTCCAGGCTTTACGAACTTTCGATGCCCTAACTTTTTTAGGCAAAAAATAGGGGCCCCTAAAAGGCCTTAAAATCAAAATGAAGAGGCTGGAGGCCCTAAAAGGCCCTAAAACCAGAACAGCTAAAAAAAAAAAATTCTAAAAAAAATGTGAAACAACAACAACAACACAAACAAATCAAAGAAAGATGATCAGAAAAAAAACAAAAACCGATTTTCATAATAGTAAAATGCGAATCAGTACTGATCGATCATGGTGTAAAGTCGTTCAAGGGAAGTAACTCCACGACAAAGTATTTGTGCTGTCCGCCATCTTGGATTTTCCATGTGTGTTGAACGAAGCAAGCCACAGTTCGTTTTTCAACGAAATTTGACATTTCATTGAGAGTTTCTTTATAAGATTTCGTCAGTTTCACTCAGAAACATGGGGAAGTGCTTATTCCAAGATCTGTGGCTTGATAATTCTGAATATAAACTCTGGCTTCGCCAAGATAACTTAGACAAATATCGGTTCTATTGTAGTTTTTGTAAGAAGGGAAAAAGGCCTTCAAACTCGCCAAAAAGGGAAGAAACATTCAGACTTGGAAGGCGAGTGCTACAGCGGCAGTGTCCTTAAATTTTTTTTTTTTAAAGATCGTGACAGTGGGCAAGCTTGAAGTAGTACTAGTACATCAACAAGTTTTTGTTCAAAAAAGCACTTTGTTGCTGGTCCTTCAACGAGTTCTAGTGCTTCTACTGCAACTTCGTTTTGGCCCTACTGCCCCTCTGACACACCCCTGTTCTTTCCCTTAACCCCCATATTTGAATCACCAGCATCCTAACACAACTACATGATTACACTAGTCCATCACCTCAGCTGCAACCCACTATATATATTCCATAAATTCACACACACCCACTCATACCACATTAACTTGCAGTGCCCCCCCCCCCCCCCCCCCCCCCCCCCCCCCCCCCCCCCCCCCCCCCCCCCCCTGACCACCCACTCCTCACTTCCTTTCCTTTGTCCACATTATGTTCCCCCACCCCACCCCTCTGTGCACAAGTATTCTAAGGGGCTTGTGTCTCCCCCTCTCCCTCTACATATACATATATATATATAGGTATGCTTAGATGTATGTGCATGTGTTTGTCAGTGTGTGTGTGTGTGTGTGTTTTTTTTTTTTTTTTTTTTTTTTTTTTTTTAACACAGATTCCCATATATGACCACTATCATTATTACCACCACTCATAAGATGTCCTGTGTATGCTAATTTTTTTTTTTTTTTTTTTTTTTTTTTTTTTTTATATGTATGTGTGTGGATGTGCCTGTGTACGCATATGTGTGTGTGTGTGGTGTATGTACATGTGTGTGTGCATGTATCATGCATGCGTGTGTGCATGAGGTGGTGATGATTTCGCCTGTGACAACCATCACCATCAATCATTGATCATTGATCATCCCCCCCCCCCCCCCCCCCCCCCCCCCCCCCCCCCCCAGTGTGTTTTTTTTTTTTTTTTTTTAACTCAACTGGCATTATCATGCCAAAGCTATCATGCTATTTCACTTATGGCAATGATCAATCATCAATTTTTATTCCTTTTTTTTTTCCCCCCCCCCCCCACCGGCATTAATACATCAATGCCACCACAGTATTTCACTTATGACAATGGTCACCACCCTGTAGTACTGTAGATCTCATCTCAGTGATCAACATCCATCAGTCATTGATCATTTCCTTTATTCCCCCACTGGCATTATCGTACTTGCCAATACACTATCCTACTCCTTTTACAAAAATGACCATCATCCTACACCACTGTGGATCATACCTACACCTTGACCATGATCATCATCATCCACCCATCTTTGAACACCTCCCCCATTCCCCCCCGCAAGCATTTTACACCAATGCCACAACATTATCCCACTTATACAACAATTATCATCATCCTACAGTACTGTTTACTCAAATCATACATGATCATCACCCATCAGTCATCTACCCCTACCCCCCCCCTCCACCCTCTTTCTCAACCTGCAATATTATACTAATGCCACCTTATTATTCCACTTACCACAATGACCATGATCCTACAGTACTATTGATCTCACCCATGCCAATGAGCATCACCCCCACAGGTCATTGATATTTTTTTCCTCCCCCCCAACTTGCACCATCACCACTACATTTTTTCCACTTATATAACAATAGTCATCATCCTATGGTACTACTGATCTAAAATGATTACCATTTTCGGTTACTGAAAATACTCCCATCCAGTGAACACCTTCATACTGCACTATATATGGAAATGAAGAAGCTGACCAATTGACAAAGGAATGAGGACAGCAGCCCCAACTGTAAAAGGTCGCCTCCTTGGAATAAATCAAAAGTATTTCCAAGAGGACAAATAGGAGGATGACTTGAGTACTGGACTGTTCTCACTGGACTCTCCTTCAACCAGAGGCAGTGTGTGCTAGTCAATCAAGGACAAGGCAGCTGTTAGTCAGGTGGGAAAGAAAGCATAGGCCTACTTTTTTCTTCATCTTGTGACTTGTATTCCTAAGACTTCTGCCTTGTGTGTGCTGCAAGAACACTGTGTTTACTCTAGCCATTGTAAAAGATTTCTTTGTTTTCATACGGATATGGAATTGACAAGATTCATACCAGAAAGTGATTAGGTACTTGCTGAATGGAGGAGGTCTTTATTGGAGAAAATCGCATGTGGGAGGCAGTGGTGAGCACTTTTCAGCATTTTCGTGTGCCCTGATGGCCCTATTTTTGTAAATTTTAGGCCCTAAAAAAGGCCCTAAAAGGCCCTAAATTTTTTTCTTGAAAGTCTGTATGACGGAGACATCAACGATGAAACCTTTCAGGGTTTTTTACTGCTGAAGAAATTAGTGAAAATAAACTTAAAGGCATCAAAAGAGATTGTGAAGTGACAGAACTTTGAAGCTAATGTTGGTTACGGGGATCTTTTGAGCGATTCTGAGGATGAAGATGCAAGTAACAGCGATCCATCTGTGTGTGCGTATGATTTTGATCATTGGCCAAACGATGTTTGAAATAGACAACATTAGAAAACGTATATTGAATTCATTTTCATTTCAGACTTTTATTCACTCATTTCTGCACATGAACACAAAATTGCATGCAGATTCATGCATTACTCTATTAAAAAAAAAATGTTAATGAAAGCAATGAAAATTTTCACAAACGTCAAAGAATTATTTGCTTTCCAGTGGGGAGTAAGCAGCAGAAAACCTTGGTAGTAGAAGAGTTAAAGGTCTTTGAAAAATCCAGAAAGTGGTTTTGAAAGTTTGGGAATTTTGGGATGCTCTTACTTAGGCTATGAACCTTGACTGCAGGTGGTAGTCAAAGCATAAAAACAAATGCGAAGTGCCACATGAATACATCAAACATTGAAGTAACAAGCCTCAACATATTGGTCCTTTTCAGGCTTCTTGAGTAGAGCATGAAACTTATTTCAGTATTTGGTTGTGTGTGTGGTTGATTTTTTTTGTTAGCATTTTTCATGTTCTGTACAGTTGGCAGTAAACGCTGCATGAAAATGAACCTCACTTTTTATTCTTGATAACCAGAGTTTGTGATTTAGTTGATAGCTTAAATGTGTAAATTTTGAGTGTAGAATGTTATGGTATTCCAGTGTCACTCAGTTGGGTCTTTTTTTTTTTCAGGCTTGTGCTGGACTGAATGGAATGCAGCTGGGTGACAAGAAGCTGATCGTACAGCGTGCAAGTGTTGGAGCAAAGGGTGCTCAGACTGTGAGTTGTAACACAAAACATCCATACCCAAACAGTTTTTTCACTCTTACCTCTGATTCTGTCTCATCCCTTGCGTCTTGTTGCACAAAGTGATTTTAACTCCCTCTCTGAAAAGAGAGGGAAGTGTTTAAAAGTTGCATTGACCAGAAGTTTGCTTTTGAGCTAGTGTAACTTCAGCCTTAACATTGTATTACTTTTTAACCATGGAATCTAGAAAACAACAGTACCTGAGAGTTGTTAAGCAAGGTGGATGAGAAAAAACAAGATAGCGGCAGACCTGCCAACCATTACGCATTTCGTGTAATTTATTATGCCAAGTGATGAATCTTACGCATTTTAGCAAAAAATTACGTATTGAAAGTTTTCCAAAAAAAAAAAAAAAAGAAAATGGACGAAAAAATTGACTTATGTACAGACATGCGCAGCACCGTGCGTATAACCAGTAATCTTCAAGAAGCGTTTCCGGTCATGCGCAGTTGGTTTCACCATCTTTACCATTCAGCGAAGTTGGCGTCCTTCTTGAAGTTTGAAGCTACGAAAATGTCGAAATGTGGAGCGGAATGTTCTGGTCAAGATGCGAAAAAGAAAAAAAACTTGGTCAAAAGTCCCGAAAAGAATACTCTGAGAATTTCCCCTGCATACGACCTTCGGCTAAAGGTGTAAATTGTGCAAGGTGTACCACTTGCGAGTCGGACTTCACAATTTCCCATGGCGGGATGGTGGATGTGAAGCGTCACCTTGAGTCACGCAAGCACATTGATTCCTCTAATGCGCCAAATTCTTCCAGCATCACACAGTTTTTTTTCAGACTGTGTAGACACCTTAAAAGAGGATGAAATGAGGAAAAGGGTCATTCGGGCTGAAGCATTGGTGGCTGGATTTTTTGTCGAGCACATCATCGCACTTAGCACAGCTGACCATGCATCCCAGCTTTTTAAAGAAGCGTTCTCAGATTCGGAGATCGCCAAACAGTTCAAGAGCGGTCGAACAGACAACACACATTGTGAGAACCCTTGCCATGGGGGACTGCAGAATGGACCATTTGTGTTGGGGACTGATGAAAGTCAGGAGGAGGGGGGGGGGGGGGGGGGGGGGGGGGGGGGGGGGGGGGGGGGAGGGACATTCTTTCCTGGGGTGGTGCGAGACTGACAAAATCGCCACTGAGCTGATAGCCAACCCCACATGCACAGAGTCAGCAACAGGGGAGAACATTTTTGAGGTTGTTTCCTGGCGCACTATCAAGCCTTGGTGTGCCATGGCAGAACTGCCTGTCCTTGGGTTTGTGATAATGCAAATGTGATGACTGGCAAGAACAAAGGTGTCATTGCATATGTTCGCATATGTGTTTCCAGTGTATTCTACATTTTCATAATTTGTAAAGATTTCTTGTGACACTTAAAAGAAAAGCTTTTTTGAAGAAAAGTAAAAGTTCACAAAATTGTGCCAACAATTTTTCATCGCATCGAGTTTGAAAAAAGTAAGTGTCGCGCTTGATTACTCTTAGCTCTCTGAAATTACACATTTCTGCCTCACTGAGCTTCAGTTCTTACTCATTGGTCTCTCTTGGGGGTTGGGATGACAACAATTCAGATGCTGGTAATAGGATGACTAGTGGTAAATGTAGCACAAGGTTCAAAAGTGGGGAAAGCTGTAATTGACAAAGGCCAGGCTTGCTTGTTGCGGTGTCTTAGTTCTGTGGTGCAATAAAATTTGACCAGAGCTTACACACTGGGCATAGCTTGTGTCATCTTGTTATAATACAGTTTGTAATGCTGAAAATGATGGTCTTCGAAATGACCAGTTGAAGTTTTCTATTGACCAGTGTAATTCTGCAGGATTTTACTATTTTACAAATTCACCCCCATGTTCAACAGCAACAAAAAAAAGAATATTTTTGTCATTCATTACTAAGAACATTGTAATTCTGACCCATTTCAATGCCATGCCATTCCAGACCTTATATTTAGTGCCATTCATCACTCATCATGTTGATGTGCTTTTTTTTTTTTTTTTTTTTTTTTTTTTTTTTTTTTTTTTTTTTTTTTGCCTAGTGTTTTGATGAAAGATTGTGTTTTGCAGCAAGCTCCTGTACAGCTGCAAGTCCCTGGCTTGAACCTGAACCAAGGAGGAGTGCAGGCCACAGAGGTGCTCTGTCTGATGAACATGGTCCTGCCAGAGGAGCTTGAAGATGAGGAAGAGTATGAAGGTGCGTTCTGAAGTAGATTCCATGCTGTCTTGAGACAACAACAAAATCGGCAAATTTGCTTGACAAAATTGAGGTACAAAAAATATGAAGGTACATTGTGAAGTAGATTCCATGCTGTTATGTGACCACAACAACAGCATATTTGCTTGTTGAAATTTACATAAAACAGTGAAGCTAAGATACAGAAGCATGTATATTTCATTTTGATTCATGTCAAATTTGACTGATGAGAGTGTGTTTTCTAAACGTGTGATATAATCATTTCAGATTTGATTGGTATGAGTGTATTCGTATTATCAAGGTCTGGTGGTTACCTCACAGATTTTCTTAAGTTTTGGGGGAAAAAGAAAGGCATGAGAGCTTGCACACAAATCAGTGATCTGCCAGTGCTTGGAGCATGTAGAGTTTATGTGTGCCATTTGGATTGAGCAAATTTTCAGATCGCTGATAAGGGAAAACAGAAGGTTTCCAAAACAAGTTGAGACATACAGTGTTAGGGTTTTTTTTGTTTTTTGTGCAGTAATCAGTGTTGATTATTTATACAGAGAATGACGGTTGAGGTTCCTGAATTGTAAGGCATTGAGTCATACCCAGGTAGGAATGACGCATTTGTTTGAACAGATTATTTTTAATTTTTAATTTTTTTTTTTTTTTTTTTTTTTAGCAAACATAATTATTCATTTTTGTGTGTATTTAGTTTCTGACCTTGACTGCATTTAATGGTCTTTTTTTTTTTTTTTTTTCGCAAACATAATTTATTCATTTTGTGTGTATTTAGTTTCTGTCCTTGACTGCATTTTATGGTCTGTATCAGTTTGTATTCTTATATAATCTTTCTTAAATTCCAGATATTTTGGAAGATGTCAAAGAAGAATGTGGCAAATATGGCGTGGTGCGCAGTCTGGAGATTCCCAGGCCCATCAAAGGTGTGGAAGTGCCTGGTGTTGGCAAGGTGGGTTTAACTTTCAGTTTCACACATTAGAACCAATAGAAAAATAAAATGAAAAAAAAAGGAGTGGGGAGGGGGGAAGGGGAGATGAGTATGGTATGAAGGAGTGGCTGGAGGTGGGATGATTTGATGAGCAGTGCGAGTGAGATGAAGGAAGAGAATGAGAAACCTTGCATTTATGTTTTTGTGTGTTTAATTCTTAATATGTTCACATAAAGCAGCAACTTTGTGAGAATATTCACCATGAATGAAAGTTGTTTTCTTTCTTTTGACTTTTCCGACAGTTGTTCTGCTTTCTTATTCATGTTTACCATTAGGATTAGAACCTCACATTATAGTCCATTCGGAAAGCTATTTGTGTGATTGACCTGTGATTTTACACAGTTTATAAAATGCTGTACTCTTAAATTTCACTGAAAGTTGTGTTATGTGTTCATTTTTTTTCAGATTTTTGTGGAGTTCAATTCCATCATCGACTGCCAGAAAGCACAGCAAGCGCTAGCAGGACGCAAGTTCTCCAGTCGTGTGGTGGTCACTTCATACTTTGATCCTGATGCTTATCATCGTCGAGAATTTTAATTGATCAAAGATGGAAATCCTTTTGGTTTGAATGGGTTCCTGGGAAACGAAGTGCATGTTCAGGGTTTGAAATGTTGTCTTTGTATATGCTTTGGATTTAATTTTCAAGACTTGGACTTTAATTAATGACTGACAAGAGTTTTGTTCCTTTGAGAAGTTTTAAGTACACTGAACAAGTGGAGAGTCATTTGAGTTGTTAACTTTTGCAGTTGGAGAGTTTCATTGTAAACAGCTGGACAGTGGCGAAAGATGATAATATGAGCAAGTGATTGTGAAATGAGGAAATACAAAAAGACTGTGGTCACGAAACATTTATGAGTGCGTTGTTATATATACCTAAGGGGTCACTGAAGGTTATGGAATGAAATACATTTCTGTTGACAAAGATGAGTTGTCATCAAGGGACTGAAAACGATCAGGATTATTGTGCTTTTGCATTAAAGGAGATTGAAGGTTCAGTCTTTTAGAGAGATTCTATAAAATCAGAATCATGGACAGAATGTGCTAACTGGTTTTATGTAGGAGACTACCTTTGTGAACTCTTCCAGAGATCTTAAATCAACAACTGTTTAGCGTTGCTGTGCAGCAGATGGCAAAATAAAATTCAAAACTGTCTTTCAGTTTTGAGACTGTGGCTTCATTTTGTTTTTTATTGTGAAAGAGAAGTGTGCACAGTGGAATTGGTATTCTCAAGTCTGGATAATATGCTAATTGTGTTAATACAATCACATTTTGCAGACCAGATGACACTCTACTACTTGTGTGTTAAAAATCCTGTTTCAACAAGATCTTTTTAACATTGTCAGGAGTACATACATTACGTAATTCTGACCAAACAGCATGTCCACCTTTAACAAACAAAAAAAAGAAACCATCTTTGTTCCATTTTGCCTTTCATTTCTTAGCATGTTGTCATAATTCAGCAAACTTTGTGAGAATATTCAGCATGAATGATAGTAGTTTCTTTCTTTTGACTTTCCCAATAGTTGTACTGCTTCTTATTAAATTTTCTCTCTCGCTTATGCATGCACTGTCTGGCAGAAATTTGTTTATTGTCAGATTAACAATAGATTATACTGATTGTTAATGATAATGATAGTAAAATGCTAATAGATTTTTGTAAACTAAAATGATAAAAAAAAAATTGGTTGAAATGGCTGTTTTATTATGTTTATTTTTTTCCTCTTAAAATGGCTGCTGTATTGCCATCTGTGATTTGTCACAGCGTGGAAGACAGTAGGCATAGTTGTGGCATCTCTAAGAGCAATTCTCTATGCATATGATAGTCACAGATACTATTAAATATAAGAATTGGATAAAGAAGATGTGTTCTGATTGACAACAAAAGGATAAAGATTTGTGGTGATCCAGAACAAAATTAACTCTGATGATTATTGGTTGCGAGTACTGCGAGTCGAACTTGACAGCGGTAATGGCTTCCAGTTGTCCAAAACTAAAGTTGTGTGGAGTGCATATGTAGTTCAGTCTTTGACTGATGAATGTATCAAGTTTCCAAGATAAAATTTTAACTTTGCCCTCACTTTTTACTTAGTATGTTGTAATGGATACAGCTGTTCGAGATGCGTCAAGTGCGTGCCTACTTTGATCAGCTTGCCAGATTGGCTCCCTCACATTCACGCATCATTTGCTCCAACACCAACATGTTTACAGAGATATTTGTTTTTGTTTACTGTGATGATTGGTTAGCATGACCCATTTTACTTATCCACTTAAATGGTCTCCACTGTATATGAGCAGGCTGGAAAACTGTCGTGGGATGTGAGCATTTCTGAGAAAACCACCTAACTTTCAGAGGCAGGAAAATTGACATCAAAAAAAAAAAAAAAAAAAAAAAAAAAGTATGCTGAAACCCAACAAGGTGTAGGCAGCCCCTGGACCCATGCCTTTTTCAGGGATTTTTTTAAGTTGGCTGTTCTCCACCCTGATAAGGTTAACATGATCGAATTTCCGTCATTTCCAGAGTTCATGTTATGTGGGCTTGATTGTTCTAGATTTTTGCGGATGGGTTTGCACCACTGCTGTGGCATTGTTCTCACGCAGCTTATTCTGAGCATCCCATCGCCAAGCATACCCAGTTCCATCCAGCCACAGCCCTATTATTACTGCAGTCTGTTTGAAAATGCCATGAGGCAGCCCCCAGAGGAGATAATGCACAGGTGTGGAGTCTTCACTGCTTTTCAGTGATACCTGTTTTGATCCAAGGTAACATCTTCTAAACCCTAAACTGACATTAAATTTTTAGCTGCAGAGTCATCTTGAGTAAAATTGTACCAACCATAGGGTACCATCACATCTATCCAAATTACAGTCCCCATTAACTTGCTGGTACGAACAACCTTGATTCAAACACAACTTGGCCATGCACATGGAGAGAAAATCAAAACAAGTCGTATAAGAGTGGGACATGAAGAGTCACAAGAGTTTGATTTTTTTTTTTTTTTTAAAACACATAATGATGATGATGATGTGTGGAGTTACATTTTTATCACACAGACTACGTGACAGGACTGATACTTCCTCTCATAATGGAGTGTCAACCAGTGTTACATTTTATCACAGACTATGTGACAGGACTGACTGATACTTCCTTTCATAATGGAGTGTCAACCAGTGTTACATTTTTATCACAGACTACGTGACAGGACTGATACTTCCTTTTCATAATGGAGTGTCAACAGTGTTACATTTTTATCAAGACTACGTGACAGGACTGATCCTTCCTTTCATAATGGAGTGTCAACCAGTGTTACATTTTTTTACAGACTATGTGACAGGACTGATACTTCCTTTCATAATGGGAGTGTCAACCAGTCCCCCAAAATACAGACCCCTACAATTTCAGATATGCATCAAGTACATAGTTCCCGTCTTCTTAATGAGCTAATAGCTCTCTCTCTAATAGCTGAGCTCTCATCAGCTCTGTATTTGAGCTGGCTAGTGGTCAGAAGATCCTGCAGTAAATACTTCTGATAGGATGTAAAGCCAAGACTTCCAGCTTGATAAAAACAACACCACAGTGGCAGGGGTTCCCAGTTTGTTTATCAGTACTTGGATGCAGTAGCTACATATCCATGAGGAATCTGTTGTGTGTTGAGAGTTCAGTTGCTGTACCTGTTAAGTACAATTTTTTTTTTTTTTTTTTTTTACTAAAGTATTTTTGAGGTTTTGACAAGTCCTGAAACAAAATTCATTTCCAAAGATTCAAAACATTTCAAGGAATAAAAATTATTATGAGTAATGCCAACAAATATACATCTGAAATCATCAAATTTTGTGACAATTTTGTAAGCTACAGTAGTTCATTAATGACAGTAACTGACTGGTCAGACTTGTAAGCTCCATGAAAATAATCAAAATAACTTTTATTTATTCATTTGATCAATTATATATTGCTAAAGCCATTTTTCTTACGGGATCAATATTGCAAATGATCTCTGGCCTTTGGAAAAGCCCTGTCACATGTCGGTCAAAAGACATACAGCCACAGCATCTTCATTACACATGTTTGCAGAGGAATCTTTAGTTAAAGTCAAGGGCAATAACCCTATCGGTGGCAGGAGGGAGAGGGATGGAACGGCCGCGGTTTGTTTAAACAGCGTACTTCTGCTGACAGCTGCCAGCTTCCTCGCGCTTACCTGCCACAAGCTTTCCTCCCTACGTGTAATGTGATACTAGATGTCTGGCTGATAGTGTGTTGAAAACAGGTTGCTGTGTTTCTTCATTAATACTTTGTGCCAGAATGCAACGAACTGTGGTTGATTGATGTCACTGTATTGTGGGGTCTCTGACTGACAGAACGACACCAAACATGAATGGGTCTTATTCCATACGCGTTGCTGACAAGCACCACGAAGATTTGCCAACAAAAAACAATTGAAACAGACTAATGAACACACACAAAGTGAAATGAAATCGCAACTAGTGTGGAGAGCATGCGTTCCTGAAGCTATCACGCTCAACCTAGTGCTAACTGGACATGCGTAGCTTTCCTTTTAAACTGACAGAAAATCAGTCGCGGGTCTCCTACCTGACAGCTGGTACTGGGCCTGAATAAACAGTGTCTGCTCTGGTCAGCTTCACTGGGAACACGGCGGCGGTTTCCCTACCACGGGCCTAGGCATGTTTTGCTTGTTTATCTGTGTGCTCTACGTGCTTGTGAAGCATGCGAAACTGATTCTATCACAGCCAAACCATGCTTGTAGTAAAGCAAGATTTTAGCATGCCACACATGCAGATGTCAGTTAAAAACAATGAAATGCTTCCTACCTGACCTTGTTCTTTTGCCCATTCGAATCATTGAAACTGATGTCACATATACACACACCAATGCAAAATGTTTTCTCCTTTTCATCTTCATGGTGAGCCTACTCATGATTTGAGAGAAAGAGAGAGAACACACACACACACACACACACACACACGCACATTGACAGAAACCACACACCAACAACAGCGGTCAATGGTGACTGACAAACTGACATCGACACACTTTCATTAGTATCGAAACGTACATCAGACATGTCAACACATTCAAGTGCCGAGTTGGATGTGCTAACTATGATTGGTGAGGTTTGTGTAGAGAATGTTCTAGGCTTTTTCACGGGGGTCGATACCAACGGTGAAAATGATGACACACTTTCATCTGTGTGCAAGCAAAGATCAGACTGATCTAAACATTCTTGAGTGGATTTTTTGACAGGTCAGCTCTTATTTGTTTTCTTATAATCAAGCAGGCCAGCTGATTGAAAGAATCGACACGATGTACACTTACTCAACGAAAGATCTGGATCGAAAGTTGTCCAGATTTCTGACATTCTCTCTATGTCACGAGCAGCATTTTCTTTTGTAGTATAACACCGAGAATGTGCTGACATTTGTCTGGTCATTTTCAGTTTATGGTAGCATTTTATGCAGATACACTTGGACTGTTTGCCGTCTTCATCAACAGAAATATCTAGGCTGAAATACTGCAACAAATCATAGGAGAAGTTGATACAAAGTCTAGTGTTTAATCCTTTATCTTGTACCTTTCTGAGTACGCGATTGCCACGCACACGGCACAACAGATCTACACGTCTTTTGTGTTCACTGAAGTGTTCAACACACTCCGCCCTTGTTGGCACTACAAACACGTACGCGTATGCACATACAAAAGATCGGAATGAAGTAGGCCTACATGTAAAGCAACAAGCGTATCCAATGTAGGGTCCGTCACATACGCGCGTGCGCACACATACAGACATGCGCGCCCTCACGTTCGCGCACACACATGTACACACACACACATACATACACACACACACACACACAGAGCGAGCGAGCGAGAGAGGAAAGTAATCACTTGGTAGAATGTCTCATCTCGGCATCTAGCATCTTGTTGCCAAACTTTGCTAGAGGGGCCAACAGGCTGAGTTGCACCTTATTTTTATCTTATTTTATTTTTTAACATGCGTGCTGGTGACCTACTCGTTTTTTGAGTGAATCAGTCTTTTAGGAAAAAGAAGAAGAGAGAGCACCACACACCTACGGCTTGCTGGGCTAACACTGCCTTCATAGATACACGTGGCGCAACAAACTTATCTATGAAAAAAACAACAACTCAAGAACGCGTGATGAACCGAAGTTGTATCAAACGGCACAAAGAAGAATCACAACACACAATCACGCACACAGTTAATTATATCCAGTTATGGAGTGTGAAAGAATAATAATCCATAAAGCACAACAGGAACAGCTCAGCATGAGAACACATGCGCTCCCTTGTGCACAGCTGTGGTACACGCAGCTTGTCAGCACTCGGCCGCGAGTCACGCAGCCTGCTTATTGCCTGCTGGGCAGGCAGGGGGAACTAAAGAGCGTGATTTTCATCTTGGCCAGACAGCTGCGTACATCTTAAATCAGCTGATGAGGGGGATTGAAAGTAACTTAATTCCACATTGAAAAGCTTATTATAAGAATGCAGTACAATTACTTACTTGAATACATTTCTATACATTTGAATCACTAGAACCTTCAGTTCCACAAATTTAGTTGAAATCCAGATTTTGGGAAACGTTGATGGGACTGCCATATAACATTTCACTCTTCATTTGAAATGTTGAACTTGTGGATTCTAGTAAAGGTAAGCAAGAATGTATTCTGGGGACAAAATATTTGCCAAATCTCACAGAACTTGAATGAGAAAACACTAAAATGTAAATGTGAATGGGAGTTATAACTTCAGTAAATTAATTTGCAAGCACACCTGCTTACATAAACTGCTGTAATGTCATGATATATGTATCTCTCTTTACATATATAAAAATATGATATAAATATGAAATATACAGAATAAATGATGTAGAACAAATTGGGGGTAAACGATGCAGGTTTGCGATTCGTCTGTCATCAATACAATAACTTCACCAAGATTTTGTTAACAATGAGAGGGGGGTTAGAAAAAAACAAAGGGAGCAGAAAAAACAACATTAAAATATGAAATGTTTCACTAAGGGGTTATCATAGTCCATCGTAAAAACAACTATTTATGTTGCCTGCCTAGAGGTGCCTTTCATTACCGATAGGTACTTCTATAAGTGGGACTTTGCCGTTGGTGTTGGTCCTCTCTTGGCATCAAAAGGCGATCTACCACCGATAATTCTGTGGTAGTCACACCACTAAGGGTTGAACTAGAAAACAGAATCCAACAGCATCTCAAAGCAGCCAGAGAAGGTAAGATAAAAATGAGAAGAAATCATAGTATAGAAAGATTTGTGTGTGGTGGTTTTGTGTGTGAGGTATTGTTTGTTTTCTTATGTTTGTGTCTAGAAAATCTAATCAATGAAAAATAATGAGACCAATTTTATTCATTTATCGTGTGTTTAGGTATTTAAAAAATGAAATCCTTCAGGCAAAAAGACTTGTTTTAAAAATCACTTTATTGCATGTAAATACAAGTGATCAACATTGCATCTTACATTCTTCAATCAATCTGAAATGTACAGTTCTTCAGCATTATTTCAAAAAGATGTCAACATTGCTGGATTCTGAAGACAAACAAACAGTGAAAATAGACATAGTAGTTTTTCTTGGAAGATTAAGGCGGCAAAATATGGACCTCTTCCCATCAAGAATGAATGAATAAAAGGTAAATATGCATACTCAGATGAACTAAATATCTTTCAAATGGGAGAAAAAAAAAAAGAGTGTGAATCTTCTGAAAGTCTGCTCTTCTCTATACCTACTTCCCATGAAGGATGCGACAAATCCAAAATGTGATTTACTATCTGCTGATTTGAGCAATGTATATGAACGAATGATGAACAGGAAAGGAAAAATGAAAGCGGGTCCCTTGATGCCAAATGTCCTGGTAATACAGAGTAAGTATCTCTTACGTCACATACATATTCAGTTTAAGCAATAACAAGGGATTGAAAATTCCTATCGATGTCAATAAATAAGAAGAAAATATGGTAAACTTTTACATATCTTTAGAAATTACCAAGGTTGAAGTTCAGATTTTAAAAAAAAAAAAGAAGAAAATTTTGCCTCAAGAAATGCAGCAGACTTCCTGACGTAAACAAAAACAAAAAAAGCTGACAATGGAAAGCTGTGGTAACAGTTAATGAATAAAGCCCATTTCTGTCCAAGACTCATTCTCAAGATGAGCTGCAGACAGCACAGTTGTTCAGAGAAACAGGCAAGAGAACTATGCTTTACACTCTCATACTCTCCTCACCCTGGCATGAGAAAAGAGAACAGAACAAACTTGCACGCAACAGCAATTTTGAAAACGCACATGACAGACATTGAAAACAAAAAAGTACACTTAATAACAACAGACAAAGAACACCTCATCTAACACAGCACTCCATGTAAGAAGAATCTCTGAGGTACATTATAATGGATGATACTCTTGTCTAACAATATTTACACTATGTACAGTGGGGAAAAAAAAACGATCAGTGATAATTTATCATCCATGCTTCTCTTTCAAGTTGTGACCTCGCGTACCGTTCTCTCAGTCTCCCTCATGCACATGGTGTGGTATCGACTCGTTAAAAATGCAGACACCTACGCAAGTCTTTTCCACCCCCTTTCAAACATGTTCGAGCCACCTTCTCACAAACTTATTGCCCAAAAGCCATAATCCCTTGAGAGTAATGAGGGGAGGAGGGGGCATGGTGAGGCAACTTCTAGACAAACAGCAAAAGGGGAAGCCTCAGTTTGCCAACTCTTGGCAATGTTCACTCCCCCCCCCTGTAAAACAGCATGAAGAGACAAGTGATAACTGACCTCTGCATCATTTCCCATAATTACTTTGATTCTATTTTTTGGATTATTTTTTCTGCGCAAGAAAGGGGGCGTGAGTGGAGACGAAGCTGTTCACGTAACTAATATTCCTCAAATAAGTGATTTCAAAATGAGAGGTTTGCTCCCCTAAGCAGCAATCGCCCTAGAAAACAAAATCAGGCATCAAACAAAGCATCTCTATGTGCCAAAAACATGATGGCAAAGTATAGTTTTCCAGAGGAAAGCCACACCACATACTTACACAATACTGCATCGAAAACAAAAATTCACACGTTATGAGCAAATCATCCTGCAAATATGTCCATGAGTTTCTAAACTTGAATAAGTTAATGAGTGTGTACAGGATACTACATAACATGAAACTCTACAGATAAGAGTGACACAAAAATTTGGCCTTAACATACACTTGGCAAATCCAGGATCAAGGAACTTTGAGAACAAAGGTCGCAATGTCCATGATATGCAACCTGCATCCGTGCAAACACAAAACCCCTTGCAGTCGCTATGCATGCATAAAGCACAGTTATGATTAATAAATTTTTTTTTTTTTTTTTTTGAAAAAATGGATCAGTCTCGGTATTATGTGCTATGTCAATTTTACCCAACAGTTGTGGAATGATGAGTGGTCAAGTGTTGAAAGAACAGCTACAGGTAAACAAAAGAAGCCACGCCATGTCAAAACAGCTGGTGTGATGATCAGGGTCATGTGATTACGAACTCCCACATATTTCCTTGGTAAGGAATGATGGTGTCTTGTTCTTATCCTTTAAGAACAGCTAACTGGATATTTGTGAATGAGAAGAAAAAAAAAAACAAACAAAATTTAAAGCTCTTATAATATTCTGTAGGCATAAATTCTCCATAGTTCATTCCTTCACAAGTGTCAGTTTCCTTTCTTAACTGTGCCATCTCGACTTTAATATCACAACTATCGGTCATAAAAGCTGTAAACATCTTTATCACAACTAACTTATCTTAAAAGTGGAAAACATTAAAAGCTGAGATCAAACAGAAGCATAGAACCATGCCAAATAAATTTCATTCAGAAAAATTTTAACTGCTACCTCCCTGTCAAGAAAAAAAAGAAGTGAAAACCCACACAAAAGCAGATGAAGGTTTCCTATCCATTATATAAAAGCAGAGTATATGTGTGTGTATACATACATATAGTATTTTTTAAAAGCATCCTTTAAAAGAGATTTTTAAAACTACACAATGCAGAATTAAATATTAAGATTTAAAACCTTTACAAACACGATGACAACTGTTCGAACATGTACGAATATGCATGCAAGTCCTGGGGGGATAAAAAGTAAGCGAGTATTTCAAATCTGCTTTTGACACATTTTTCATTGTGCACACGAAATGTCCAATGCTAGCTCTTTTCCCAATATTTTGTACCATTTCATCAGCAATGAAGGCAATTTAACACACTTCATGATTGAATATTAATCAACAGCAAGCACTTAATACATTCATATAAATATCTTTGTAAATGTGTGTGCATGGAAAAGTATGTGCATTTGTATTCTTGTAAGTTAATGAATAAACTGGAACCATTCTTACAATCATGTGAAAAATGTTTTCACTTGTTTAGAATCATTCATTACATTTTACACAGTTTCGTGTTTGCACCGATATATAGAATCCTCCATGCCCCAACAGGGATCACAGATTCATTTACTTGTGAATTTTGTGTGTGCGCACACGCGCACAAACGCACGTGTGTATGTGTGTGTGTATGCGAGCGTGTGTGTGTATGTGTACCTACATGCACACAGATACAAAAATATAAGCATACAACTTTATAATGCTGAAATAGACGACCTGACCCTTTTTTTCTTTTTTTTTTTTTCAAACATAATCACTATCTGACAATGTTTTAGTTTGACAGAGCTATCTCAGACATCTGGGACAAGTGAAATGGGTCTGCATGACACAGTTTATGCACAGCATTTTGCTACCTAAAACTGCATTTTTTTTTTTAACAGCCAGAACAGAAAACTTTATTCAATCACATGATGCTAGTCACAAACAGACCTGACATAATGATATACTGACATAAGAATGGACACTTTTTTCGTTTGCTTTTCACTGGATGCTTTCATTCAGAGGGCCCAGGCGGTCTATGACAGATGTGATGTAGCCCGCCATGTCCAAATCTGTTGACTCGGCTTTCTTGATAAAGGGGTGTTCCAGTAGCTGGACGTAATTGGGACGGACTTTGAAGTCCTTCTTCAGCAGGCTGGAACAACAGAAAGCACTCATGACTAAATATTATCACACAACTGTTGGATTTTTGTATTCTATTTAGCATGGACATCATCACCTTCATGTGCAGTTGTCTGCCCTGAATCTAAACAAAGACATTAAAAACTACGTTAAGAAATTGAAAGAATTGATTACTCCCACCGTGAACACAACACTCAATCCTACTTTACCTCCCTTGTGTAACACTACCTTCAAACCGGTCAGCACTCTGAATCATTTTATTTCTTTTCCTTGGCAAGGATGGATGCCCTTCTAAGCGCTCTCTCTTTGGCAATTACAGAAGCTTGGAATTCCCTCACTCCTTAACCTCACCGCCTTCTTTCAGATACCTTTCTCCTTCAACAATGCCACAGGTTTGTGACATTTGGCCCAAGCAGTCCTCTGCTTCTGTCTTAGTGCAAATTTCAGCTGCCGTTATGTAAATGTTGACACCATCTGCTCCTCCATATTCAGCCTTTTTTGCTACAAGACGAAAGAACCTCTCACCACTTTTTTTTTTTTTTCCAGTTCTAGACCCAACACTTTTTCCTGTGAATGTCCTCTCAATCAGTTAGAAGAAAAAAATGCCAATGATTTTTCTTGAACTCCCTTTATTCTGGCAGTCCTGAACAAGATCTCCAGATAATCTTGCAAAGTGATTCTGGTCTCCTAAAATGGTTCAAGTGATGGATTAACATCTTGACAGTTGCACTAAGACTCATCACGTCTCTTTCTTCAAGCCAAGTCTCTCCTTCATGTATGCAATGGTACTTTGAACAGTCATGCAGATTCAGACCATCGTGCGTGGAAAGAATCACGGTAGACCACAGAAATCCCACCTTGAAAGTCTATGATACCAGAAGAAACACTGAATGTTACCACAGTTGTAGTCTGAGGCCTGAAGAGTTTGACATTAATGTATTGTCCTGAGCTTAGTTACACCGAAAACCATCGGCAAGATAGGTAACTCCGTAATTTGAACATGGTTACTCAATTAAAAAAATAATTTAAAAGAGAGGAAAGGAAAGAATGAAATGAAAATAATTTTTAAAATTCCTACAAATATATATGTTGCTATCGTAAGTTTGAAGAATGTCACATGAGCCCTTTACGGGGGGAAAAAAAAAAATCTTCTTCTTCAGAACTTTCTTCCGAATCGTTTGTTCATCATACCTGGAACCTCATCCCAGTCGAAATCTAGGTCACTCTAAGCTTCATTACCCAGCACTTTCACTAAGTCTTATGCCGTAATTCTACAAATCACAGTATCTCCATCACTAAATCTCATTATAGAACGGCAGAAATCAAGGTTAGCCATGGTGAAAAAAACAGCATTTCGACTTCAAAACTTTAAAAAATTCGTAACTCCAGAACCACGGCACGCATCGACTCGCGTTTTTTGCAGACCGTAGAAAATGGCTACAGGAAGAAGGAAATCACGTTCTCGCGAGACTTCCTTTTCTACGAGAAAACATGGCGGCGCCCATTGTTGCCAAGTGTTTTACCGGGCGCTGGCAGGCGCTCAGCGTTTTGGCTGTGTAAAAAAAGAAAGGAAGAGCCAAAGAAGAAAGTCCTACCTCCCACTCTTACTCCCTTCTGATGCTAACATAAAACAAAAACAGCAAAAATTAAATCAAAAACAAAACAAAAACAAACAAAAAAAATGGCAGAAGGGAAATGGAGAAGAGGAAGGTGAGAGGAATGGGGGGGAGGGGGGAATTGCGTAGATTTTGTAAAAGTGGGGATGGGACGAAGCTGACCGTACCAAAACCAGTGTTTTCACCGACCTATTCAGAGACAACACTTAGTTTTCCCTTCTTGGACTTTCTTGTTTTCATTTTTGGCAGAGGAAAAAACATGGTGGATTTTATGCCTGTGATGTCATTGCCCTCCAATTCTTCACAAACAAGTTGTGAAGTAAAAGCCGCAACAAAATCTAATAAAGATACAAAAATCTATTATCTCAGTATGGCATAGAAAATTAAAATTTCATCCTGTAATTTTTTTTTTTTTTTTTTAGTTTTGCAAAATGACAGCTGCATCAACCTTTACAAATGCAAAGAGAAAATATCTCATGACAAGCAGGTGTGGAAATTCACCAACTTACATTACTGTCAGATGGCTCTAATTACTGCGAATAAAAGCCTGTGGTTCCTGAGAAACATAATATAGGGTACACAAATCAGCATGATGATTTACATTATACATGCACATTAAAAAACAAACAACTTACCACTGCACAACAAAGTCTTCAAACTCAGGTGTAAACTTGCCAGGCGGCAATCGTGGGGGGTCTTCCATCACCACCTGTTTGATTTGTTCAAAGGGAGTCTGCCACTTGCTGTAGGGGGAATTCATTGGTTGCAAGTTCGATCTGTCCGAACAAAAAATAAGTCTGATAACCACCAGATTCATTCAAAGCAGACATTCAGGAACAATTTTCAATTTCAATGTTGTTTTGTTTCCTTCCTCGTAACTGGTTCATGATAACACTTCCATTCAAGTTCTCTTTAGCTCACACTGACAGCCTATGGTTTATTTTGAGACATTTTAGGTAGAAGAACCAACAAGCGAAAGCTGTTTCTGTCTGTGAACTTATCAGGCAAACTACTCTCCCCCTCCCTTGCCCTTAACTCTTTCATCCCTGGTTATCTGCCGGACATTACTTCCCCTTATTCCTATGTTTCTTAGTTACAAGCAGTACCCTTCATTCCTGGGTTTCCAGGAAAAAAGTAAACAAAGAATAGGGTGGGTACTTCTGATTATTTTGTATGACTGGTGTTTCTATCGGACTATAGCATGTCACACACCGTTGTGTACAGAAATGGTGCCGGCACATTTTGATCCGGTTTTCCGACCCTTTGTCGCGTGTTTGGTGACACACAGGTGTCAAGACTGGTGATAACTACTAATTAATTCAAACTTAAAGAAATAAAATGTTAAACAGCGCTCAAAAACATGCGAGCAGCAAAAACCATGCATGTAACTCACAGTCTGATGTCCTCCGATAAATCCACTTCAAAGAATGCTTCACAAGTGTCTTTGTCACAGTGTCACCATATCCAAGGAAAAATGCACAGCAATGATAAAAATGTCCCCACAGTACTTCTTCGCCACTGTGGTCTTACCGAATTCAGTGGTCTTTGCACAGTATTTGTCCAAAGTCACACTCCGAGTTTATGTCAACAAACAAACACGCAACATGTCAGTCTTAGAAAATGATGCACTGCTAGTGTCACAGTGTCAAAGTGTCACACGTGAAACCAGGTGTCACACAAAGGAAACACGGGTGTGGTACACCCTTAAAACAATCTTTCTGATTATTACAACACAGATATTCATTGCACTTTTCGCACATCATCATTGTCTTGCTTTTCTTGAAAGGACTGTCACTGTTTTTCACACCAGGGTGTGTTGACTCATATTGTTTGTGTCGCGCGACACATAGCACACAGGTGTGATCTTTTTCAACACCTGCCACTGTGTTTTTCTGGATCAGTCTGCCATTTAGTGTTGGCATTGTCATTTGCAAAACTGACAAGCTTTGAAAGGACTTTATCAGAATAGTACAGCTGAAAATAATCCACTGCCTTCATTCATGTATCGAGTATGCGCACAGGGACGGGGCGCCGTTTAGAGTTTTTTTCCGAGGTGTGCGTGGTTCAGTGAAATCCCCACCTGTCCAGTCAAATCGTGGCCGATTGTAGCTAAGTGGAAGATTTTCACCATCCAATTCATCGCCAGTATCACTGTCATAATCGTTCACAGCATTGGCAAGTTCTGCTCTTTCTTCTTTTAGATCAAACAGATAAAAGTCATCAGCTAAATTGTAAATTTCGTCGTCAGAAAACTGATCGTAGTCTCCGTTTTCTTCACCCTCCATCTTCTCAGTAGGCACTAAACAGTGTGCTCTCACGGTCAAGTCAATATGAAATTTCGGTTCCAGACACTTTCCCACGCTGAGGAAGTAAGCAGGCATGACTTATCTAAACATCCCGCGAGTCCTGTTACAAGGCGAAGGCCGCCGCTATGACGCACCAACCATGTGACAGGTGGGCGCGGATTTCAAGGCGTGAACCGTTGCAGCGGGTTGCCGGACGAAAAGGAGTATGTTTCTCTGAACCGCTGAGCGGGTTTTCAGGAATGAAAGGAGAAGATTTGTCAAACCGCTCTAGCGGTTGGCAAGAATGAGAGAGTTGACAAGCATAGAACATTATACCTTATTCAATTGGTCTGGTCAATTTCTATCTTGCAAGTTTCAGGTCATCATCAGCTTGTGTCCTTAAAGGTGTTTTTCCCATGTAAATAAAGTCTGTCAAAAGTAATCAACAGAAAAAAAAAACTATAAATAAAAGGCCTGTTGTACACATACACTCATGAACACAGTTTATGACTGGTTTGACAGATCATACTTATGATAAAAATCTGTTCTTTAAAAGAACTGTCTTCATCAGCTGCCACTGCGTAGCGGCTACTGTTGCAAGCTGTGGGTGGGAGAAGGTGGGTTTGTATCTTGGTTGAATAACCTGTTCAATTTTCTTACTCTGGCTGTATCCCATCCAAAGTTGTTGAGAGTGGTAAAGTTCAAATGGGAAGACTGGAACCACACAAGAAAGTCTCAACCATTTGATAGATGTATATGTTACCACTGTTGCCCATATTTCCTAACCAACACGCCAGGTATCTGTGTCTCTCAGGTCTGGCTTATGTCAGGACATCTTACGAAAGCAAGTGTTGAGTACGTCCTTGTCATTTTGTCCATAACCTTGTACAGAACTAAAAAGCACTATCTTCGTTGATCTGCAAGGACATCAGTTCTGATTTTCTCCTCCATATCCATTTCTGTGGAGGGTTCAGGTCAAAAGTCTTCATGGTCAACATCTTTCCTTGGATGGATGAGCGGCAGTCCCTTGCCCAATGGGAGAGAGCATTCATTTGTGCCAATCGACAACCAGGCAATCAGCACTGTCTGTAGGGGATTGTATGAATCGGATCAGTCCAATCTACACCAACAAAGTGGCTATGCAGCAGTGCAGGATCCCTCTTGAGTTTCTAACCATTACAAACTACTACAAATCTTTCTCTTCTGACATGGGACAGCAACAGAACTATCCCGAGTTTGGTGTGTATGTTTACAGCCAGAACAAGCAGCATGGGAGTAACCCTGCTGAGAAGACATTAAAGGTATGAAGGCATCTCTTCATCATCACATGCACTTTCCGGCACCTCTAACAAGCGACACAAATTCATAAAACAATACAGGTATCTTTCTTTCTCTCTTTTCTTTTGTGTTCCCAGCCAGTTAGCAAGGCGAAGTCCACAGTCTGCCGCAGAGACCCCACCGGTCCCCACAGCTTCTCCTGGACCTCGACTGGACTGGGCCACGTCTGTCGTCTCAAGGCTTGAAAGGAAGGGCAGGACTGTTAAGATGTGGGTGGGAGTTCGGGAGCCTGTGCCACAAGGGCACTGGTCAGTATGAATACAGGTATCAATAAAGGAGAAGATACGGCAAATCAAAGCATCATGACAAACATTTCAGTGCCTACCATTGTAATACCCAGGCTCCAGACATCAGACTTGATGTCATAACCCTGACTCCCAGCCTCTGGATTGATGCGTTCAGGCTGCACACATACATTAAAAAATAACATTTCAGGGAATCAACATGCCTGCACATTCATTAAAAAAAAAAGTAAGAAAAATACATTTAAACACACAAGAACAAATCATCTAATTATGTGTTCATATACATATACTCAATCATCACCTACACACATACTCAATCATCACCTATACACATACTCAATCATCACCTATACACATACTCAACTATCACCTGCACACATAATCATCACCTGCACACATACTCAACCATCACCTGCACACATACTCAACCATCACCTGCACACATAATCGTCACCTGCACACATACTCAATCATCACCTGCACACATACTCAACCATCACCTGCACACATAATCATCACCTGCACCACATAATCATCACCTGCACACATAATCATCACCTGCACACACATACTCAACCATCACCTGCACACATGCTTAATCGTCACCTACACAATCATCCATCCATACCCCTCTATTTTCCTGTACATGTTTACATACATCTTTATCTCTCCTGTTGCACTCTCCATCTTTCTCTGTTTTCATTCATTTATATTCATTATTTCTTTAGACATTAATATGAAAACATATTCTATCTTCAGGATTCCTGTTGCATCAACAGTTGATTTGAGCCAGACAACTTCACATGAACAGACTGTGACAAAATAGGCATATTCACAACCTGCTCATATGAACAGGTCAGGTTTTAAGTAAGTTATTGGCTTAATTTGAATCCTAGCAAAGGATTTTACAATGTAACTCCATTCTGCACTTGTATTCAACAGACCCGATACTGATTCTCTCACATACAGAAACATGAGGATGTGCATGAACACTCATACACATACATATACACAGGACTGCATGTACTCCAGAGAAACTAAAGTTTGCACATCTTTCTAGACAGCTTGATACTAGGGCGTCATTTATAAGAATATAAAACTCCACGGAAAAAAAAAAAAAGAAAGAAAATGAAACATTCATTTATGCCCGTCTGAATCACAACATGCTTCTCTAGAGTGACGGGTAAACTGTAACAGAAGCTGTTAAGGACCAAACAGATTTCTGTGTTCACGCTGTTATATTCTCTTACTGTCATGACTCTACAAAATCACTCAGACTAAAATTTCTTATTATTAAGGGTTTGCATACAACACAAATATTTGACTACTGACTCAATGGCAACCTGACTCTGATACTTCATCCGATATGACTTAATTTCCTGTATCTATCTACTGAGAGAGGCTAGATAATTATCTTCATTCAACATGACTGACATATGGATCATGTTCAATTCGACTTAGATCGGTCTTTTCAGGCGTGGACAATCTGTCTGAACGTAATTCTCATCTGAACTTATTTTAAGCACTGATATAGCCTCTACAGTCAGCTTGGCTATATAAACAAGAAAATGACTCTTTAACTACAGATGCATTGCTTTCTTCTTTCAATAAAGGAGCTTCCAGTTTCTAATCCCTCTAAAAGCTTGAATTTTACCAGTCAGCATTCACCCTGACGTTTAAAAAAAAACAATTCCTCACCGCCATGTATGGCCGACAGCCAGCCTCCTTTGTGCGAGCAATGGAATCCACAAGATAGCCGCTGATGCCAAAATCGCAGATTTTTCTTGACCCTTGCGGTTAATGAGGATGTTGGATGGCTTCACGTCGCGGTGTATAACTTTGAGCTCAGTGTGGAGATAATGTAAGGCTTTCACCACCTTCACAAAGATATAACACAGCATGAAGAAATAAAGCAAAGAAATAATGATAGACAGACTGGTAGGTAGGTAGCTAGCTAGGTAGGTTGACAGGTAAGTATATATACATAGAAAGATACATAAGTAGATATTACACATCATGACAAAGGCTGAAAGACAGAAAAAGAACATATCAATATTCCTTATCAGAGCTTTAACTATAGCTCAAGAAAATTCAAACTGATATGAAAGTAAAATCGCACAACAAATAAAAACCTCTCTAAAACAGAATAGCACTGCTTTGAACTTGTAGAGCCCAAATCCAGGAGCCTAAGAATCATCAGACAAACAGCTTTCACAGAACGCTGACTGCCAACATATTGCTACCTATCACATCATCAACTTATCTGAGACCTAGTCCGGCCATGTTTCAAGTACCTAAGAGATTTTCTCTTAGGGGGTTACATCCATACAGACTCCTGTCCCTTGCTAAGCCTTCGAATGAGACTTTAACTCTCTTGTCACAATCAGGCGTTTTCCAAAGACGCAATGCTTCAGTACAAACGAACGCTATCAAGTTTTTGGCCTTCACCAATTTTTCATGCGGTGTCAGCTTGATCAGTACACGGCAACAAGATGTAGATAGTATCATCAGCATTCCTTCGTTCGCCTGCACAGTGGTTTTGCAGCACACCATCACCCACTTTGCCTCAGTGGCTGATTGACCAGACCAACCCACATGACTGACTAATCAGCACAGAAACATGGCGTCTTAACAAGTTTTTCTGCGAATGTGTCGGAGCAAAGTTGAGCCCGTCGGCAACGTTTTAGCATTCCTGAAGTTATTGAAATGCTACAACGGAAGGTTCAGACACTGAAGAAGAGGATGACGAAGCTGATGAAAGTAATTCCAGTGAAGAATTTCGAGGAGAAGAAGAAGAAACTGACAGACTTGTCTGTGGAGCTCAGTGATGATGAAGGTGAGGGAAGGCCACTTCGCCACGTGAGCAGAGCGTTTGCGTGCCACGAAAGACTGGGGATTTGAGTGAACAAAAGTTCATTGGCTTTCCTTTACATGACTGGCGCGATGATTCGAGATTTTTCTGACAGTGCCTCCTTTTTTTCTGGTACTTCTGGCCTTCGTGTGTCAGCTGAATGCCACGCCCCCATTTTTGCATTATTCCAAGTTAGCTTGTGCATAGCAGGCAGTGATTTATCTATCTTATTTAGTTTCCTGAGTGTATCTACGTTTTTTTCAACTCATATAGTGTATTTACTAACTTTTTCTGCTGAATGTGAAGCGATGGACCCACTGACTCTGTGCAAGAGTGTTGTGATGCACCTGAAAAAAACTGGACATTTTTTCAGCCTCAAGCATAAGAAATCGTGTGAAAGTAGGAAGTTTATTCTTTTGTATTCTACTAACACAGTTTATGAATAACACTTCCCGAAACTTTTGTTGAGTTATCTCTCTTGTTTTTTGTATTTTTGGTGATTTTTTTCCTAACCATAACAAATGACCCGTCCACAGGGGAAAAACAAGGGACAGAACTGTCTGTCCTAAGTGTGTTAAACCGAGATCCTGTGCATAGATATATGGACACAAAAAGATCTTGAATTCATGTTAAATCCTATTCTATCTTTCAAAGCAGAATAGGACAATCAGTGCCAGTGGAACTGATGATATAAAAATAAAACACATGCCCTCTGGTGTCTTGTCAAGACATCTTCTGTGAAGACAGAGTGCGGCTACTCTACTGAGGGGATCAAAAAACAGCACATGTGCAAAAAATCTCACCTATGGTGAAACATGTAATGCCAGCCGAAAAACAAACAAAAAGAGAGAAAGCAACTTATGTCTAGAAAAGAACCTCAGATACCATACTTTTCTGGATTCTTTTCCTTGATTTAGGATTTTTTACAGAATGATTTCCAAAACAAGGAAATTACTGAAAATGTTGTGAAATGATTGACGTGCTTTGAAAAAAAAAAGTACAATTATGTCACGGGACTAAGTATTATAATTTAACCCTGAAATGGTTCACTGTCTCAAAAAAAAAACAACAAAAAAAAAAACAAGCTAAAAAGATGTCACACATTTGCAAAGGTCAAACCATCGGATACCTTCCATCATCAATAACATTAATGAAAACAACAACAACACAACAAAATCACTGGATACTAGTCATCTGACCCAAGAACTGTCACTACAAGTGCATGACTACAAGTGCAGAAACAGTCGGCGTGCACGGACACTTACCGAGAGGGCAATATTGGCAAGGACCCCTTCTGGAATGGTTTCTTTGTTGGCCTTCAGTTTCTTGTTCAACTGGTCTAAAGAGGCCTCCATCACCTCCATGCAGATCATCACGTCACCCTGAACCCAACAGCAAGGCAAGGCTAATCTTATGATGGGAACAATCATATCACTCTTAAAACAAATTAGCAGATTTAGCAGAGGAGTGAAGGGCTTCCCCCCCCCTCCCCCCCCCCCCCCCCCCCCCCCCCAACATCAGTAACTGATCAATTTCAACGACAGGTCAGGTCACAACTGACTGGTAACATCTAGCAACAAGTGTGTGTGAACTTGAAATTCATAGCATCCCCTAAATACACTGAGGTTATATGGAGTAGCGGTGTATTTCTCCATTGCGGACTATAAGTAATGCACAAGCGGAATTCTCATTCTTCTGTGGGGTGAAATTCTCCCCTGATGGCATAATGAAGATACACAAAACAACAAAGGGCAATATGAAGACACTGATGAATAAGAAGCTATGTGCTGTACCTGCAGATAAGACGTCAGTAAACCAAGGCCAGGCTTTAAACTACAGTGGCAAAGACACCCAAACTGATTATTCTGTGTGAGAAAGTTGAACAGGCTCTTGACAGCAAATGCTAGAAACTCACCTGCTACCCATGAGTGCACATGAGGAATGGGAGAAATTAGACCAAAAAAAACCCAGTCCAAGAACTGGATGCATCGATATGAAAGAACATACCGGAGCTCAAACCAGCAACATTTGGAGACAATGTATAACGAACCAATAGGAACGCCTACGGAGTGATAAAACAAGAGTAAAAATGCTTCCTCAAAAATCCAGACACCAGCAAGAGATGTTTAACATCCAAAAGAGAAGAAGAGGAACCTCAAGAAGCAGGTAAAGGCTACCTCAGATGCTAAAAAAAAAAACGGCTTAAAAGCTCTGGCATGACCTCAAAGCACAACACACTGCCGTCAGCAAAGAACAATCAGCGAGGAGCAGGAGTGAAAACAGAAAGCCGAGATCGCCTCTCAGAGACCCCTTCCAGTTTGCTGGGAAAATATTCAAGGGACACTCACTGAGGACAAAGACACTTGAGTGGCATCTAGAGAAAACATATTCTGACACTCAGAGCAAAGCACCATTTGAAATCCATGGCTTGGTGCAGCCTGCAGCATTAAAGAAAAAAATTCAATGACAAACCACCAATACTGGATGAGGTACAGAAAACAGAAGCCAGTGCTGATCTTCAACGTAATACCATATAATTATGAGAACATCTCCATGTCCTCCACAAAGTGGTAAGATCAGCATGCTGAAACCTGAAGATCTGTGACAGAATGGATCAAAGTTCCACGCCAAAGTCTTGCTTCTTCACCACAGTGGTTGGAGCATGGAGATGCAGCTGAGATGAGTTCCAGCTGGATCTGGTCAAGAAGGAACAAAACGGAAATTCATAAGGCTTTAATTTCATGACTTACAACAGGTGGTTGACAGTCACTTGAGTAAGATCCATCTAAAAAAAACAGCAAGCCTTAATGACACCTAGCAATCCAAAAGTTGTGGGTTCAAACCCTGGCACTGCCAGGGAAAAAAAAAGATCTGGCAGCAGAAGGGCATTTGAGAATCATGCAGCCTGGCCCACTTTAAGTGTAAGGAGTTCAGGGCTGATACGTTTGTCTCAAGGGGGTTCTTCTCTGAAGACCTTCTGCTGTCCAGCTCTCCCCAGAGCTTCTTCCTACTTCCTCATAAGAGTTTATTTTTCTTATAGAAAAAAAAGCAAAGAGGAATGAATGTTTTAATCTTTGCGTTTGAAATAAAATGAACAAGAGTTATCACCAAAACTGAAAAAAAAAAAATGATAGATTCTTAAAAAAAAAGAAAAAAAAAAAGTAAACAGAAGAAAAAATGGACTGACCTCTCTGAAGAGTGCCCCCATAGAACTCCACTGTGTATGGGCAGGAGCCACTCCGCATGTTGATGTCCAGATCCATCAGTAGTCTCTTCTGTTCTAGGTTGTTGACCGTCGCCATGATCCGCTATAAAACATGATTACATGAACTCCTTAATCTTAACATTAACTGTTCACCACATAAACAAACTCTCATAGCACTAATCAGTCAACAGTTCTGTCACACAAGAAACAGCAAGCAGTCTTCATAAGAATCAGATCATTGGACAGCTTGGAAAAAGCTAAACTCACGAACTGTGTTCACAAATGCTTGTTATATATACTAGTGACATTTTGGATAGAAAAGCTTGAATACTCTGGTCACTATGGATATATTGCAGAAATTGAATTGTCCTCTGTCTTTTCTCTGGTGTGTATGAGCAAGTGTGTGTGTGTGTGTGTGTGTGTGTGTTTGTGTGTGTGTGTGTGTGCGTGCATATGCATGTGCCTGCATGTGTGTGTGTGACACGCATTCATGTGTGTGTGTGTTGTGCGTGCATGTGAGTGAGAGTGCATGTGCAAGGGTGCATGCATACCTCTGATTATGCATGATGCTGGAAATCAAAGCTGTTAGATCTTCAATAAATATAATACGGTCATGTTCAAGTCAGCGAGTGCAGATGATAAAATCAAAATGGCATAAGTGAAAACCAACCAAGATTTGTTTAAGACTGCTACTTTTGGCTTCATCAAATTCATGAGGACAATTCTACCATACAAAAATCTAGCTATGTCATCAGCCTTTTGTTCACATTCATCAATTAGCCATGCTTTGACTAGTTGGCACATTATCTTGCTTGTGAAGAAAGTGCCTTCCAAAACGCCAAGAGAGATAAGTCTTTTCTCTGTGCTGCTGACCATTAAACGGCCATATTTTCATTACACCATTACATAGATGCAGTGTTAACAAGCACTTAGCTGTAGACTTTCTTAACACCTCAAGGACCTCCTAGACAAACTTAGAGTACGCCATTCTTATTATGAATACATCAGGGATGCATCCCTGCTTCTCAGATGCCATTTCAATTTTTTCATTCTAAGAATAAGCTTAATGCAACATTGTGATGTCACTTCTACAGTGGATGACCACACTGAGGGTAGAGATGTACAATGTTCATCCCATGGTCATGCCAACAGCTACCCACCTTTACAGCAAGTATTGTATTGCTTGGAATATGTTCCACCTCCTCCACAACACCATAGGCACACGGCCTAAGTATCGCCGTTGTTGTAGATCACTGGCATCACAATCGAATGTCTTGTCCCCAATGGTAATTGTGGTTTTGTCGCTGATTCCATGGCCTGGTGGTCTGAAAACATATTCTGTCATTATAAACCTTAAACATATAATACCAATTGATTAAACTATAAGACAACAGAATGAAATAGCTAATTCAATTGATTAAACTATAAGACAACAGAATGAAATAGCTAATACTAACATTTACGCGCACACACACACACATATACAGAATACAAACTCATTCAAACGTATTTTAAACACTGGATTTGAAAGCTTTGTAACCATGTCATGTGATGTCTCCTGAGGCTGAACACAGTTTCTCTGGTGAAATCAGTTTTAGTTTAAATACTGGTAACTTAAGAAGGGAAAACAAATCTCAGTACAACATAACTCACTTCACATATCAGTATTGCAATCTGTATCTCCTTTCTGGATTCAAAGTGTAACCAAAAAATGGTGAACAAACATATGCAACGCAATACAAAAACAACAGCAGCCAAACCCTTCTGGATCCTTTTTCTTCCTTTAGCAGTGGGTAGAAAGGTAAGGGTGAGGGAGGCAGTATCATTAAATCAATACTCTGGGTTGGGGGGGGGGGGGGGGAGATATATATGTACACAAAAGAAAAAACAACAAGAACAACAAGCTGTTGCGCTTATATTTGAATTTTTGGCTTTATTTGCCTTCATCAGCAAATGACCTCCTCCCTGAGTGCCAGCAGGTAAGGTGTATGTACTCTGTCACAAAGATTATTATAACCTGTATGGTAATACTAAGTGCCAGCTGTGATACTCTTGCAATGGTTTGCAAAAATCAGCTAAGTTCCTTTCGTCTCTCAGTTTCTCCCTACCACTCTTTTCTTAATCTCTTATCTGTTTCCTCCCCTCAACCCTGTCCTACATGGCAGACAAACACCTACAGTTTACAATGGAACCTCTCCTCAAAATATGAAATTTCAGGGTTTTTTTTTTTCTCCTTTTCTTGCTCATCTTCTGCACAACCCCAGCAGCACTAACCCCACATCACTCATTCTCGCTCTTGTCCACAGCCACACCCTGGCTGGCCCCATAGCAGTCCCAGCAGTGGCAATGCACAGACAGCAGTCATTGCCAAGTTGTCGTGAGGCTGTCTACCAGAGGAGACACTGCACTGCTGCCGAGTCATTTGGGTGGTGTTCAATGGCACCTGTCCCGATCCAACATCAGCTGGACACCACCAATGAGACCCATTACTGATGATGACAATAACTGCTTAGACACAGAGCCAGCATCAGCGAGTGTGTCCCCTCCAGAGGGCACCAACACATCCACCAAATGACAGGCTCCATGGACTACCCGATACCGGTGACCCCAACATAAACTCATCGGGGACATAACTTGGAACGGAAATTGAAACTGCAGTCAACATGAGAACAAAGTGTGGGGGAGGAGGGGGGAGGGGGGGGAGGGGGGCCACAGCATTTGAGACTTGCTTTTTTTTATGCTGACTTAGGAGGAGGAGGATGATACTCTGGAGTTCCATTCCCATCTCAGAATGTGTATTGTGGCTGTATTCTTCCGTTACTTTCATAACATATCCCTGCGTTAACCAGGCCCAACAGATACAGACAACTGCAGTGTTGGTCAGGAAATCTGAGCAACACTCGCGGAGATGCAAGCATTAACTGAATGAAAAAAAAAAGGGAAATCTGAGCAACACTCTCAGAGATGCAAGCATTAAGTGAATGAAACATGACTGTAAGGTTTAAGTCTCCCAGTTGAACCCATAGCAAACTGCGCTTAGAATACGAGTCGGTCAGGGCAGAAAAAAACTCCTCACACAAAAAAAACATAACTGTATGGTTTAAGTCTTCCCAGTTGAACCCATAGCAAACTGCGCTTAGAAATGTGTCGGTCAGGGCAGAAAAAATTCCTCACACCAAAAAAACCATGACTGTATGGTTTAAGTCTTCCCAGTTAAACCCATAGCAAACTGCGCTTAGAGTATGAGTCGGTCAGGGCAGAAAAAAATTACTCACACAAAAAAAAACATGACTGTATGGTTTAAGTCTTCCCAGTTGAACCCATAGCAAACTGCGCTTAGAGTATGAGTCGGTCAGGGCAGAAAAAAATTACTCACACAAAAAAAGTGCACCACAGCAGCTGGTTGAAATTTCTGTCTTTGTAGAGTGGGATTATACATTTCACAGGGAGGTAGACAGATTGACAATTCAAATGAAAATGCTCAGAATTGATCATAATTTGACAATCATGTTGATGCATGAAAAAAAAAACAACACTGAATGCACATTTTGACCACCACTCACAGGGGTAAGATTCATGTTGCATACAACACAAGTTTCATTAGCCTCAAATAGCCAATGTGTCTGATAGCTGGATATTGATTGGGGTTGGGGATGCTGAAAAGTACAGATTTACCTTTTTCTCCCAAAAACCTATGGGGGGTAAAAAAAGTCACTGCATGCTATGGACAGGTTGACTCCTAGCTGGAATCTGGAGGGGTCATTCTAACATGGATGAAAATAGAATTATACAGAATTTAAAAAAACAAAAAAAAAAAAAAATCATCAGTCACAGACGTGGTCATTTGTGATGAGGGAAATGTCAAACACAATGTCAGTTAACTGAGATTCCACTTCATACTTCTATCCGTAAGTCTTCTGTACTTGAAAGACTTTCTGACATTTTTTTGTCAATTAAAGTAAAAAAAAAAAAAAAAAAGCACCATTGTAACGAGATAATTACTGGTGACAGAAAACATCTCAAACCAGCAACAGCCAGGCAGGAACTCTCAAATGTCTGAGGATAAGAAATCCTAAAATTTACTTCCACCCTCCTTCTAAATATAACCAAATACTTACTGTGGTGTGGCTGGTTCTGGTGTCTTAAACTTGTCAAGCTTTGGAAAGATGTTTTCCTGAAAGCAAAATACAATGTGTATTACATGTACTGCTTTAAAGTGAAAATCAAACAAATTTCTAAAACAAACAAATCTAACAAATAGCAAGACTTTAGTTTTACAGCTTCTGTTTGTGTGTGTGTTCCAATACGAAATATGACACCTGGGACAAAGTTCTTCACCCCATTTCATTGTTCTCTTTTAGTATAATTTCATCAGTTTGAATCTTGGTTGGCCTTTTCTTGCACCTTGCCCAGTTCTATATTAAAACATGGAATTGGAAAGCTGTTTACCTAGCTACTTGGTTAGTTGGTAAATTCTAACCAGAATCCAAATACTGTATTTTTGTACTTGTGTTGTTGTGCAAGATAAGTTGTAGCCACAACAGATTTCTTTTCTCTGCATCAACACAATCAACACAGATCTTTCTGCCAAAGATGTCCCAC
>JADBJO010000009.1:1876336-1885517 GCA_016801955.1 Conus betulinus
AATGTTGGGACTGCAAAGCTACAAAAGATTTGCTGTGAAAATAAAACATTTACTGCATTGTTTCATAACTCTAGGTATAAGAATTGATTTTGTTGGGTCCCATCTCACTGTGGTATAAAGTGGAATGAAATAGTAGACTGTCTTGCGAAAGGACCAAATAGAAACACTGAAAACTTATCAAAAAATTCCTTTGATTGTCTTCTTCGTGAATTAATCCAAATTATGTTAAAGTATATACATAAGCAGAATTTTAGTCAAAAAATGGCTACTTCACTATCGTGCCCAAGGCACATTGTTAAATTAATTCATAACTTAAGGCTGAATACCTGGAACACCGAATATTCTCATGGTATTACTTATATATTTTCATGGTATTACTTTTGTCTGCAGAGAAAACATTTCTGTGCATCATCTTCTGTTTGAAAGCTCAGTGTTGACTTCACTCTATCAGGAGAAAGGTATTGAGATGAATAACTTTGATTATGTCAATACTGTCTTATATGGTTCATATGTTGCTGAAATTGCCACGGTTGTTTCGCAGTCACAGGTTTGCAAAATTGTCATAAAGATCAGCAACTTTGTGCACCAATAGGGTATTTCACTTACGTAAATATGCACATGTATCAGATGTGGGTTTTTGTGGGTTTGAAAACTTGTACTAGACAAGCTGAGTGTCAAGTTTTTTTTTTTTTTCCTCTTAACAAGTGTCTAATATCATCTGGCGATGAAAAGAAATAAACCACTGAACTGAAAAGTGACAGAATATTTATGTTGATGTTTTGTTTCTTTCTTTCTTTTGCTTTTGTTGTTTTTACCTCTGAAAAACTTTCAATTCACTGTTTAATCTTTTGCTTGCTAAGAAAAAGAAATGAGATAAAAAGCAAAACGGTCCTGAAAAATGTGTCGGATGATTTTAAGTTAACAGTCAGGTAGTAAAGGTTGGTCATGATTCCGTTTCCATGTGACATCATTTCAAATCATTTGGAAAATATGTCTTGGCTGTGTATCAATTTTCTCAACGATATATGCTTAAAGAAAAAGCTGATCAACTAATAGACAGGCAGATAAAGCAGCACAGAAACAGTGATGATGATATCAACTCAAATTAAAAAAAAAAAAAAAAATCTTTAGCTACTGAAATTGCCCATTTACAAGTAAAACAAAAGAAAATTAGGCCAAGGTCCAGAACCAACTTGAGCAAACTGACGAAACTTAATGATTGTGTATAACAAGTAAACCAATATACAGCAAATAGTGAAAATACTGTGTATTCCATGAGGAGTACTTTACCGAGTAATTCATAAAATCATGGATAATTTTTCGTATGTGCAGAAAACCTATGTTTAACAAAAGACTATACTGATTTATTACACTGATAGGAAAACTAAAGCCTGACCCTCACATCAGAAAAAGATAGGAACCAACGCAATTAATTAAACATAAAATCTCATCATGCATGGTGTTCATTTTCTCTGTGTGTATGGGTCAGTCTCCAGAGTTGTGCCCCACTTGCCCCTTACTTAATTAATATTTGTTTAAAATAACAAATCTGAGTTAAACACACATCAGTTACACATTGAATATGCAGCACAAACAGTTTAAAGACCTAGCATTGCATTAGAAATGTGTTTGATGCTAAAACCTTCTGATTTTGATAAGAAAATGGCAACCTGGAGTGTGACATTGTTTTGCCTGTCACAAATAGTCATTAAATGTGTACAAAAGAAACATGCAAATGATTAAGAAAAAGGTTTACATCATTGCTTTTTAATTGTTTTTAACTGTCTTTGACATTAAAATATCAGTTGACTTGGTTTCTATTAGACATTAGCGAAAAAAAAAAAAAAAATCACTGTCCAATGTAACTTTCGTTACCGGTGTTAACTCCTGTGTTCTGGACGACGACTGTACCAAACACGGATGAATATAGCACTACTTTTATGGGTACAGACTGGAGGCAGAATCTGATGTTGTGATAGTTATGAACTTTTTAAAAATTGAAACTGACTTGACTTCAAAATTGGATTTGAATAAATTGATCAAACATGGTTTCCGGAATTCTATGTTACGTTGGACCATGCAAATCAGTCGAGTGTGAAAAAAAAATCAAAAGATTTGGAACCATTTCATTCTATTCATGCACACAAATGTGGTGGAAGCGTCTATATGCATATTTCAGCCATGTGTCCATTGTGATCAAACAGGCGGCCGGTTCAAAGCTGTGGTTACCGAAAATCCGGAACAGTTACGTTGGACCGTGTTGTAGCAGAGGTGCACTTGCACCTTCTTTTTTCCTTGTACATCGGTTGTTCGTATGCATTGAATTATTCAAACCACTTCACTGAAGATTAAAGCTTAACATTAGTTATGTTTTGGGGGTCGTTTTTTGCTTGTTTGGGGTTGTAGTGTCCCATGATTGCGGTCTGATGATTTCGGTTTCCTTGTTACATTGGGTAAGTGAAAGTGCTAAAAATTACAAAATATCAACTGTTTAGCTTTTATATATTTTTGTGAATGTCTTATCATTTAGCAACAGTAAAGTCAGAGATCTGTCCAATTTCCCCAACAAAAAAGCTGTTGTAGATTCTGATTGCATTTTTTTTGTTTCTGCGTTACACTGGACAAAAAAAACGGCGTTTTCCTGGTTACATTGGACATTAACAGTTAAAAGCGCTTAAATATTTACAAAATATCAACTGTTTAGCTGTTATATTTTTGTATCATGAATGTCTTATCATTTAGAAATATAGTAAAATCAGAGATTTGTCCAATTTCCCACATAAAAAGCTGTTGTAGGTTCTGATACTATTTTTTTGGTTCCTGCGTTACACTGGACACAAAAAAATATTGTAATAAGGCAGAAATATTTCAAAAGTGGAGAAATCAGTTTCTGTCTGCAAGTTTTAACCAAGTCCAAGATCACTGCTGCCAAAATAAGGAAAGTTAGCTGAAAATTGGTTTTAGAGTAAATGTCATAGAGGAAAAAAAAAAAAACACATTTTTTTGTATTTTTTTGACACAGTTTAGCTTATAAATTATTCGTCAAAATTATGTGTTGAAACAGTTGTGTTGCATTTATTTGGGTGCTCTTACTGTTTTCATGATGAATAAATGTCTGTAGTGCTCTCACCTTCTTTGTTTGGTTTCAATTTGTGAAGTGTTTAGTTACCGTGTTACATTGGACACACAAGTGTGTTAGTGATTTTAACAGGAGTACAATCAATGTATACAGAGGGAGAAAGGCAGACTGAAAGAGATACAGAAAACAAGAAATTGTGTGAACATTCTCAAATAAAGTCTAAACACTTGATTTGCTTTCAACACTTGACAGAACTTCAGCTAACCACTCACAGCTTGAGACAACTTCATAGGAGTGAAAAAGTTCTGTAAATCTTTGGCATGTAGCTAGCTGCAGAAAGGTAACTCCTGCCCGCTTTAACTAGAAGAAGGGTTTCTGCAAGTCACATGCACTGATGAAAGTCAAGGCCTCTAGCAGTAGTGTGCTGGAGTCAGGTGGTCTTGCTGATCCCATTCCCACCTTGAAAATGAGAAGAACCCCTCCCTGCCTGTCCTTTGACGTCTTGACAAACGATGACCTTTTCCCCTGTCTTTCAAGCTCTGGCTGTGGGACGAGTGGGGATATAAGGTTGTGGTCCTACACATGCCATGTTTTTGTGAATTATTGTATGACCTGATGAATGAAATGGCACATGTCCATGGCTGAAGTGAAACTGTGTCTGATTCTGATCGAACTGTGATGCCAGTTGACCTGGAAGTCTGTAATCCACACACTGGCACAGATTGTATTTGGGAATGACTGAAGCTTACTTGTCTGACTGAGTTACTGAGAAAGTCATGTGCCATCTTTAATAATCAGTAATAAATCTGTGATCAAGTGAGAAGAGTTCCTACACAAATTTTACATTTCTACTAAATTCCAGTGACATGAAAGTGATGGGTTTCCAATGCAATATCTTGAAGCACAGTTCAACCCAATGCTTCGATAGTAATCATTATTCGTCTTCTTTTGGTGCAAGCATTCTTATGGCAAAAAGTTTGCATCAGTTAGCAGAAACCGAACCAAGATCCAGTGAATGTATATACCTTTTCACTGGGGAAAGGAGATGGCAGTTGTTTTCTGCCTTACACCTGAATACTGTATGATAACATTTGAAGCTTACTATTCCTATGAACAGAGTGTAATTAGCACATATTTCACCTATGAATACACTGAATAAATAAGCCTTTCTTTCTTTTTTCTTTCTGTGTACACAGGCTGATATTCCTGTGGACACTGCCTGTATAGGCCTGTATAGGCCATTAAGGCAGCCATACTCCATCTTCGGGGAAGGTGCATGCTATGCATAACTTGTCATCCATATCAACGGCAAAACTGGCCTTCTCTTCTGAAAGCTGGTGATGGGATTTTATATGTGTGCAAGATGTTGTGCGTGCGTTCACGCATGGAACCTCGGTTTATAGTCTCATTCGAAGGACTGCATGGGGAATGGAGTCAGAACCAATGTTAACTCCGAGGGAAAAATCCCCCTATACAGAAATTCGAACCCGCAACGCCAGGATCACGAGTCAGGCGCTCTATCAACTCAGCTGTCCGGCCCCCCAATAAATAAGCCGATTCACATAAATCTGAATAGACATGTATGCTTTTAAACATCAAAATCAAGTGCTTGCTTGCTTTGAACTGGGGTATTATATTGTCCTAGGAGTCTTCCAAGGAGATGTAAGAAAATTAGAGAGAAAAAAAATGCTTGTGAAAAATCTTCACTTTCTTATGAACTGATTGCTCACAATTATTGTTAAACAGAAGTTACAGTGTTGTGAATTTGTGAAATTTGTTTATGATATGGTGAAATCTCCTAAAGCATTGATTTACTGAATCCTTACAGAATCTGAATTCCTCTTACAGGTCTTCAAAGTATTGTCTTATGAATATTACCTATAGACACATCATCAAGATACAACCTTCATAATACTGGATGTTGTATAAACACACTTGTCAACTTTCAATTTCATATCATGGTGTAAACAATTACAAAAATGATGATGAATCTTTATGATGGCCTTTGTTTTAGATTGAAGTCACCATGATCTTTCAACAGAACTCTTAGCAGTACAGATTGAAAAAAAAAAATCCATGCCACAAAAGTAGACTCCTTTTTCTACTCTAGGCCTTTAGTTCTGAAACTCTATAGCAAGTAAAAGTGCTCAGGTGAACTTCCACAGAACTCCGCAATGGTCAAACAGGTCCTCTCAACCTGGTACTCTTTGATTCAGGTCCACAGCACAGATCCACATAAATATTTCAAGGGTTTGTCTTTGAGCTATGTAGTCAATCTTACCACCATGTTCCATTAAATCAGCTCAGCTATTCTAGCATATTCTTGCTAAGCAAATCCTGGATCTGCCCTAGGATCCAGATCCCTGAAACGGGTTTGTAACCAACTTGAACAGAATCATTCTTGAGTCACTGTCTTTCTACCAAATTCTCTGAAAATCAGTAGTTTTCTGTGTAACACTGCAGACAGATCTTGACTGTCCCTTAGAAAAGCACCAAAATTTCATGGGCTTGATCTCAGGACACCTTCCTTCCATCTTTCCTATCTGCTTCATAAAAATTGGTGCTATAGGTTTTGTGTAATCTTGCTAACACTGTAACAGACAACCAGACAAAAGGGACACAACTTTGCCGGAGATAACATGACAGTTTTTTCTTGAATGGTAACTAAAATGACCAATTCATTCTGTTTTAGTTAAAATTAGCACATGGGGGGGGGGGGGGGGGGGGGGGGGGGGGGGGGCTAAAATATACAAAATATTAACAGAGAATTGTGGGTTCAAAAGAAAAGCAAGAGATATTAGATTTTCCCATTACTAAAAAAAGAATCAAATGTGATCTAAATGTATTTTTCCTGACAAAAACTTAGCTTATATACTTTATGCACTCCCCTCAGGGGTCATCAATTATGTATGAAGATACTAAAAAAAGAATCAAATGTGATCTAAATGTATTTTTCCTGACAAAACTTAGCTTATATACTTTATGCACTCCCCTCAGGGGTCATCAATTATGTATGAAGAATAGTACATTCCAAAATGATGGAGTAGGTGATATTTATAGCCAGTGAAACAGGAGCATTCAGGATGTGATCCTTTGCATGGAGATATAAATAAAACCAGTTTAAAATATTCATACCACTGAATGTGCATGCTCTTCAAACAGTTGTCAGCAGATGACAATTTACTTGGTTTTCTTGCATACTTTGTTTATTTGCACACTGACAATGCCTCAGGGTCACTGAGTTTCTGGTAAAGTAGGCTACACCCTTTTCTGCTTGTACACATACACCCATGCTCTCACCCTGCCATTATGGCTGACTAATTAGCATAATGCATCAGTTATGTTTTGAATACCTATCACTTCAAATGTTAGTAAATGCTGACTGTGCTGATCTTTTCACTTTCACTTGTCATGGCAAAGTGAAAACTTCTACCCTTTCTTCCTCTGACCCGTACAAAGTCAAGTTGACTTCAGTCAATAGAGTTTTGTTCAGTCAACATTGCTTTGAACAATCCAGCATGTTGATACACACATACATCACACGACACAAGAAATGCACACAAACTTTAGAATGTTTGCACATATTGTAGTTTACAGTCACAAAGCAATTATGTTTTCCTTTGAATTTTGACCAGAGGGTCTTTTCTTTCTATAGTGCTTAAAACAACACTGGAATCCATCTCAACCTGTACTTAATTACAATCATGTTCAGTGTCAGTGTCAACATAGCTCAAAACCATTGAGCACTGATCAAATTGTGTACACATCAACCTAGATCACAAAGTACAGCATGTGTCAGCTCCATGTACTCAAGTATGATCACATTTGTATATATTCTAGTGTATCACATATACAACTGCCATTGTACATAATGCAGTGAAATTAATCAAACCTGACTCCCAAGATTCTTATTCATGGTTGACAGATTTGCTTTTCCTGAAGGGTTGTGTCATACTCTCCAAAGGGCCTGATATAGTCCAAAAATCACTGTACATGCCTGAACTAAGGGCACATTCATGACACTGCAATACAGAACTCGAGTTCGGAGTTTTAACACGGTAGCCAGACAGAGATAAATAAAAATGCAGTCAAAACTCAAAGAGGAAGGGCAAAGTTAGTGTAATGAAAAATGTCAAAAGGGAACCAGGCTGATGAAATTAAAGTTCCTGAAGAGCTTGATTGCATTGTGTAATCTCCTGCTCAACACTCACTTCAACACACCAAGCATGTGTAACTGGTCAATATCAAAGTCAGCAGTTTTTTTAAAGACCAAAATTTCTTTAAAAAAAGGGAAAAGTCAAATGTGACCAGCTGTGCCAAAATACAAAATTAAAACACATCAGGCTTACTGTACACCCTGTATCAGATCTGTCAGAAAAAAAAAAAAGAATAAAAGAGAAGTAAAAACGAAATTAGTGGCAAGCTGCTTCAGCAATAAGAAACTGGATACAAATCCTTGCAAACTGGGAGGCAGTGATGCTTTCTCACAAAGGCGGGAACCTTGAGGTTGAAATTGTAGAATTGCATTCGTGATTTGTATTGTGAGTGTTTCATTCTTTGAAATAATCAGGCCAGCAGTGTTGAACAGCTTTACAATTCTTTCATGCAAGTCACAGAATTGTCTGATTTTTCCTGTTTAGTTGTTGCTGCACCCCCCCCCCCCCCCCTCCCCCCATCCATGGTCACTTCTTCTCCACCTCTTTTCCATCCTGTGCCACCTACATGTTTTACAAAACATGTATGCCCACACAATGACACATGCATGTTATAGGAACACGTATGTCCCTGGGTGTGTGAATGTCAGGTTTGCACACACAAATGATAATACTGCTGCAACTATCTCACAAGCAGAAAAAGACATGATCCTATTAGTGTAGCGTCCAAAGGAAATAGTGTGCTCAGCTTTCAATCCTTGACCTTTGAGCTTACAGCCCAGTTTACACTGCTGGTTGAAACTTGCCCACACATACCAACTCTCTTTCAATGATACCCCTGACACCCACACACTCCTTCCCCTTTCTTCCTAAACCACTCCCAGTCCCACTGAATTCTACAGCTTCCAGTTTCTTTTCTTTTTCTTTTATTTTCCTTGTCCCCATCTCCTATGTCCTGCACTACTCCCTGCTGTTCATGCGGGGCTCCCTCACAGTGTTTTTTTTTTTTCTTTCTTTCTTTCTTTCTTTTTTTGCTAGTGTTCTTTCTTCAAGCTATGTCTCCTTCCGGATTGAAAAGAGAGGAATCTATGACCTGGGCAAAACTATCATGGGTTTTAATCCTTTCCGTTATCATTCTCTTTAATGGTTTATTTCAGCTTGGAGTGTACTGTGTAACTAGGGTAAAAGGACTGACTGGGATGGGTAGAAAGGGGAAAAGAAGGAGGAAAGAGACAAAATAAGCAAAGAATGTAAAGTGGGTGGGCAAGTTTTAATGGGTAGGCAGCACAGTGGAAAAGATGAAGAAAACTTTTTCATTTGGTTTGTTTAAATTTGCTCTCGAACTCTTTTGTTTGCCATTTCAATATTTTCATTGGGGTTTCCCCGCACCGCATGTACTATAACTAAATAACACTTCACAGGTCAGATGATAAATTCACATTTTCACATGAACAACTAATCTTACAACTGTCAGATGATAAATTCACATTTCACATGAACAACTAATCTTACAACTGTCAAAATCATTTGGCCATCAGTAACAGGCAATCATTGCATTGGTGTGGATTTGTCTCTCAGAAGTCCGACTTAAACCAATTCTATCAGCAAGACACCTAGCAATGTCCCAACATCTATGTCACTGATAATAGTAGTGCGGCTGTTGTCTAAGCTGTTCAGCTATGCAAGTCGAGATCTTGCCCCAGAGGACCTGAGGATGAGTTTCAGAAACAATATCCCTTTAGTGACCCTCCCCATGGATTTTAATCCTAAAAGGCACAGACTTCTCAGTTCGATACAATTTATGTGTATGCACATGCCAAAGTAATACACAGATTGTAATGCACAGGTCATAGTAATGCACAGAATCTTTAATCTATGAACAGCGAAGTTTTCATGGCAAAGCCACTATAACTTTATTACATTAAAATATTGACCATGAGCCCAAAGT
>JADBJO010000010.1:0-12500 GCA_016801955.1 Conus betulinus
TATCTATCTATTGATCTATTTATCTATCAATCTATCTGTCCTGTCTGTCTGTTTACCTGTCTGTCTATGTATCTATGCATTTATTAATTTATCTATTTACTTTACTTTGCTTTGAATTCTAAATCTGCTGTTTTTCTAAAACAGTGGAATTCATGTGCAGTATTTTCACTGAAACATGGCCACTTTTCGCCTGGCCATCCTTGGTGGCTTTAAACCGGTGTCAGCCATGGCAGATGGAACCAAGGGGAGGTTACAAACTCGTGAAACAGAGGGAAGATAATTCAGCCGCCAAACCAATGGAACAACTAACAATAAAAAAAAAAAAAATAAAAAAAAACACAATTTCGAAACACGTCGCCTCTGTTTTGTCACAGAACCTTTTGCTTCAGCTCTATCCCCTGTCATTTAAAAGTTCAGCCTTCCTCGTGAAATACAGATGGATGCGATGGTGCATTGGTGAGACATACCAGCAGCTCTCGATCACCAACGTCGGAGCTGAGGTATGGCTTCTGTTCAGGAACATGGGCAACAGAGACAGGATCGAGTTGATCTGAAGTTTTCAACCTGTCCAGAGCCTTTGTCTCGTCAAAATACCCGTCAGAGAACGTAGGCTCCTGCGCATCACGTTTGGTACGAGTTTATTGGCATACATCGGAAAATGTTACTTGCTCTGGCAGAGTCCACCAGAAATAGCCACCATCTGTGTCACTGCTATATACAGAAGTGGAAAGAAAAAAAGTTGTGACTGCAGGATCCAGATCATGAAGTAAACTGAAGTGAAGAGATCATTGGAACTGAAGCACATAGATATTTTGAACATTGTTCTCCCTCGGTACCGCTGTTGGCTGTTGATCAGATGTGGAAAAAGAACACTGAAACAGATGATGAGAACTCGCTTTGTGACACATGGAATGGTGGAGACAGGGACGAAAAGACAGTACAGAAGAAATATGATCTGGGTGGGGCTGAACCAGGGTTTAAGGATTAGGGGAAAAAGGGCAGGTGGTGGTGGTGGTGGTGGTGTGTGTGTGTGTGTGTGTGGGGTGACGGGTAGAGTAGAGGTAGGAGAGGGATATGAGAGAATGTTAGGGTCTATAGCAATAGCAGCTATTCTGCTCTGGAAAGCAGCTGTCATCTTCGACCCAAATTGTGAAAAAAAGGAGAAAAACTGGTACCATCCTGAATTGCAACTATTTTCCTTAGGACCACAGCTGTTTTTTTTTTCCCTTGAGGATAGTATTGTTTTTTCACTGACGATAATAATCATTTTCCTTATTTCCCTGGAATGATAACTGTTATCCTAGTTTTCCTGAGGAAAACAATATTATCGCGAGGAAAACGTCGTTTACAGGGAAAACAGCTGTGCACTCTGTGTACCATGATTACAGCTGTGACCCCAAAGGTCATAAACTCTTAGTGTTTAGTTTTGATTGCTTTTTCGTTTTGTTTGTTTGTTCGTTTTGCTTACGGACAATAACTGTTTTCCCCCGGCCCAAAATAGGGAGAACAATTGTGAACCGTAGAGACAACACGGATAGTAACTGTCTTCATTTTTAAACGGACGCCGTGAAGGAATAAAGTAAAGATTATCCCATTAAACTGAGACTGAGACCCCCCCCCCCCCCCCCCCCCCCCCCCCAGCGTTTTTATTTTTTAAAAGGTCAATCCTTTTCTGGAATATTGTCTCTTTGTCTCTTTGTATTAAATTCACTTTCCAACTAAGCCTTCCTCCTGTTTGAAACCCAGGTTGCTGTTGATGCGTTTTTTCGGGATTTTTGGGGATCGTTACAGACAGGTCCCACTCACAGTGTCTCAACAAATACATTCACAAATTTGAAGACGATAAAAGGCATCTCATCTCAAACCACGAGGGAAAAATTGAGAAAATACGTTGCGTACTGTGCCAGATTTGAAAAATGTCTGCAGTATCATTTTCTGTATTATTGCATTTAATGTGAGCGACTGACTTTGCATTAAGCGAGAGTTCATCTTGAGAGAAAACAACCCACTACTGTCTGAATTTCTGTTTGTAACTGATTTTATTTCCCTTTTCCTCCTCCTCCTCCTCCTCCTCCCTCCTCCTCCGCCTCCTCTTTCCTCTTGCTCCTCCTCTTTCTTTTCTTCCTCTTTTCTTTCTTCTTCTTCTTTTCTTCTGTCTGTCTCTCTCTGTCTCTCTGTCTTTCTGTCTCTCTCTCTCTCTCTCTCTCTCTCTCTCTCTCTCTCTCTCTCTCTCTCTCTCTCTCTCTCTCTCTCTCCCCTAGTGTTCACATGAGAACTTTATGGAATACACATCCTCATTGCATACACACAGGTCCATCAGACTTTTATAACAATTTTATTTTCCTTCATTTACTGAAAACTCACCCAGTTTTTGAAACAAACGTTAAGGACCAGGCAATAAATATTCGTCGAAATGAATCCTTAGAACTTAGAGCTCCTGAATTGTCCACCTGCCTGGTGGTTTATGAAACAAGCATCATGGTATCTGCGTGCAAACTCAGCATGTTTTTATTCTGAGGAGGGGACTGGAAGACACGCAATGGGGAAGAGGATGGGGGGGGGGGGGGGGGGGGGTACGAAGCCCATTTTAACAAAAGACATATTTTGTTATGACCGAAACTGGCGGACGTATTCTTTCAGGTCCATGATTTTGAAAAATGAAAAAGTGCAAATGTTGTGATATTTACAATGGCATATTTGTGACAGATGGCGCTTTTCTTTTTCCCTGGGCCTCTGAGTGCCATTTCTCTCCCACTTCGGTCATTCTGGCTACACACGCACAGCCATACCCAGGTCGTCCTTCCCAGCACAAGCTGTCCTCTGGGAGCGATCATATCAGTTCGATTTCAGGCACCTCAGCAGACAAGACACTGCTCTGCTTTGAGTCTCTTTAGCTGTGTTCGGAAGTGTCTGTTCTGATGCAAAATGCTTGTCTTAGAACCAGCGTGAATGAGCGTCCCCAACCATCTGTGGGAGTCCCACAGACTCTATGTACAGAGTCTGTATACGGTGTTTGGGAGCATGATCACGTCCATGCAATGATGTACCCATGAACTCGCCGACACTGATAACTTTGACATGAACTTGATATAGGCCAGGACACGGCAAAGAAATAGGAATTGAGGTCACCATGAGAGCAGGGCATAAAGGGCCACGAACTTTGAGACTTCCAGACTCTCCAGTTTGTCCATTGGCACTCTCAGCTTTGAATATGAGCCGGCTGGGGCTGATAACCCCCCCACAAAATGAATGTCATTAATGGGAATCGAACACACGACCTGGTATATCTTGAATAATGTTGCAACTGACGTTATGCATTGTTGACAATTATGCAGTCTACCGTGAACATTGCTGTAACTGACTTACACACTGTTGAGAATAATACAGTCCACTTAAGACATTGCTGACCTTACACACTGTAGAGAATAATACGTTACTGTAAGACCTTACACACTGTAAGACATTGCTGACTGTACACACTGTAGAGAATAATACAGTCCACTTAAGACATTTCTGTAACTGACCTTACACACTGTTGAGAATAATACAGTCCACTTAAGACATTGCTGTAACTGACCTTACACACTGTTGAGAATAATACAGTCCACTTAAGACATTGTTGTAACTGACCTTACACACTGTTGAGAACAATACGTCCACTTAAGACATTGCTGTAACTGATGCTATGCATTGTTGAGAGTGATACAGTCCACCTCAAACATTGCTGTAACTGACGTTACACGCGTTGAGAATCACAGTTCAACTTTAAGATTGCTACAACTGAAGTCCCATGCAGCTGAAAGCCATACGGCCCACTTTGAACACTGATGTCACCGATTGCATACACTATTGAAAGCCATTCGGCCCACCTTGAACACTGACGTCACCGATTGCATACACTATTGAAAGCCATACGATCCACATTGAATATTGCTGTAAATGAGTGACATACTTTTGAGAATGAAACAGTCTATCTTGTACATCGCTGTAGCTAATGTTACACACTGTTGAGAATCATACAGCCCGCGTTAGACCTTACAATTTCTGATGTCACATATTGTTGATAATCATACAGTCAACTGTAAATATCGCGATATCCGATGTCATACACTTTTGAAAACCACACAGTTCACTTTAAACGTCAATGTAGCTGACGTCATACACTTGTGAAAATCATACAGTCCACCTTAAACATCCTTGTATGTGATGTCAGTTTGTTTTTAGAACTATACAGTCCACCTTGAACATTGCTGTAACTGATGTCATATGCTTTTAATAGCTATAACTGTTGTCATACACTTTTGAGAACCATACAGTCCACCTGTACCTTGAATATCGCTGTAAGTGACGTCATACGCTTTTGAGAAATATACAGTCCACATTGAACACAACTGTAACTGTTGTCATACACTTTTGAGAATCATACAGTCCACCTTGAACATCATTAAAACTCTTGATATTGCCACAATTGTTGTCATACTTCTGCGAAATATGCAGTCCACCTTGAACATCATTGTAACTCTTGTCCTACACTTCTGCGAAATATGCAGTCTAATTTGACATCACTGTGTCAGATGTCACACGCTGTTGAAAATCATTCAGTCACCTTGAACTTTGCTTTAACTGATGTCACATAGTATTCAGAAGCATACAGTACATCTTGAAAATCGTTGTACTCGATGTCACACACTGTTGAAAATCATACACTCCATTTTTAGTATTGATGTAAGTGGTACTGCTAATTATCATACTGTGTTTGTGAACATTGTTGCACGTGTCACACACTATTGAGAATTGTGCAATACATCTTGAACATTGCTTTAACTAATTTGACATAATGTTGAGAGATTGTACAACACACCTTGAATATCGCTGTAAAAGATGTCAAGAATTTTGCTGAGAATAAAACATCACACCTTCGATATTGCCACAATTGTTGTCATACATCACACCTTGGATATTGCCACAATTGTTGTCATACATCACTGAAACATTGCTGTCGTGAACTGGAATTCTTTCCCAGAAATCTTGAATTTCGTGGACTTGATTTTTAATTTGAGCAGTATGATTTTCCTTTTTTTATCATATTTTATATCAATAGTTTTGTGTATTGGACGTGTGTGTGTGTGTGTGTGTGTGTGTGTGTGTGTGTGTGTTGGGGGGGGGGGGGGTACGCGCACGTATGTACGTGCGTGCGAGCGCGCATGTGTGCATGTGTGTGTTTGTGTGTGTATTCAAATATCCGGAATAGCAAGGCCAATGTCAATACATCTTCATGTTTTTTAGCTCGGAAAAAACATGCTTCACCGGCACACTATGACACTGATCAGGAAAAAAAAACACAGAATTGTGTCGGTACCAACGGGACATTGTTCGCTCCGCTTTGTCTTGCCATTGTACGTTCATCATTCACAGATGTTTTCATCATCCAAGTCCTTGGCAATCGTCAGATTTGTTAACACAGTCATCGATTTTTTGTTTTTGTTTGTTTGTTTGTTTGTTTGTTTTAATGCATGTGTCACTCTCTTCGTAGGAATGCTTGATAAACTGAACGGCACAAATGAAAGTTGACACTCTCGACCAGCGTCAGGATTGATGGCGGCTACGCAAGACTTACAGGCCTAACTCCCCTTGTGCGTTCGACAGGGCTCGTAATTTTGTGTCTCTTCAGATTTAAGAAGACTTATTTTACACCTTGAGGGACTCATGCACTGCATTAGATATGCATCATTTATAACCCGGGCCGTGGTAAATCATGAAACGTACGGTACAAACTGTTTACTGTAACTAGAATTCCAGATATTTCTACACATAAACCAAGTGCTATAGACTTGTCTTTGATATCTCCCCAGTTAGCTTTTGATTGCACTTAGCAAACTTACGAGGACACTCTCGGAAGTGATCATTTGCCGATCATAATAACATTCAATGAAATGTCTAATATTCAGGAATTACCAGAGGACAAAATTCCCAATACAATTACAAATTTGCCGACTGGGACAAGTTTAAATCTCTCCTTACCAGCATAGATGTAGATAGTGTTTGTGGAATAGAAAGAGTGTGGATAATATGTATTCAAATTTCAACAAACTGATACTTTTCGCTGCAAATGGCTCCATACCTAAATCTAATCATATACAAAAAACACGTCATGCTGGGAATGTCTGGTGGACCAAAGATTGTGAAGAAGCTGTAGTTTTAAAGAAGCTTAAATACAAGGAATATGTTAAAAACAAAAGTGAGGAAAACCATCAAGAAATGAAGAAAGCAAAGGCACACTCTAACAGAGTTATTGCAAAAGCAAAGCGGCTTTACTGGTCATCATTTTGCGCAAGAGAAGTTTCCCAGCATAAAGATCTTCAAAAGGTATGGAAAAAGTTTCAAGTTTATGAAAAAAGGGATAAACATTTCAAGATATCCTATTAATTTGGAGACTAAGAAATTCCCGACTCCGTATGAAAAAGCCGAAGCTTTTGCTGATATGTTTTTCTAGGACCATGCGCCTGGAAAGCCTGCCGCACGAATGCAGACAACATCGGGAAAAGCAAGGAAAAACAGAACTTTATGATGAACCAGTTCCAAATAATGACCATTTCACAAATGCACCCGTAACCGCACAAGAATTAAAGGATGCCGTCTCTTTTAAATGCAATAAAACATCATCAGTAGGGCTGGATGGTATTTCAAATCAAATGTTATAACACATGCCAGAAAACTTTTTTTTCTTTTTATTGAAAATATTTCAAAAGATTTGGATAGATGGTCTTATGCCAGTTATTTGGAAACAGTCGATAGTAATCCCAATTATAAAGCAAGGAAAGCCTGTCACAAACATCGACAGTTATCGACCTGTCGCTCTGACTTCTCATGTTGTAAAACTTATGGAAAAATTGTACTTAACAGACATCTGTTTTTTTGTAACAAAAATCATATAATACCTACTAATCAAGCAGGCTTTATAAAGGGAAAGATCTACCACTGATCATATCGTAAAGTTAACAACTCAAATCAAATATCAGTTTGCCAGATGGAAGAGTGTGTTCTGGCTACATTCTTTGATATTAGAAAAGCCTTTGATAGTGTATGGCATGCTAGATTGTTATACAAATTAAAGGCGATAGGGATTTCAGGTAATTTTTACAGTTATATAAAAGAATTTCTAACACAAAGAAGTTTACAGGTCAGAGTACAAAACACATATTCCAGTTTTAAACCATTGAACATGGGTATTCCTCAAGGTTCTGTAATAGCTCCAATGCTATTAATATTTTGCTGTATGATCTTCCAAAACATGTAACTAAAAATGCTACAGTTGTACAATATGCCGATGATCTGTGTATGTGGATGAATACTATTATGAGAAAAAAACACACCCAAAAGAGCTATAAATTACCACAGAAAACTTTATCAGGCAGAGCTTGATAACCTTAGCAAATACTTGTTTATAAATGGTCTAAAGCTTTCAAATGAAAAAACTCACATGGTTTTATTCAACAATGGGTATGATCCCTCTGATTTACCATCTTTTAAGCTGGATGGGATAACACTTGCGTATGTACACTTAATTAAATTCTTAGGTGTCCACTTCACATCGAAACTCACATGGAATATCCATATTGATTACCTTTTAAACAAGGGCAAGAAAACTTTAAATTTTCTGAAAATTTTGAGCAAGCAAAGCTGGTGCCAAGATGGAAAAACATTAAAGCTCTTGGCTTTGGCATTAATTCGTTCTAAATTATCATATACGCCCAAGAGGCTTTCTTTAGCGCGCCTAAGTATTTGTTACAAAAACTACAAAGTGTAGATAGCAAAGCCTTCAAATTATGCCTAGGAGTTCCGGTATATGCCTCCACTTTGGGGACATACAGAGAAATAGACGTTTTACCTTTAAGTGAATATAGGAATCTATCACTGGCAAAATATTTCATGAAATGTTCAACCATGGAAGGTGTGAATGAAACGGAAATATCTATAAACCCAGAGAGTGATTATCCAAAAAGAGCAAAAAATATTGCCTCTCTGTGCACTATCAGTTCATACACTGCTGATTTGTTTAAGAAAAGTAATATAGATGTTACGTCTTTGTCAAAAACGTCTCTTATAGATCCCATTCCAACTTGGGAAAGAAAGAGGGCGAAGTTTAATCTTGAACACTGATGCAAAGAAAGCAAATCAGCCTTACATCTTGTCTTATTTAACGAAGATGCAAATGCAAGATAGATATTCTAACCATCTTAAGGTGTACACAGATGGATCGTTGACCAGTAACAAAGAGGCCGGATCAGCATTGGTTATTCATCGCTGAAAGTACAAAAAGCATATTTCATTGGAAAATATCGCTCCATATTCGTAGCTGAAATGATAGCGATACTTATGGCGTTGACATTTCTAATTGATTTACCGCAGTCAATTTTTCAAGTGTTGTTTTGTGTAGATTCGCTGTCAGTGTTACAATTGATCAAGTTTTTTTAATTCAAATTCAGATAACTTTATTTTGAAGGAAATTCAACATTTAATCCACGTCTTGATATGTAAAGGAACAGATATAACTTTCTTCTGGGTTCCTTCACACTGTGGAATTTCGGGCAATGAACTTGCTGACAGATGTGCGAAAAAAGGCGCTGAAAATGGAACGAGGGTACAAACTATTTCCATACCGTTCACTTTGAAAGAGAGTCAACAAATTTTAAAACAAACAGCTTGGGAATATTTCAGAAATGGGCAGAACAAAGCTGTTACTCATGTTCAGACACAAAATAACCCTCTTTTTAGTATTGATCATTTCAAAAGCATCCAAAATCTGCACATTTATGATATGCATCAATACAGAAACTTCGTTTCAGTATTTCATCGATTGAAACTGGATGCTTTTAGAACTAATATACAGCTCTGCAACAAAATGCATATGCGGGGAAACAAAACTGACAAGAGATCATGTTTTGTTCGAATGTGTGCCTCTCAAGGCATTTCTGCCACATTTATCAGGCATGTCTGTGACAGATATTTTTTTCTGATATTGATTTTGCTTTGAAAGTTACTTTCCTACACACACACACACACACACACACACACACACACACACACACTTGTATGCAACATGAACAAACTCCATCTATCTCCCTCTATTTGTCTGTCTATCTCTCCTTTTTTGTCTAATATCACATTGTTTGTGAACAGACGTTAAATCAAAGTACTACTACTGTTTACTGTTCATGATTAAAATTGAACGGAACTGGCGGAGAAGCTGGAGTGGTCACGAGGAAGAGTAGTGTCTGGATGAATTCTTTGTTAATTCACGCGAAGCTTTGAAGCAGGACTACGAAGGTTTTTGCGGCGTGAGTTCTTGTCATGGTTTTGGAACAAGGCGTTGATGATGATGTTAACCCTTTCAACGCTGCTCTTCTAGAATCACCGGCTCAGTTTTCACTCTCTTTAAATGATTGTCACCTCATCATATCTGAAGCCGTTCTTTCGTTGCTTTGAGTTAAAAAAAAAAGGAGTTTAGCCTCCGAAGTGTTTTTTTCTCGTCTTCCCTCAGCAAAGAGCTGTCAGTCTAATAGCAGCATCGCTGGAGATGGTGCAGACGTGTGGCATCAACGCCGAGGCTTGCTATAGCATTATTGTTACACTGGTTTTGAAAAGATGAAATACCATGTACTGTTTTTCATTTTAACTCGTTCTTAGCTGTAAAATGATGAATATCTTTGAATAACTGTAAAGACCAGACAGGAGAGTGAATCTTGAAAGTAAGAGAATATGGTTTCATGCGTTTTGAACAGATGACATTTCAGGATTGTCGCGTACCTTTATGCTGAGCATTCTGTTGCACGTGTTCTTCTTCTGTATCTTTTTCAAGACTTAGTCCACCTTAAATATGTCATTTTTTTTTGAAGTGACTGGCACATGGGACTCGACAGGATGTTCAGACAAGCCAGTGGTAACTAGCTGAAATTTGATTTTCCCATTTGTTCACTTAAAACACAAGATACTCTCTGTCACGCTTTCAGTTATTGCCGCAGCATATATTTCATCAGTTCTCAACCGATCATCACACACTGACATATCATCACTCATCTGTATTGTTTGCAGTGCTTTTTATGGGATCATTCAGTGTCTCTGGTTCTGCATGTGCGTCATATAAAACCACACTTAGCACAGACGCATACATCAAGCACAAAAAAAACAAACTTAAAATGCATAAATAAATAACCTGACGAGAGAGGATTTGAGACACAGACTCCATTCCTCCTCTCCCGCCTCCAGACCTTTTATAATATACGCTGAGAGAGAGAGAGAGAGAGAGAGAGAGAGAGAGAGAGAGAGAGAGAGAGAGAGAGGCCCAACGTTAACTTCGATGGCACAAAAGCTGAACGAAGATAAAGGCTAAACAAAGGCAGAATAACCAACCAGCCGTGGTTCTTCTAGTTACAAATAATGCGCCAAAATCCGAATGATGATACGTTCAAGAGAAGGGCAAGCCCACCAACCAACAAATCCTCTAGTCGCAAACAAAACACAAAAACTTTATTGTGGAAAATTGTTAAAGAGAAACAAACTGATGAACGAACACTTCTAATTACGAATAAAACGAAAACAAAAAACAAGAACAACAACAATAACAAAAAGGGGGGGGGGGGGGGGGGGGAGAGAGAAAATGATAAATATTGAAAAGCAAAAACAAACGAACAACGAATTGTTTTGTTTTTTTTTTTTTAATTTCATCTTAGTTTAAATTGTAATGCGAAACTGATAATTAACTACTCGGCATTTCCCTACTGCAATTCCTGTTTCCGCGTCAGAACGAGATCCCACGAAGTAGGGCTTGCAAATGTGCGGTCTGGCTCCCTTCATGGGAACTGTATGTTTATTTGAGTTGTCCTGAGAGCTGAGCACCCTCGACCTCTCGCTGTCATTGACGTGTTACTGACGTCTGTCAGTGCAGCGACTGACTGCTTCTCCAAAGATAATCCAAATTTGACAGTCTCTTCTCACAGGCCATTCTCGGAGCGATTTTTTAATTAATTAATTTATTTATTTTATCGCGATTCTCGTCCATCTGGTTGCAGAGTGAGGCGACTGCAGGCGGAAATGTAAACAAATCTTTAAAAAGTAATGTATCCGGCAAATCTGAACAAACGAATCACAAGACAAAACACGACGCGTTTCGACCTCTTAGGTCTTCTTCAGGCAAGATAAACAACACTCAGGAAGAACGAGCGAATACTTCTAAAATTCGGCGCAAGACAGGTGTTGCTTATGTCTATCTTGCCTGAAGAATACCTAAGAGGTCGAAACGCGACGTGTTTTGTCTTGTGAGTCGTTTGTTCATGTTTGGCGGATACAATACTAAAACTTTTCAAGACTCGTTCATCAAGTTCGCCATCTCGGCGATCTTGGCTTTGTTCTTAATTGCTCAATATTTTGGTTCGCGATTCAAGATCAGTAGGGTTCGCGAACCACGCCAAGCCGCGATTCGCGGTTAAAGTAAAACAAAACAAAACAAAAAACAAACAAAAAGAAAAAAAAGAAGAAGAGGAAGAAGAGAAAAAAAAAAGAAAAAAGAAAAAAAAGTAGAAAACATTATGTTCTGCGAACGGTAGGGATTCGCGCAAATAACAGAAACCCATGTGAAAATTCTCACATACTGAAAATCTATTTTTGTCAACTCTCCAGTGACTGGTTGTGGATAGTTGGCCTTAATCTCAGCTGTCGTATCGTGAATAAAAACATTTTCATTCAGTACGGCAGAAAACATCGAGTGCAAGTCTCGGTGGAAATGAATTACTTACATTTGGCATAAACAGGGTGCAGAAATATTCCTCGACAGCCAGTGAAAACAGTTGCAAGCTCGGTACACCTAGTTATATATCTCAGCTGAGAACCAGCGAGCAGCATGCGTCCCCTCTCTTGAGAAGAGATCGTCCAAACTTCAATGTCAGTGTGAGTTTCTTTATAACCCATCCGAATATACAAAGCCTTTTAAGGGTTGTTCCCGCAGGAAAAATGCCTATTGTCACAAAAAGCCAGAATGTACACGTACACACTTGGTTATTAGATATACCAATTCAGAACATAGTAACTAAACTAGCTGAAGCAACTGAACAGTGCGGAAGAACTCCACCATCCCGTATACTTTTATACCCCCTGATTACAAACAAGCGTGAAAAGTTTCAAAGCATAAAAAAAAAGGACCACACTAATCGGAAACAAAACAAAAACAAAAACAAAACAAACAAAAAACCCGAACAAACAACAAAAGAAAAGAAAAGAACAAAAAAGAAAAACAAAAGTGTATGTCAGTACATATGGCATATTTTCTAATCTACGGGTCACAACAGAAAGGCCTGTGTAAAAGGAAAACATTTTTTAGAAAAATAAAACCGAGAACAAAAACGGGAAAGTCTTGATTGTTAGGAAAGAGAGAGAGAGAGAGAGAGAAAGAGAGAGAGACACTGGCACAGAATTCAAAAAATTTATACTGAAAGACCAACGGTGAT
>JADBJO010000010.1:27500-32500 GCA_016801955.1 Conus betulinus
TTTGTTCGTTTTGCTACGGACGGAATAACTGTTTTCCCGGCCAAAATAGGGAGAACAATTGTGAACCGTAGGGACAACACGGATAGTAAGAGATAGAGTTCATCTTGAGGGGAAACAACCCACTACTGTCTGAATTTCTGTTTGTAACTGAATTATTTCCCTTTTCCTTTCCTCCTCCTCCTCCTCCTCCTCCTCCTCCTCCCTCCTCCTCTAACTCCTCCTCTTTCTTTTCTTGTTCTTCTTCTTTTACTTCTTCTTCTTCTTCTCCTTCTGTCTGTCTGTCTGTCTGTCTGTCCTGTCTGTCTGTCTGTCTCTCTCTCTCTCTCTCTCTCTCTCTCTCTCTCTCTCTCTCTCTCTCTCTCCCCCAGTGTTCACATGAGAACTTTATGGAATACACATCCTCATTGCATACACACAGGTCCATCAGACTTTTATAACAATTTTATTTTCCTTCATTTACTGAAAACTCACCCAGTTTGAAACAAATGTTAAGGACCAGGCAATAAATATTCATCGAAATGAATCCTTAGAACTTAGAGCTCCTGAATTGTCCACCTGCCTGATGGTTTATGAAACAAGCATAATGGTATCTGCGTGCAAACTCAGCATGTTTTATTCTGAGGATGGGACTGGAAGACCCGCAATGGGGAAGAGGAATGGGGGGGGGGGGGGGGGGGGGGGGGGGGGGGTAAGAAGCCCACTTTAACAAAAGACATATTTTGTTATGACCGAAACTAGCGGACGTATTCTTTCAGGTCTTTGATTTTTTAAAAACAAAATGTGCAAATGCTGTGATAATTACAATGGCATATTTGTGACAGATGGCGCTTTTTCTTTTTCTCAGGGCCTCTGAGCGCCATTTCTCCCACTCGGTCATTCTGGCTACACGCGCACAGCCATACCCAGGTCGTCCTCCCCAGCACAAGCTGTCCTCTGGGAGCGATCAGTATCACTTCGGTTTCAGGCACCTCAGCAGACGAGACACTGCTCTGCCTCTGAGTCTCTTTAGCTGTGGTCGGAAGTGTCTGTTCTGATGCAAAATGCATGTCTTAGAATCAGCGTGAATGAGCGTCCCCAACCATCTGTGGGAGTCCCACAGACTCTATGTACAGAGTCTGTATACGGTGTTTGGGAGCATGATCACGTCCATGCAATGATGTGCCCATGAACTCGCCGACACTGATGACTTTGACATGAACTTGATATAGGCCAGGACACGGCAAAGAAATAGGAATTGAGGTCACCATGAGAGCAGGGCATGAAGGGCCACGAACTTTGAGACTTCCAGATTCTCCAGTTTGTCCATTGGCACACTCAGCTTTGAGTGTGAGCCGGCTGGGGCCGACCCCCCCCCCCCCCCCCCCACCCACTCCCCCCCCCCCTCCCCCCCCCCCCCCCACAAATGAATGTCTTTAACGGAATTGAACACACGACCTGGTATATCTTGAATAATGCTGCAACTGACGATATGCATTGTTGACAATTATACAGTCCACCGTGAACATTGCTGTAACTGATGTTATGCATTGTTGAGAATAATACAGTCCACTTAAGACATTGCTGTAACTGACGTTACACACTGAAAAGAATAATACAATCCACTTAAGACATTGCTGTAACTGATGCTATGCATTGTTGAGAGTGATACAGTCGACCTCAAACATTGCTGTAACTGACGTTACACACGTTTGAGAATCACAGTTCAACTTTAAGATTGCTACAACTGAAGTCCCATGCAGCTGAAAATCATACGGCCCACTTTGAACACGGATATCACCGATTGCATACACTATTGAAAGCCATACGGCCCACCTTGAACACTGACGTCACCGATTGCATACACTATTGAAAGCCATACGGCCCACCTTGAACACTGACGTCACCGATGGCATACACTATTGAAAGCCATACGGCCCACCTAGAATATTGCTGTAAATGAGTGACATACTTTTGAGAATGAAACAGTCTATCTTGTACATCGCTGTAGCTAATGTTACACACTGTTCAGAATCATACAGTCCGCGTTAGACATTACAATTTCTGGTGTCACATATTGTTGATAATCATACAGTCAACTGTAAATATTGCGATATCCAATGTCATACACTTTTGAGAGCCACACAGTTCACCTTAAACGTCTTTGTAGCCGGCGTCATACACTTGTGAAAATCATACAGTCTACCTTAAACATCCTTTATGTGATGTCCATTTGTTTTTAGAACTATACAGTCCACCTTGAACATTGCTGTAACTGATGTCATATGCTTTTAATTGCTATAACTGTTGTCATACACTTTTGAGAACCATACAGTCCACGTGTACCTTGAATATCGCTGTAAGTGACGCCATACGCTTTTGAGAAATATACAGTCCACATTGAACACAACTGTAACTGTTGTCATACACTTTTGAGAATCATACAGTCCACCTTGATCATCATTGTAACTCTTGTCCTACACTTCTGCGAAATATGCAGTCCAATTTGACATCACTGTGTCAGATGTCACACGCTGTTGAAAATCATTCAGTCACCTTGAAATTTGCTCTAACTGATGTCACATAGTACTCAGAAGCATACAGTACATCTTGAAAATCGTTGAACTCGATGTCACACACTGTTGAAAATCATACACTCCATCTTTAGTATTGATGTAAGTGGTACTGCTAATTATCATACTGTGTTTGTGAACATTGTTGCGCGTGTCACACACTATTGAGAATCGTACAATACATCTTGAACATTGCTTTAACTAATTTGACATAATGTTGAGAATTGTACAACACACCTTGAATATCGCTGTAACAGATGTCAAGAATTTTGCTGAGAATAAAACATCACACCTTGGATATTGCCACAATTGTTGTCATACATAACACCTTGGACATTGCCACAATTGTTGTCATACATCACTGAAACATTGCTCTCGTGAACTGGAATTCTTTCCCAGAAATCTTGAATTTCGTGGACTTGATTTTTAATTTGAGCAGTATGATTTTCTTTTATTATCATTTTTTATATCAATAGTTTTGTATATTGGACGTGTGTGTGTGTGTGTGTGTGTGTGTGTGGGGGGGGGGGGGGGGGGGGGGTACGCGCGCGTATGTACGTGCGTGCGAGCGCGCACGTGTGCATGTGTGTGTGTTTGTGTGTGTATTCAAATATCCGGAATAGCAAGGCCAATGTCAATACATCTTCATGTTTTTAGCTCGGAAAAAATATGCTTCACCGGCACACTGTGACACTGATCTGAAAAAAAAATCATATTTGCACACACACACACACACACACGCATGCACGCACGCACGCACACGCACAGAATGATACACACAAATGTGCATGCGTGTGAGCTGGCGTATTCGCTCCTACACCAATGCATGCAACGTATACGCGCGCGTGTGCCCCCACTCACACAGACTAGCCACAAAATCATAATGGACTGACAACAAGCACAGTCAACAGAGGTTCCTTAAATAGCTTGCCAACAGAAGGCCCACAGAGACGAAGTCCCCCGCTCTCCTCTCCTCAGACAAGTGCTTTGGCCCTGAACCCCTTACACTGTGAGAGGGCCGCGTCCAGGTCATGACTCCTAGATGTCCTTCTGCTGTCAGTAATAGTTTTGGTGCTGCCGACCCTGGATTTGAACGGACACCTTCTGGATGGGTAGACGTCTTAAGTCGTTGCCTTTTTTTATTTTTTTTTTTAAAAATTTTTTGATGGATGTCTGACCCATATCGCTAAGAGACACCTGTTCTAAGTTGCGAATTTTAAGCTAATGACGTTCGTTTCTGTTCCTCCTCGACAATCCCGCTGGGACTATACCACAGATCCACGCCACAGACTCACGCCACAGGTCCACACAACAGACCCACACCACAGATCCACACCACAGGTCTATACCACAGACCCACACCGCAGATCCACACCACAGGTCCACGCCACAGATCCTCACCACAGACCTACACCACAGACCCATACCACAGACCCCACACACCACAGACCCACACCACAGACCCATGCCACAGACTCACACCGCAGACCCACACCACAGATCCACACCACAGATCCATACCACGGACCCACACCACAGATCCATACCACAGATCCACGCCACAGATCCACACCACAGACCCACACCACAGATCCATACCACAGAGACCCACACCACAGATCCATACCACAGATCCACGCCACAGATCCACACCACAGACCTACACCACAGACCCAAACCACAGATCCATACCAAAGATCCACGCCACAGATCCACACCACAGACCCACACCGCAGACCCACACCACAGACCCACGCCACAGACCCACACCGCAGACCCACACACCACAGACCCACACCACAGACCCATACCACGGACCCACACCACAGATCCATACCCACAGATCCACGCCACAGATCCACACCACAGACCCACACCACAGGTCCATACCACAGACCCACACCACAGATCCATACCACAGATCCACGCCACAGATCCACACCACAGACCTACACCACAGACCCACACCACAGATCCATACCAAAGATCCACGCCACAGATCCACACCACAGACCCACACCGCAGACCCAACCCCACAGACCCCACCACAGACCCACACCACAGATCCATACCACAGACCCACACCACAGATCCATACCACAGACCCACACCGCAGATCCACACCACAGATCCATACCACAGACCCACACCGCAGACCCACACCACAGACCCACACCACAGACCCACACCACAGACCCACACCACAGACCCATACCACAGACCCACACCACAGATCCATACCACAGACCCACATCACAGATCCATAACACAGACCGACACCACAGATCCACACCACAGACCCACACCACAGATCCACACCACAGACCCACACCACAGATCCACACCACAGACCCACACCACAGACCCACACCACAGATCCATACCACAGACCCACATCACAGATTCATACCACAGACCCACACCACAGACCCACACCACAGATCCACACCA
>JADBJO010000010.1:40000-45000 GCA_016801955.1 Conus betulinus
CAAAGGCAATTGTCTTTTGTCTGAACTGGAGATTATCACTGTTTTGGAGAGGGCACAGGGCAGATTACTTTAGTCTCACAGAGATGGTCATCATTTTAGACGGGACAAAGAACGACTGACTTTCCGTCTGAAATGGTGAATTTCATGGTTTTAGACGGAACAAAGAATATCTAACTTTGGAACAAAGGATATCTGACTTTGGAACAAAAGATATCTAACTTTCGTCTTGACATTGAGATTGTCATGGTTTTAGACAGGAAAAAGGACTGACTTTCATCTTACATGAAGATTGTCACCGTCTTTGACCCGAAATAATGAGACTGACGTTTTTTCTGACGTGCTAACTCTGTCATAACATATGCTCTGTCTCTTTGCCTGCCTGCCGGACCGTCTGTATGTCTGTTAAAGCATCTGTTGTTTTTACTTTTGTCCATAGCCGAGTCCTTTTGCTTTTCTAATGTCAGTCACTAGCCATCTCATTTCATTGGTGTTTGTTTAAAAAAAAATCTATCTCTGTAGTTTCTCAGGTCAGTTGACTTCAAATTTGTTTCGTAATTTGCCACTTGCTTCTCAGGATGTTGTTTTGTTCATGCGTTTTTGTTTCTTTGTTTTTGTTTTTCTGTCTCTGTTTCTAATTAAACAGACTGGGCTGGCAATAGTACGGTAAAAGACGGGATGTTGCCTGAATCATTTATTCTTCAATTTATTTCTTTCAGTAGATCTATTGACTCCTAAGCTCTGTCTGTCTGTCTGTATGTCTGTCTGTTTGTCTCTCTGTCTGCCTCTCTCTCTTTTGATGTCTGTGTCGTTTTGTATACTTTGTCTGTGAGCGCAAGTGCGTGTTTATGTGTACTATTTATGCACGCTTGATTGTATCTGCGTGCGCGCGTGCGTGTGTGTAACGTTAAGAAAGTACAAGTTTGAATTGCTTGTTTGTTTGCGTGCAGCGTACATGACAGTTTTGAATTGTCGTGGATGACGTGAGGTAATTAAGTTAACATGATTTAGCCATTGAGGTGAAGCTGAAGGACACTTTGGGTTGTGTTGTTGTTATTGTTGTTGTTGTTGTGTTTATTTAGCCAGCTCATACGTTTTTTTTTATCGCACCAGTCAGAGCCCGGCCGTACTCCAGTGCTATCTAATCTGATTCTTTTCTTTGCAGACAGACGGACCAAAGAGTTACCCTCCGTCTCCTCCCCTCCGTCCCCCCTTTCCTCCCCCCCCCCCCCCCCCCCCCCCCCCCCCCCCCCCCCACCCCCCCCACCCCCGCCTCTCCAGCCAGCTGCACCCCCTTCTTATCATCAGCCGGGGGTGAGATAGGAACTCCGGCCGTTTACTTCAGCCCCGCATCAGTGGTACCCCGGAGGCCGGGTCATACCAAGGGACCTCACCGCGTAATAAACTGCTGGGCCTGGCACCACACAGACATGGAAAGACCTCGTTCTGCCGCGGCACCGTAGTAGGTAGGCTTTGACCTGGCAGTCCAGTCTGGACAGAGATGCTCTGTCAGTCGGTTCATCGCCTGTATCATCTGGTTGTTGTGGTGGTACTTAAGGAGGATTGAGTTGCACAATGCCTGTCGTTCGAGAACGGAGAGCCAACAATTGAAGGCGCTGGAGAGGAAGGAACAGATTCCGGATTCAAGGTTTGTAGATTGTCATTTCGTATCAGGAGCATTGTTCTCCCGTTGGTGGCTGTGTGCATTGTTTTCTCATTGTTTCCTTGATGGAGTGAGGGCACACGTTGTGTGACTTAGAGGCTGTCAGGTCAGTCCACTTCCTGTTTTCCTGAGAAATGAGGTAAGTGGGAGGGCTGACAGCCAAAACCGTGCGAGGCGTTGGTTAGAATGAAGATGTGGAGATAGGAAACTGGCATAATTACCACCACCCCCCCCCCCCCCCCCCAAAAAAAAATAATGTCCCTTAGGAGCAGACCGCACGGCAGCGCAGTACAGATTCAGATCCCTGACATGTTCACACCGTTGACTCTGGGAGAGTCAAGACGTAGGAAAGAGGTCCTAGTTTCCTGTTACAATAGCAGGCTAAATTGCAATGATCGCATTTGAAGCCTGCATTCACAAGAGTTTAGCAAGCTGCTAAGCACGATACCTACAACGTGGTTTTAAGACGACAGTAAATGGTGAGTGAGCTGGTGCTAACTCTACACGAGCACTTGGCGTGATTTGTTAGGAAGAGATATCTTCATGAGATGACATGATGCGCTGTTACTCTACCCCATGGTGCAGAAGCGTTGGCAGGCCACACAGAGAAACACTTCTAGTGCAAGGAGAACCCGGTGATGTGGTGTGGTTGAAAGAACGAAACCACTCCACTGGAATATCTTTACCGTTGTGATGGTGATGGTATAGTCATCGCGCTTGACTGGAGCAGATCCGTTAGATGGCTGACCAGAATTCTGACCAATGAAGACCCTCCTGATAATCAACGGACCCAATCAGAAGCTGGACCCCTTAGTGTGACGTCATAGCTCCATGGCAGATGACGCGGGAAGAGGGATTTAAATCTACTGGATGGTCACTGCTCCTCTCTGCCTGTGGGGACTGGCGGGCCTGCTCTGGTAAGCCTGTTTGGACCTATACTGGACCTCCATGACCCGGTATTTACGAAGGACGCTTGTTTGTGTTTTGGTCAGCCTGTTTGCGTTCAGGGGCGTGTTGGGTTGTGTTTGCATGCTACGCACGCGGTATGCGAAAATATTCAGTTTCTTTTTTTTTTTTTTTATGGTAGTATGCTGTTTTGCTTTATATTTAGCTGCAACAACCTGACAAGACACCAGCTAGAGCAAACTTTCTTTAATGTTGTCCAAAACCTCCCCCTCCCCCCCCCCCCCCCCCCCCCCCCCCCCCCCCCCCCCCCCCCCCCCCCCCCCCCCCCCCCCCCACCCCCCCCCCCCCCACCCCCCCCCCCCCCCCCCCCCCCCCCCCCCAACCCCCCCCCCCCCCCCCTGTTGTTCCACCGTCTCCCGTCCTTCCTGGTTACCCATCTCCCTCCCTTCTGCGTTCCCCCCCCCCCCCCACCCCCCCCCCCCCACCCCCCATCCCCCCCCCCCCCCCCCCCCCCCCCCCCCCCCCCCCCCCCCCCCCCCCCCCCCACCCCACCACCCCCCCCCCCACCCCCCCCCCCCCCCCCCCCCCCCCCCCCCCCCCCCCCCCCCCCCCCCCCCCCCCCCCAACAACACACCCCCCCCCCCCCCACCACCCCCCCCACCCCCCCTAGACTGTTCCCCCCCCACACACATCACACCAAATCACCAACAATGACGGGTTGTCGTCGATCAGTTACTCCTTCCTCCCTTCATCCATCCATGCCCCCACCACCGCAAATCCCACCCACCGTGTCTCTACAGGTCTCTCTCCTATTACCATCCCCCCCCCTTTGTTCACACCCCCCCCACCCCCCAACCCCCCTCCCTCCCCCCCCCCCCCCCCCAACCCCAACATTTACCTATCTTCTCATCCTTTTTCACCATCTCTTAACTCCTGCTCTGCTCCACTCGTCCTCTCGTTCATGATCTCTCCTTCCTGGTCACCATCAGCCTTTCTCGTATTCACCATTCTCTGTCGTTCACCATATCCCAACAAAACCCACCCCCCTCTCTCTCTCTGTCTCTCTGTCTCTCTGTCTGTCTGTCTGTCTGTTCTCTCTCTCTCTCTCTCTCTCTCTCCTCTCTCTCTCTCTCTCTCCATCCCTGTTCACCTAACCTACCCACGTGTCACAGTCTCCCTACTATTCACCATCTCTCTTTTCCCGTTTGTTGTTCATCATCGCCTCTCTCTCTCTCTCTCTATCTCTCTCTGTCTCCCTTCTCTCCTATCTCTCTATCTCTCTCTCTCGCTCTCTCTCTCTCCATCATTGTTCACCCTAAACCTTCTAACGTGTTTCACAGTCTCCCTGTAATATTCACCATATCTCTTTTCCCGTTTGTTCATCATCGAGCACTCTCATCTCCTCTCTCTCTCTCTCTCTCTCTCTCTCTCTCTCTCTCCCTCTCTCTCCATCCTGTTCACCCTAACCTGCTAACGTGTTCACAGTTCTCCTGTACTATAAACAACCATCTCTCTTTCCACGTTTGTTCATCAATCATCATCATCATCATCATCATCATCATCCTCTCTCTCTCTCTCTCTCTCTCTCCTCTCTCTCTCTCTCTCTCTCTCTCTCTCTTCTTCTTCTCTTTCAAACCATCTCATCTCACTCTCACTCTTTCTCTCAACCTTTCCACACACCCCACCCACCGCACCACTACTACCTCTTCTCCCATCGCCCTCTATCTCTCTGTCTCTCTCCTTCCTGTTTAACCCCCCCCCCCTCTTTAATTCATCCCCCTCCCGTCCCCTCTCACCTGTCATTGTGAAAGTTCACGTCCAAAGTGGACATCTGTGTGTAGCGAAGTAAATGTTTAATGTATTAAGTACAACAATAAAAAAAACATCGTAATCTGTCTATCTATCTATCTATTCTACTATCTATCTATCTATCTATCTATCTATCTGTCTGTCTGTCTGTCTGTCTGTCTGTCCACCTACCTATCTATCTATAGATCTATGTATCTAACTATCTCTATCCATCTATCCATTTATCTATCGATCTGTCTGTCTGTCTACTATCTATCTATCTATCTATCTATCTATCTATCTATCTATCTATCTATCTATCTATATCTATCTGTCTGTCTGTGTCCTTCTATCTATCATCTGTCTGTCTGTCTGTCTCTGCCTGTCTGTTTTTTCTGCCTGTCTTTCTTTCTGTCTGTGTCTCTGTGTACAGCTGTTCATCTGTCAGAAAATGATGGTTTTCTAACAAGTGATTTTCCAGATGTTATTTTCTTCATATCAAGTCTTGTCTGTTGCTTTTCTTGTGGAGATGTTGATGGGAGAGGAGTGATGGCATTCTTTGGGAAACATGCACGCACACTCATTCATATGCCTACTGATACCCCTGCACATAAGTTCAAACGCAGACAGAGACTCTCTCTCTCTC
>JADBJO010000010.1:57500-62500 GCA_016801955.1 Conus betulinus
GGAGAGTGGTGGTGGATCATGTCATAGGGAGGGGGGAGGGAGAGGTGGTGGATCATGTCATAGGGAGGGGGAAGGGAGAGGTGGTGGATCATGTCATAGGGAGGGGGAAGGGAGAGGTGATGGATCATGTCATAGGGAAGGGAGAGGTGGTGGGATCATGTCATAGGGGGGGGGAAGGGGAGAGGTGGTGGATCATGTCATAGGGAGGGGGGAAAGGGAGAGGCGGGTGGATCATGTCATAGGGAGGGGGAAGGGAGAGGTGGTAGATCATGTCATAGGGAAGGGAGAGGTGGTGGATCATGCCATAGGGAAGGGAGAGGTGTGGTGGATCATGTCATAGGGAAAGGGAGAGGTGGTGATCATGTCATAGGGAAGGGAGAGGTGGTGGATCATGTCATAGGGAAGGGAGAGGTGGTGGATCATGTCATAGGGAAGGGAGAGAGGTGGTGGATCATGTCATAGGGAAGGGGAGAGGTGGTGGATCATGTCATAGGGAAGGGAGAGGTGGTGGATCATGTCATAGGGAAGGGAGAGGTGGTGGATCATGTCATAGGGAAGGGGAGAGGTGGTGGATCATGTCATAGGGAGGGGGGAAGGGAGAGGTGGGGGATCATGTCATAGGGAAGGGAGAGGTGGTGGATCATGTTATAGGGAGGGGGGGGGAAGGGAGAGGTGGTGGATCATGTCATAGGGAAGGGAGAGGTGATGGATCATGTCATGGGGAGGGGAAGGGAGAGAGGTGGTGGATCATGTCATAGGGAGGGGGAAGGGAGAGGTGGTGGATCATGTCATAGGGAGGGGGAAGGGAGAGGTGGTGGATCATGTCATAGGGAGGGGGGGGGGAGAGGTGGTGGATCATGTCATAGGGAGGGGGAAGGGAGAGGTGGTGGATCATGTCATAGGGAGGGGGAAGGGAGAGGTGGTGGATCATGTCATAGGGAGGGGGAAGGGAGAGGTGATGGATCATGTCATAGGGAAGGGAGAGGTGGTGGATCATGTCATAGGGAGGGGGGGAGGGGGAGAGGTGGTGGATCATGTCATAGGGAGGGGAAAGGGAGAGGCGGGGGTGGATCATGTCATAGGGAGGGGGAAGGAAGGGAGAGGTGGTGGATCATGTCATAGGGAGGGGGGAAGGGAGAGGTGGTGGATCATGTCATAGGGAGGGGGGAAGGGAGAGGTGGTGGATCATGTCATAGGGGGGGGGAAGGGAGAGGGTGGTGGATCATGTCATAGGGAGGGGAAGGAAGGGAGAGGTGCTGGATCATGTCATAGGGAGGGGGAAGGGAGAGGTGATGGATCATATTGTAGGGAAGGGAAGAGAGAGGTGGTGGATCATGTTATAGGGAGGGTGAAGAGAGAGGTGGTGGATCATGTCATGGGAAAAGGGAGAGGTGGTGGATCAGATTAGTTTGTTTTATTGTTTTGTTTTTTCGTTTGTTTTTGCACTTTGTGGTCGACAATTTTTTTTAAAAAGAAAGAAAAAAAATTTGTATGGAATGTGCCCCAATCAAAAGACATTACTATATTTGACACACGGTGTGGGGGAGTGGGGGGGGAGGGAGTGGGGAGAGATATGAAAGGGACATAATGAGAAAAACAAGGTTTCCTCAGTGTATTGAAAAACAACATGAACCACTCTCTGTGTGTTGAAGATGACACTGGCAATAAATGGAAAGAAGTTGTATCAGGGTCTTGGTTGTTTTAATTCCTCTCCATCTCTGTCTCATTGATGTTGAGCCTACCAGCTGTTTACCCGTTAGAACAATGTGAGTGACAATGTACATACTCTTAAAAAAGAATGAGTTAAAAAAAAAAAAAAAGAGAAAACCCTCATGCGATTCGAACCAGCGACCATTCGCGCACAATAATAGCCACCCAGTCATAGTGCACTTGAGCCTTTGTGGGAGTTTTGTTTGTTTTGTTTTGTCTTCTTTTTTTCTTTTCATTTCTTGAATAGATGTTGCATCACTTCATTTTGGAGGTCGTGGGTCGGCTCTGCACTGGACCTTTGGTTCCAGATCTTATGAAAGAATATTACCTAAATTTGTCAGATCAGAATGCCCATCCATTTTTACGTTCTTAGACGATCTCTGTCTGTCTGTCTGTCTGTCTCTCTCTCTCTCTCTCTCTCTCTCTCTCTCTCTCTCTCTCTCTCTCTCAAAAACATACATTGGTGTGTGTGTGTGTGTGTGTGTGTGTGTGTGTGTGTGTGTGTGTGTGTGTGTGCGCGCGCGCGCGCGCGCGCGTGTGCGTGCACGCGAGAGAGAGAGAGAGAGAGAGAGAGAGAGAGAGAGAGAGAGAAATTTTCTTCTTTATTCAATGATGCGTCAGTTTATATATGTTTAATACGCTAAGAAGCCTACCCGAGACTGTAACGCGTGGTAGCGACTTGAAGCCTTGAAGGGGCGTGTCCCTGCATGCTGTACATACACACGCAGTGGACTCTATTGCTCTATTGTTTGTGCTTCTGTAGTTGGCGGGGGCCGTGAAAGGGGTGAAGAAGGGCCTAGAGATTGAAAAATGCAGATTGTCTGGCAGGTTCCGAGCTGGGGATTGTTCAGTCTGCTGGCCTTGAAGACGAAATGTTGCTGTCTTAATAATGGAGATTAAAAACGCTCAATATACAAATGTCTCAACTTTGCTGGTCTCTGGGGTCTTTCCGAAGAAGAAGAAGAAGAAGAAGAGAAGAGGAGGAAGGAGGAGGAGAGGAGGGAGAAGAAGAGGGGACGGAAAGAACAAGAACAAGAAGAACAAGAAGAAGAAGACCCTTAGGATGAGAACAAGATCAAGAGGAGGAGGAGGAGGAGGAAGAAGAAGAAGAAGAAGAAGAAGAAGAAGAAGAAGAAGAAGAAAGAAGAAGAAGAAGAAAGAAGAAGAAGAACAACAACAACAACAACAAAACAACAAGAACAAGAAGAACAAGAAGAAGAACAAGAAGAAGAACAAGAACAAGGAGAAGAACAACACACAAGAACAAGAACAAAGAGGAGAACAAGAAGAACAAGAACTAGCATAAGAACAAGATCAAGAGGAGAGAAGAAGAAGAAGAAAAAAGAAGAAGAAAGAAGAAGTACAACAACAACAGCAACAACAACAATAACAACAACAACAACAACAACAAAAATAAATACAAGTATATCCTTACCATTTTCATATACCAGACTCATTTAAGACACAACGACATTAACTCATGAAGACATTTTTAGAGGAATTGAAATTCATTCACAATATGTGTAATACGTGTTATTTATATATTCGTTTCAGTTTCTTTAGTTTGGGCCGATTACCTATGGGGTTTTCGAGGGTTGATGTTTGCACGTGACTGAATAGCATAAGCCATACCATGCACTTTTCACATATTTCAAATGATAATACACAGAAAAGAACACAAGCTACATACACAAATCAAGCAGTGTTTAGAATGCACGCATGCTTGTTATTATAATCACATACTTAACCTATTATGTTCACGCAGTTTGAAGTCCTGAGGTATGAAAATAACCGATTCTCTTACATTCTGCGCACAATTAAGAGTAAAGTTATTATCTATTCAACATTTTCAAGTTTATTATTCACGAGTTTTTGTTTGTTGTTGTTGTTGTTGTTGTCGCCTGTCTTTCTGTCTGATCGTCTATCTGTCTGTCTGTCTGTCTATGTCTGTGTCTGTCTGTGTCTGTCTGTCTGTGTCTGTCTGTCTGTCTCTCGTTTTCTCTCTCTCTCTCTCTCTCTATCTCTCTCTCTCTCTCGTAACCAATCTCTCTCTCGTTCTCGTTCTCGTTCTCTCATCTCGTTCTCTCTTCTTTCGCTCGCTCACTCTCTCTCTCTCTTTCTGTCTCTCGTTCTCCTCTCTCTCTCTCTCGATCTTTCTCTCTCTCGTTCTCTCTTTTTCTCTGTCTCTCCTCTCTCTCTCTCTCTCTCTCTCTTTCTCTCTCTCCGTCTCCTCTCTCTCTCTTTGATCTCTTTCTCTCTCTCTCGTCTCTCTTTCTCTCTCTCTCTATCGTGTTCTCTCTCTCTCTCTCTCTCTCTCTCTCTCTCTCTCTCGTTCTCTCTCTCTCTCTCTCTCTCTCTCTCTCTCTCTCTCTCTCTCTCCAATGCGCAATGCAGAGTACCCAAGGGAGGCAGCACGAGGCGAGAAGTTCAGCTGAAGCGCATACACATCTCAGTGGGCGGGGTAACTTAGACAAAGAAAGAAGGAATTAAACAAAAACTCGCCAGTATTACAAGCACGCGTAGAGGGGTACACAGGGAACGGAGGGGAAACGGGTCTGCTAGATAGTATAGGAGGGTGGGGGGAGAGATAGGAAGGTACAGGTATGAAGTGGGGGAGGGGGGGGCGGAGGGTAGGGGGAGAAAAAAAAAGATGGATAAAAAAAAAAAAAACGGATGACAGGCGTAGCGGGGGCGGGTATGGATATGAAGTTAGCTGCATTCGGATTCAACATCGACACACACGCCACAAGTTGATACAGCAAACAGGGATAACATCCCAGGAGAATGAAGTGGGAGTTGGTTGGTGGGTGGGGTTGGGGGTGGGGGAGTTGGAGGTGGGGGACGAGGGAGGGGAAAAGGGGTGGGTCGATTGGGGTTTTTCCGTTTCAGACTACACTCTAGCAGCACGAGAACGACTAAGACAGAGAAGAAAGCGTCAATGTTAATGTCAGGTGCCAGAGCGGTTACGATTCGTAACATCAGTCTGCGAATTCAGGGATGTGGTGGCTTTATTGTGGTAGCTTTCGGTCTGAAGTTCTCATCCACCTAAAGGTATACGGCAGATTGGATTAATCATCACAGGACGATGGAGACAGGGATATGGGCACCTATCTTACTCTATGTGTACCACCAGAACAACAACGTAAGAGGTAGGGGAGCGAACTCGGCTATTTTCTGCTCGGAAGGCAAGCAAGGTTTGAACACGCGACGTCAGACTACAAACTCGATACTCCACCACTGAATCTCAAAACAAAAAGGGGGGGGGGGGGGGGGGGGGGAGAAGGAGGGGG
>JADBJO010000010.1:82500-85000 GCA_016801955.1 Conus betulinus
TGAGTGCGACATGATAATAGTCATGATTGGTGCTTCGAGGGCGGCACAGAAATGGCATGGGACCTATATAAGGGCAAGGTCATACATCCGGCTTTTCGGTTGCCAGTCGCGCGATTTCGTATGTGTGGAGAAGTTCACATACAGGTTTTTGTGTAAGCAGTAGTACTTTTCTGCTTTTCCGCGAGAATTGGCACAGAGAGAGACAGAGACACACACACAGACAGAGAGACAGAGAGAGAGAGAGAGAGGGGGGGGGGGGGGGCTTAGACATACATACAGGCAGGCGGACAGACAGACAGACAGACAGGCAGAGAAAGATCTCCTCCGTATTGCATTTTAAAAAGACAGAGTCACAGATAGAGAGGAAGAGAGATGGGGGGAACAGGAAAACAGAGAGAGAGAGAGAGAGAGAGAGAGAGAGAGAGAGAGAGAGAGAGAGAGAGAGAGTTGTTGTTCTTGTTCTTGTTTGTTGTTCTTGTTCTTTTTTTGTTTGTTGCTTTGTTTGTTGTTGCTTGTTGTTGTTGTTGTTGTTGTTGTTGTTGCAGGTGATCAAATATCACAGTGCAACTTACTAATTTCGCGGTGAGTTGGTATTGAGACTTCGGCTTCCTGCTCTGAGGAGCACGAAACCAGGCGTTTTTCTTTCCAGCTGTAGACGCGCAAGAAAATAAAATGTTTGTGACAAATAGAAATGATCATCCACATTACGCAACATATTCACAAGGGCCTGTATCTCTGCTTTCAACACCGTAGAACTGACTGTTTGCACTGTGGTGCAAATGAATTGCGACAACATCTAAACAAATACAAAGTGGAGAAGATATCTGAGGACTTAAATTAAAGTCATCTGCTTTCATCGTGTAAAATGTTCGATGGCTGTTTTGGTTGTTGTTCGCAAGCGACTGGCTGCAAACCAAGGGAGAAATAGCGGACAGTAAAAAGAGGTGTTTGTGTAGGGGAAGAGAGGGTGGTACTGGTGAAAGATCTTTCTCTTTTCAAGCTCCAGCGACGTGGAACAGACTGCCAGACTCACTCAGACATTCAGATTCTATCTCTTCTTTCCAGTCTAAACTTAAAACCCATCTATTTTCTCATAATTAGTCAATGCTGGAGGGGGGGGGGGGAGGGGGGGGAAGGGGAGGGGGAGAGGGGGAGAGGGGCACAACCTAACTCACAGCCGTCTGGGCCTTTCCAAATGTAGTGTATGTGTATGTTCTCTATTACATGTATTTGTTGCATAATTGAACGTTATAGGATTTATTTTTTGTAGTGATACTTGAAAATAAGTGAATGCCGTGTTCGTAGGATTTGTTAGTTATTGTAGTAATAGTATTTGTAGTTGGGTGTGAGGTGTACTATTGTATATGAGAAGGCTGAATGTAGTATGATTTTGTAAAGCGCTTAGAGAAATTCGTTTGATTAGGCACTATATAAGAAACCATATTATTATTATTTATGGGGGGGGGGGGGGGGGGGGGGGGGGGGGGGGGGGGGGGGGGGAGGGGTCGTTGCGGAAACTAAAAAACTATACACAGTTTATTTCAAAGTGAGGTGACTGCATGTGGAAGATGTACTGTTCCGCCGAACGAAAGAGACACAAAGAAATTACCAGACAAAAACACGACGCGTTTCGACCTCTTTGGTCTTCTTCAGGCAAGACAGACAAACAACCTTCAAGACAATGGGAACGTTTTAAAACGTTTCAAAAGACAATGAAAACGTTTCCATCGGCTTGACTATTGTCTGTCTTGCATGAAAACGACCAAAGAGGTCGAAACGTGTCGTGTTTTGTCTTGCAGTTTGTTTGTCTCGTTCGTTCGGCGGACCAGTAAATCTTCTTTTCAGTGTATACACAGTTTTATCAGTCGCCGTTACTGTCACATACTGTCTACGGCACTGATAGTCTGTAGTTGCATTTAACCATTGTGAGTGTATCAAAGGGCGATTATTGTGTTCGTGTGTCTCTTATCTTTAAGATACAAAGGATGGGGCGAGGTGGGGCAGGGCAGGGGGAGGGGGAGGAGGGTGTTGTAAAGCAAACAGTAACATAACATTTACTGAAATGTAGTCGTAATCCAAAAAGAAATTCAGACAAAGTTTTCCTGCGCATGCGCAACCAGAAACGGAAGTTCCCAGTTTTTGTTTTTTGTTTGTTTTGTGTTTTTTTTTGTTTGTTTGTTTGTTTGTTTTTTTTGGTTTGATTAGCCTGAATGAGTCGTGTAACTTAATTTGTTTTGCAGTAAAAAGATTGAAATTGCTGTTTTGAAGAAACTGACCCCCCCCCCCCCCCCCACGCCATCCCCCTGAAAAAGAAAAGAAGAGTTGAAAAGGGCAAAAAAGCTGTAACATCACAGTTTCGGTTTGCGTGATCAGCTATTATCATTAGCAATGTCATTTGACACCATTTAACCCATTGCAAGAGTATGTGAATAACAAACAAGTACGGTAACTCTTGCTCCCACGATGAAATGATTACAGGCCCGTTTACTCCAAACACGAA
>JADBJO010000010.1:95000-97500 GCA_016801955.1 Conus betulinus
CTGTGCCTGTATCTGTGTGTGTGTTGTGTCCCGTCTGTCTGCCTGCCTGTCCATCTCTGTCTGTCTGTCTGTATCTTTCTCTGTCCGTCTGTCTCTGTCTTTGTCTCTGTCTCTGTCTCTGTCTTTCTTGTCTCTGTCTGTCTCTGTCTCTCGCTCTCTCTGTCTTTCTGTCTCTCTCTCTCTCCCTCCCTCCCTCCCTCTGCCTCCCTCTCTCTCTCTTCTGTCTCTCTTCTCTTCTTCTAAACAGTTGGAAGCAGGTTGTTTTTTTTGTCTTCCGATTACTCCCACACCATTATTCATTGTGGCTGCCCCCATCCGCAGACACAGTAGGACTCGCCCTTTTGCAGTTCCACACAGCTGGGAACAGTTATAAATCAGATGTTCATGGAGGCCCCCCACCAGAGAGGTTGCTGCCCCGGTGGTTTACTTCGTTTTGTGTTTGATAATGGTAGTTATTCTAGCGTACGCAGGACACCACGTGTTAAACCCCCAAATGACCGTAAACAGCATGAGGTGAAGTAGTGACACGTTCTGTGCGTTTGTTCTTTTCAACGACAAGTTGGAACTGTGGAATCAAATAGTAATGGCCTGATATGAATTGGGGTTCTCGTATCCTTCTTCTTCTGCTTCTGCGTACGCAGCTGATACTCCTGCGGACACTCCCTGTATGGACAGGCATGTATTAATCCCATCTACCCAACAAAGGAGTGGAGTTTTTGTGCGCGTGACCATTGTTTATACTGCCATTAAGGCAGCCATACTCCATCTTCGGGGAAGGTGCATGCTATGTGTAATGTGTCATCCATACCAACGGCCAAATTAGCCTTCTCTTTCGAAAGTTGGTGATGGGATTTTTTACGTGTGTGCAAAATGTTATGCGTGCGTTCACACACGGAACCTCGGTTTATAGTCTCATTCGAAGGACTGTATGGGAAATGGAGTCAGAACTGACGTTAACTCCGAGGGGAAAAAATCCCCCTGTACCGAAACGGCCCGTCGGAGATTCGAACCCACAACCATTGGATTACGAGTCCGGCGCTCTACCAACTGAGCTATTCGGCCCCCGTTTCTCGATCCGATTTTGGTCAAGACTCAGGGGGAATAACCACAGGAGACTGATTATGCCCGGGGCATGAATGCACTAGTTCGTGATTCTGTCTGCCTGCCTGTCTGTCTGTCTGTGTTGTGTGTTGTCTCTGTCTCTCTCTGCTCTCTCTGTCTCTCTCTCTCTCTCTCTCTACTTGCCTGCCTGTGTGCCTGTCCGTCCGTCTGTCTGTCTGTCGGTCGGTCGGTCTCTTTGATTCTGGGAGACATGAGAGACATATGGGAGACATACATTTTTTTGTTGTTGTTGTTGTTCTTTTCAATTCTTATTAAATCTCTTTGCATAATTTTAGCTTAGCAAGAGCAGATGGGAAGAACAGACTCAGGCAAAAATGTCAGTCATTGATCGAAGAAAAGTATTCTGTGTTCTAAGTTTTTGAGCTCTCTCTCTCTCTCTCTCTCTCTCTCTCTCTCTCTCTCTCTCTCTCTCTCTCTCTCTCTCTCTCTCTCTCTCTCTCTGAACTTTAACTTCGTGGGCCTGTTTTTATTACCATGAAACATCGACATCCCTTCGCATATTTGCCTTGCACACCAGAGAGAGAGAGAGAGAGAGAGAGAGAGAGAGAGAGAGAGAGAGAGAGAGAGCTTCGAAGAGTGGAAAAACATGAAAAAAGCACCAGCTGGCTTTTTGTTATCCGTCCCTATATTAAGGAAATATGAAGAAAGTACAAAGACGGTTGAATCTGAATCGTTGTTGTAAAATGCTAGAAATTCAATTAACAGTAAGAGGCAATGTACAATGAATGCATTGAGAGAGAGAGAGAGAGAGAGAGAGAGGGAGAGAGAGAGAGAGAGAGAGAGAGAGAGAGAGAGAGAGAGAGAGAGAGAGAGAGAGAGAGAGAGAGAGAGGAGAGAGGGAGAGATCTCAGTATCAAAGAAAAAGGGGAAAGAAGAGGCAGACAAACAGACACAAACAAGAAAAGAGGTATACTAGTGACAGACAAAAACATCCGAAACAGAATCAAAGATAGACACACACAGACAGAAACAGGTAGACAGACAGCAGATACACAGAGCTACAGACAGACAGAGCTACAGACAGACAGACAGACTGTCGTAGAATGTCCTGAAAGGACTCGGTAAACTGTGACCATGTCAACAGCCCACGTCCCCCCTCTCTCGTGTCCTCTTTCCACCCTCCGCCTATCGCTACACCCAATGACTCATGCCACCACTCGCGCCGCGCGCCTTTTCCGGAGCGTCCTTGTCGCGTGTGTTCCTGCTGAACCAATCGTCTCACTTACTCTTCATGTTCTTGGACTCTGCTGGGAGCGACGAGGATTAATCGCACGTGCTTCGTTAACGTCGAAGTCCTCGATAACGTCAGTCAGCGCGTTGCAAGGAAAACGGTCAAGCTAGGGTTGAGGTTGTTTCATCTCGTGTTGTGGAAAGAAAT
>JADBJO010000010.1:102500-105000 GCA_016801955.1 Conus betulinus
ACAGATGGACAGACGGACAGACAGACAGAGAGACGGAGAGAGACGTAGAGAGACAGAGAGCCATAGAGAGAGAGGAGGTGGGGGAGGGCTCAAAGTTCTCTCTCTCTATCTCTCTCTCTCTCTCTCTCTCTCTCTCTCACTGTCTCACACACACACACACCACACACACACACACACACACACACACACACACACACATATATATATTCATTCGCCGTCTTAATCCACCCATCCTCTTCCTCGCTCACCCACACAGACGGAAGCAGCAGCAACAGCAGCAGCTGTTATGAAGACGAGGGAGATAGATAGACCCTCCTCGCCCACTCAGGTCAATGATCACAGTTATCTGTGTGTATGTGTGTCCACAGTCAAAATTGCCCACCCCTCTCACGATTCCTGGGACGGGATAATTAATTTATTATGACACCGATGCGACGAGTCGATATTGAGCTCTGAAGAAGAGTATTCGTTTGGATTTTGTGAGCATGAAGGGTGTAGCTCGATGCCTGTTCTTTTTATTTCATTGTGCCGAAAATCAAAGCTACCCAACCAACCCCCCTCCCCCCCCCCTTCTTTTTCTTTTGTGTGTGTGTGTGTGTGTGTGTGTGTGTGTGTGTGTGTGTGTGTGTGTGTGTGCGCGCGTGCGTGCGTGCATGCATGTGCGTGCGTGTGTGTGTGTGTGGTGTGTGTGTGTGTGTGTGTGTGTGTGAGGGGAAGCTGGTTGTTTGGTGGTTGGTGTTTGCATGTGTGTGTGTGTGTGTGTGTGTGTGTGTGTGTGTGTGTGTGTGTGTGTGTGTGGGGGGGAGGGAGGGAGGGAATGTTGAGGGGGCATTTAAACCACACATAACGGGACATGTTCCGGATACGCTTATGTGTATGACTATGAAAGAAGTCTTATAAAACACGAGCAATGATCTTTTTGTTTGTTCGGGCTGTACATGAAAAAAAAAAAAATCGTTTGTCCACAGTGTCTCAAACACTTCCGAACATCGTCTGTTGTCTTGAAGGCCCATAGGATTTTTTTTTATGTAAAAAAAAAAAAAACAAAAAACGCAGCTGTTGAGTGGGTGTCACGTGCTGCAACTAGTATTATGGAACAGAGTGCTAATCTTCTTTAGATGAAGTAGTAGTTCTAGTTGTACAGTGAGACGACTGCAGGCGGAAATTTAAACAAATCTGAAATAAATGTTTGATTCAACGCCTACCTTGCGCTGAAGAGATCAAGCTAAGTGACGAACTCGTTCATTTGCATTGTCCTATTTGTTTGAGTCTTGCCTGAAGAAGACCTAAGAGGTCGAAACGCGTCGTGTTTTGTCTTGTGACTCGTTTGTCCACGTTTCACTTGGCGGTTCGCTAACATTTATTACAGATTTCTGTAGATGAAAAAAAAAAAAGAAGAAGAAGAGGAGGAGTAGGAACAGGTTTTATTCAATCTAAGCCAGGCGAAAGCAGTAGTCATTCGGTCAGTGCGAACAACGCTCAGGAGAAGGAACTGCGGTTTGAACCAACATTCAGCTCCCTGAGACTAATGAGACTTAAAATTAACTCACCCACCAGCCACAACACCGTCAGTCACCCGAATCATTAAGAAACACAAACACTCGGCTTTGGCTTCGGCTCCTTTGCACCAGAGACGACCGACAGTTCAGGACCACACGAGTACGCTCCCTTTGAAAGCTTCCGCCTGCTCTGAGAGTTAGTGTCCTTGAATGCGACCGCAGGCGAAACTTTCAGCATCGCAACAGTTGATGGAAACAGACGAAGATGCCAGACGAATACGCATTGAGAAAATCGCCTCCCCCTCTCCTCGCCGCCCCCCCCCTTTTTCTCCCCCCCCCCCCCCCCATCCCCCCCCCTCTCTCCTCCGTCCCCCGTACTTTCAGGCCAGGAAAATACTGAGAACTAGTTTTCAGACTATGTCACGTTACTCTACCAGCAGCCCTGAATATATTCTTTCCACCTCAGTCCATACCTCTGAAAGTTCTGGCTTCAGGAACCATTACACTCTAGTTGTCTAGAAATGGGTAATAAGAGCAATAGTGATAAAGAGCCATTTGTTAGGCGCATTATCCTGATATATATTAGCTCAAACCGCCTTACGAAGTCTTGCACAAAAATGCAGGTAAGAAGTAATCTAGCATCCACGGGTATGTTGATATAATTGCATGCAAAAATGCATAATACATGCATTTAGACATACAACTTACATCTAAATGCACATAACATTTACGTACGCAGAATAACATGCTCATTTAATTCATACAATATTTAGCGAATGAGTCTTAGTTATATACAAAAAGAAAAGAAAGAGAAAGATTACATTATTGAAAATATAGTAGAAATCAAGCAAATAAACAACCCCAACCCCATCCCAATATTGCCACCGACCCTGAAGCTCTATCGTCAGTCTCTTTAAAAATGTGCCTCCTACCGACCCCACTTCACCGAAAACTTTTCACCCCTCCTCCACCACCACCCCCCCCCCCCCCCAACCCCCCCC
>JADBJO010000010.1:122500-127500 GCA_016801955.1 Conus betulinus
CCGGAAATGGACGCATCGTTTAGAGTTATCGTTACTATTGCAGCTGCGTGTGTGTTGTGTGTGTATGTGTTTGTCTGTCTGTCTGTCTGCCAGTCTGTCTCTTTGTCTGTCTATCTGTCTGTGTATGTAGAGACATGTGGCATTTTGTGTCTTGTTCTTCTTTCGTGGTGTTGGCTTTGTTTCTTTTTTTATTTTTAATTATTTCTTCTGTTTGTTGCTTCTTTCCTTTTTTTTTTTTTTTTTCTTCTCTCTTTGTTTCTCTGTGTATCTTTAAAACTTTCCTTCTTTCTTTTTTGTCGGTTGACATTTTTCTTTCTGTCTTTGTGAATCAGAAATAAAAAAAAGAAAATCGCACGCTCCGCCACACAATTCTGGGCTCAATAGGCATATTTACTTATTGGATAAAAGCGCGAGGGTCAAGAAGCTTTGTAAGATCACACAGCACACATTCAGCAGATGGAATGCCATCTGTCTCCTGACGTTATGAATTTCTTTGCTGGGTGTGGGAGAGTTGAAGATGTGTGTATGTGCGCTGTTAGGTCGGTCCGTACATGATTATTTAGGCGTATCCGATGTGCATGCACATGTGTTCATGTGGGGTCACTTGTGCATGCGCAAAAGAATATACTGTCTCGGATGTGTGTACATCTAAACCTAGTCTTCTATCCACTTCTTATTTATAAATTTATGTCGGTCCAATGTAGTGAAGGCCTCCAAATGTTGCTATTGAACAGTATAAGCCAAAATTCAAACACACAAAATGACAAGGTGCAAGTGACGTTTATTCTAATAAACAGAAGGAACAGACTAGTAAATGTTCGACAAATATGTCATCTTCAGGCAATACGAACAATAAACATAAAAAAACTGCGCAAAACCAATACTCTCCTGATCACAGCTTGCATGAAAATCCCCCCCCCCCCCTCCCCCCGTCTGTCTGTCTGTCTGTTTGTCTCTCTCTGTCTCCTCTGTCTGTCTGTCTCTCTGTCTGTCTCCTCTCTCTCATCTCTCTCTCTCTCCTCTCCTTCTCTCTCTCTCTCTCTCTCTCTCTCTCTCTCCTCTCTCTCTGTCTCTCTCGTCCTCTCGCTTGCTGTCAGTAAGGTTGCCATCGTCGCCAGTCACCAGACCGAACAAAATGTTTTAGAATGGAGCTGCGGTTGCCCACAGCAGAGGGTAGGGTCTTGGACAGTGGATCCACTATAGCTCTACTGGTCGTCGCCCTGTGATCTGCGGTCCGGGACGTGTCTCCATCAAACGCCGTATTCGTTCCGTACGCAAGTTTCCAGGACAGACACAGAGTGCATCAGGAAAGAAGATGGTTTTGCTCTCAAAGTCAAGAATCATAGAAACTGTCACATCGGGGCTTGACTCTCTGATGAAGAACGTGAGCAATGTCTTTCTGTAGGTGTTCCTACTGGGAAGATGGTTGCTCAGGGGATAAAATGTGTTAGGGGGGTAAAAAAGGTTAAATTTCTCATACTCTATTGGCCGTAGGGGCAGTGAACTGTCACAGGTTCATTGTGCCTTGGGCTGGGTATGACTGAAGGCAAAGAGCCCATCCTCCTCCTACCGCCGCCTTTTTAACCGCCCCTGAACTGAATCAGGTACCCATTCATGGATGGGTCAACAGAGAAGGTTTTCAATCCGAAAAGACAGCTGACCCCAGGAGTGGTTCGAACTCAGGACCGTCAGCACCGCAGGCAAACGCTGGTACCACTGGACCACAGTGGCCCTCTGATATGATGTGTATGCTGCACCACTTACCTCAGTATGAGCCGCCGGACCGAGCTGTCTGTGTGTATATGGTTATAGTCATTTACCTGACAACTTGTGCTTCATGGTAGAAGATGCAAGGCTTTCAGACTTTATGCTTGAGTTAGCTATATCCAACGACTCACGTTCTGCTCTACAGCCCTGTTGTGCTTCGTCTGTGTGGGAGATGGATAGATGAATTAAATCATGCGTAGTGTGGTCTCGAAACGTAGCGGATGTGGTATAAAGCGTGTATAGTGTAGTCCGCACGCAGTGACGCCTCCGTGATGAAACTGAAACTGTGCGGGGAAGAAGATCAATACGTCTGTCGCAAATAATGTCAATTACAGTTATTGGAATTGTAACGACACCACTCTACTCTCTTCTTCATCTCCTCCTACCTCCCCCCTCACCTTCCTGCCTATCCCGATTACAGCACGCTTGTTTGTAAGATATGGAGGTAATAAACAGAGGGAAAATGGCACAATTTATCAGAAGTGCAAATGTCATCATAAAGGGAGTTCACTTTGAAAGTATCACAAAGAACAGGAAGGATTTTTTTTGTTTGTTTGTTTGTTTTCGTAAGGTTTTCAGACGTGTTAAGATTAGTGATGGGGTCAGGTTAGGATAGGGGTAAGGATCAGGTTAGGGTAAGAGTGAGGGGTAAAGTTAGGGTTGAGATGAGAGTTACGCAGATGGACAGTAGACAGAATTGCTTACAGTCCTCGCTGATCGCCTTCAATAAACCGTGCCTTTGTTATTGTCCGTCACTGAAGGTCAGAGATCAGTGCACAGAGTATTATCCGTGACTCAGACACCTGAACATTGTGTCTGTGGCGGGGAGTGGTGGGCACACATAGTAATAAGTCAGACAGTCGGATACTTCCTCCATCCCCATCTCTCCTTCCCCCCTAGGAGAAAAAAAAACCGGAAGTTAAGCACCTTGATTGGAGCTATTGTCTCTTTTGCAGCTGCGCGCGCGCTGCTTGTGTGTGTGTGTGTGTGTGTGTGTGTGTGTGTGTGTGTGTGTGTGTGTGCGTGCGTGCGTGCGTGCGTGCGTGCGTGTGTGTGTGTGTGTGTGTGTGTGTGTGTGTCTGTGTCTGTGTCTGTGTCTTGTGTATCTGTGTTTGTGTTCTTTGTGAATCTGTGTTTGAGAGAGAGAGAGAGAGAGAGAGAGAGAGAGAGAGGGGGGGGGGGGGCAGACCAGACAGACAGACAGACAGACAGTCAGACAGACAGAGACAGAGACAGACAGAGAGAGTCGTATACGTATTGCAAAAGAATGTTCTAATCTGCCTTTAACTATACTTTCTTTCTTCTTCTTCTTCTTCTTCTTCTTCTTCTTCTTCTTCTTCTCCTCCTCCTCCTCCTCCTCCTCCTCCTTCTTCTGTCCTTTTGTTCCCTTGTTTCTCATGTCAGTCTTGCGTGGGACACACACACAAATGTCGGCCTCCAAGCTTCGCAATCAACCACTCTGGTTTGCGCTGAACTTTCTGTCGCCAGTCAAAGCGGGGGGTCTAGACGAAAGGCATGTCTGTGGACAAGATCTGCTGCAGGACTACCTGTAACGGCTTTGCAGCCTCCAGAAGTTTGCCCATCACACGAAAGGTCTAAAGTGTTTTCAGTGCTAGATGTTCTTGGACAGACAGCACATCACAAAGGAAGAGAGCTTGGGTCTGAACCTCAAGAACCATGGAAGCAAACTCATCAGGATCTGAATCTTTGCGAAGTAATTTGAGCAGTGTCTCCTTGTTGGTGTCCCTACAGTGAAGATGCGTTCCTCACGGATTATTAAGTGCTTCCCCATCAGCCATACTGTTAGTCACCAAACGGAGCCGTCTTTGCAAGCGTTGTTGCATTCATTTTGCTAACAGCTGGTGTCTCATATCAGAAGACACGAGGCTTTCAACATATGCACGTGGGCGCCTGCCCATGACTTCCTTTCTGCTCCGCAATGCCCTTTCTCTTTCCTCAGTTCAACTGTCTGCGCGGGAGTGAACATCAGCATGTCAATGGTAGATAACGTCATCTGTATTCTGAGAACCGTCAACACTACCTCCCTGCCTGTCCTCATTGCATCACGCTTGTCTGCAAGACATGGAGATGATCAATGACGGTCAGAGCCGTCGTGTCAATCAATGGACAGGGTGATGTGAGTGGACCAGACATGTAAACACTGTGTCTGTGGTTGGCGCACACTGTGATAGTCTATCAGTTGGTTCCCTTGAAACCGGAAGGAGGCGAACCGTTCAGGATTATCGTTACTGTTCAATATGTATGTATGTTTATGCTTGCGTTGTTGCGTGCGCGCGCGCGCGTGTCTGTGTCTCTGTCTATCTGTATGCATATACATGTGTGTTTGTGAATAAGCAATTGCTTGTGTGATGGCCGTGTGGGGGGGTGGGGGGGGGGGGAAGAATAGCTCAGTTGGTAGAGCGCCTGACTCGTAATCTTGGTGATCCTGGGGTTGCGGGTTCGAATCTTCGGCGGGCCGTTTCGGTACAGGGGGATTTCTCCCCTCGGAGTTAACATTGGTTCTGACTCCATTTCCCATACAGTCTTTCGAATGAGACCATAGACCGAGGTTCCGTGTGTGAACGCACGCATAACATCTTGCACACACGTAAAATCCCATCACCAACTTTCGGAAGAGAAGGCCAGTTTGGCTGTTGGTATGGATGACACGTTACACATAGCATGCACCCTGCGTGAGAAATAAAAAGAATGAAGGAAAAATAAGGAAATTGAGTGAACGATATTGACTGGATGACATGGGAAACGACTGAATGATGCGCCAGCAGGCTGTTCTTCAGTCGGCACTACCCAGGTAGGCAGCCCGTTGTGTAAACGAGAGTGTTTATGATTGTCTGTACAGCACTTGGAACCCTAATCTTTAGAGAATAGGCGCTATAAAAATTAACATTACTACTACTATGATGCGTAGAGAATGGGAATTCTGACCGCTTCATGAAGCTGTCAGATGTTCTTATTTAAGGTGCAGGGGGTAAAACACAGTGGCACACACAAATTAAAAAGATGCTGTATCCCTGATTTTACTATTTTTGGGGGGGAAAACAGTAACTGTCCCTAAGGAAGACTACGAAAATACGGTTGTCCGGGAAAATGGCGATTGTAATTTTTGTATCCTATTATCGCCCTTCTCCATATAACACCCATTTACGTCAAGACGACAAGGATTATCCGAAGGCAAACCGAAAAAAAAAATATGATCCTGAAGGAAACATGGG
>JADBJO010000010.1:132500-135000 GCA_016801955.1 Conus betulinus
CACTTGTCTGAAGAAGGGAGGGGGGTGTCTTCTCTGAATAACTTCTGCTGTCAGTCTCTACCTACAGTTTCTGACTACGTCTTATTATTACTATTATCATTATCATCACTATTATTATTATCATTCGCATCATTATTATCATTACTATTATAATTATTATGATTTTTATTAATTTGTTATTATTATCATTATTTTGGTGATGGTGGTGGGTGGTGGTGGTGATGGTGGAGTCGTCGTCGTCGTCGTCGTCGTCGTTTGTTGTTGTTGTTGATATGTAGTTTTGGTGGTGGTGGTGGTGGTGGTGGAGGTGGTGGTGATGGTAGAGGTGGTGGTGTTTGTTACTATCATTATTATTGTTGTGTTATTGTTGTTTTCATTATCATTACTATTGTAGTTTTTATTGTTATATACTATTATCAGTTACAGTAGTAGGAGTAGTGGTAGTAGAAGTACTTTTGGTAGTAGTAATGGAAGAAGTTGTAGTAGTCGGAGGAGGAGGGGGAGGTGGAGGAGAAGGGGGAGGATTATCAGTTTTCACTCATCATGTTTGTGCTCTAGTTAATGTTTTGCCACAAAGGGGAATCACCCACCAAGACTACTGGTTACTCTTTGCACCCTGATATGGCTGTCAGTATTGGCCGAGTCGTCGTCAACGACGGTCATCACACACACACACACACACACACACACACACACACACACACACACACACACACACACACACACGGAGAGAGAGAGAGAGAGAGAGAGAGAGAGAGAGAGAGAGACGTTTATAAATACTCTCTCTCTCTCTCTCTCTCTCTCTCTCTCTCTCGACAATCCATCAACAGGCTTTACAATCATTGGTCTGGTTGAAAAAAGATACAAAAATCAATAAACAAGGGGGATCTTCGCCTGGAAGAAAAAAAAAAAATGCGATGAACAATTCTTCCAAACGGAAAACAGGAAGACGAAAAAAAAAAAAAAGAAAGACAGAAAAGTTTGAATGACTGAGGGATGGATGGAAAGAGGGAATGGGTGAAGGGGAAGGAGGAGGAGGAGGAGGAAGGAGGAGGAAAGGAAGAAGAAGAGAAGAAGAAGAGGAAGAAGAAGAAGAAGAAGAAGAAAGAAGAAGAAGAAGAAGAAGAGAAGGAAAAGAAGAAGAAAGTAGTAGTAGCAGCAGCAGCAGCAGCAGCAGCAGCAGCAGCAGCAGCAGCAGCAGCAGTAGTAGTAGTAGTAGTAGTAGTAATAGTTATTGTTGTTGTTGTTGAAGGAGTAGTAATAACAGCTGTAGTAGTAGTAGTAGAAGGAGGAGGAGGAGGAGGAGGAGGAGGAGGAGGAGGAGGAGGAGGAGGAGGAGAGAAGGAAGAGAAGAAGAAGAAGAAGAAGAAGAAGAAGAAGAAGAAGAAGAAGAAGAAGAAACTGGCGATTTGTCCCAACCCACAGGAAGTACGTCTGGATAGAAGCCAGCCCAAGCACTGAATGATTATTAGTATTACTCCGTCTGATCACGGATTCAGAACGAAAAACCGAAGGAGTGTCTGACGGGGAGGGGGGAAACACGCACTCGACTGTCACCATGTCAACCACAACACATGTTTTCTTCACATTTTGACGCTTGCTTCCAACAGAGTAATACCCCCTGGCACTGACCACATCAGCCTGGTCACTCTGTTGCAGTCACGGACAGCTTGAGGTCAGAGGAGCTGGGCAGGAGTTTTGGAGGACTCAGGTCTGCTGGTCCAGTGCCTGGAATCGGCGGTTCCAGACCCCGGCGACGACGGGGCTGGGGGGTTCGGAGCCTGAAGTGAGGGTGAGATCCTCTGTGACCCCTCGGACCTCCGCCATGACCACAACACTGAATCGTGAGTATGGAAGAGTTAGTCGAGATGCGTATCTATGTCTGGGCGGTAAAAGATTAGTTTTCCATAGACAGAGAGAGAAAAGAGCGAGATACCTACTCTGCAATTAAACCAAGGCAAAGCAAGCTATTCAGCTGTTAGTAGCCTCTTTTCTTTCTTCCTTTTTTTCTTTTTGTTTGTTTGTTTGTTTGGAGGTGGGCTTTTTGTTTGTTTGCTTGTTTGTTTTCTGTTTGTTTTTGTTTTGATCTCGTTTCATTTAGTGAGAGTCGGGGAAGGGGGGGGGGGGGGGTATTTCATTCATTGCCTGTGAAACTGACTTGACTTAGTTAAAAAATACCATTTTGTTAATATCCGCTTTAAAAAAATCTATTTCTCAAAAGATGACCATGTGTGTGTGTGTTTGCGCGTGTGTGTCAAGGAGGAAAGTGGGAATGTTTGGTTTAAATGTAAATGCTATCTGAAGAACCCGTTGGGGCACGAAAATTATTGACTGTTTGAAACTGTAAGAAAAATCTGAGAAATGAAGAATGGAAAACGATCATCTTGAAAAATAATAAACGAAAAAAAAAAGTCAGATGTCGGTCTAAATATAGTGTTGGTAAGACTATATGCCAGCATAATCTATCACAGTGCTGTTCAAATGACAGAGATGGGCCCAA
>JADBJO010000010.1:137500-152500 GCA_016801955.1 Conus betulinus
TCTGCAAGCTTATAGTCTCCAAAGCCACTCAAGCACATACTGTCAGTTAGGCAGAATCATCTACCACTGCAGATATGAAAGCTTATCATCCCCCTATTTCTACAATCTAAGACATAAGAGCAAGCTTTATTTATAATCAATATTTCTTGCAGTCATTGCAACACCTAGCTGCTCTGTAATTATTAGTTTACTATATATATATATATTTTTTTTCTTAAATGGCATTCATGTTATATACATCATCTGTATGCAAATTTTTCGTCATTCCGTTGGCAGCATCCGTATGGTCGTAGCTTTCGGAAATTTGGGACGAAAACGTCGTGTCTCATAACTCCAAGCAAATTATTATCATCTTTTAGCTTCGAAAGTTTGATGGAGCTAAGCACTTTACCACATACGTTATTTCGATCAGCACTGTAGGAGGTGCCGTTTCATCATGGCTTCGCTTTTCAAGGAACAGTTATCAAGGGAAGCTACGCAATTATGGGAGATCAGCAGTTGATTTCCTTGTTGACACAGTTTTGCCTTATATTTGTTTGTGTCAAAAATTTAATGACCCCACCCCCACCCCCACCCCCATCCCCCCAAAAAGAAATCGTAACTTTTGTCACATTTTTTTCAAAATATACAACGCTAAATCATGGAAAAGTAGTGGTGTGTTTTTTCCCATACACTTTACAATGGTGTAAATTGTATTCAAATCCATAGATCCTTTCTGTCATAACTTAAAGCTGTGTTACTACACCGTAAAACGACTGAGAAAATTACAATTACAATAGCGACGCGTTTTCATTTGTAAGTCTTCTAGAGGCAAGTGCAACAAACGTGACAGCTAAAGGGGTAAAAAGTGAAAATTGATAGATAAACAATTTGAATTTAAAAAAAATGATGAAAAGGGAGAGAGGAGGAAAAACTGAAAAGAAGTAGAACAGTCAACATTTTTTTATGAAGTAGTCATTAAAAGGAGCGATAATTCATTCTTTGGGGTAAGAAAATGGTAGCAGAGGGAGGAATGGGGGTGCTCTGTTTCCGGAAAGAGAGTGTAAAGAGAATTGCACAGAATAAGCCAAAGAGGGATAAATGAATGAATAATGAATGAATGGAAAGAGAAAACACAAGGAAATGTTGAGTTAAATAAAACTAAATGGACAAGGACCCTGATAAATAAACGAAGAAAAAAAATGTCTGTAAATAGATACATAGATGAGATACGCTTAAATTTGTCACAATAGACAGGTAGATGGAGGAGACTGAGGAATAACTAAAAAAAAAACATGTTTTTAACGAAAATAAAACAGGAAAGAAAAAAAAAGGAAAAATCCATAAAGAACTATAAATGTTTCAAAATTAAACTGATAAATAAAACAATAACAGCTAATACTAGGAAATAATAATTTAATACGTTAATTGTAATAATGTTACATAGGTAAATAAAAGAATAAATTAAAGGTATCTGTATTTAAGTGGAATAAAGTAGCGTCAAGTAAGTATATCATTTAGCAACTAACTCGTTCAATAGACAATTAAATAGAATGGATAAGGGGGTAGTGACGTACACAAGAGAAGATGGGGGGGGGGGGGGGGGGGGTAAAGACAGGAGAAGCGGTAACGTATGTGTGTAGTGAAGGTAACGGGTGTACCGGATAAAGGGTGATGATGAAAAAATCAGCAGGGATGGCTTCTGAGTACATTTTGAAACCTTAAATGATTGAGCTGCTTTGATGAGAGGGGAGGTAAGTGTGGCAGGAGCAAGGGAAAGGGAGTTAATTTCTTGAGATCGTTCCTTAAACGAGAGAGGTCAGCGTGTGTACAGCTGACAGCTGTTCTGCGGTGTGCAGGGCTGCTTAGGCTTGCTGCTATTACAGCATCTGTGGCACAAGCAACTGACAGCTGTTTCGTTATGTGAAGAGCTGTTCAGGCTTGCTTGCTGCTACAGCGTATACGGCACCAGTAGCTGACAGCGGTTTTGATTTGTGAAAAGCTCGACAGAGAGTGTGTGTGTGTGTGTGTGTGTGTGTGTGTGTGTGTGTGTGTGTGTGTGTGAAGAGCGAAAGTCGACAAATGTCAGACGCTTCTGATACTTCTGCGAACAAGAAACAGATCCTTCACGCTGTCAGTGAAGGGACTGGTGGTCATGATTCAACACCGTATTGATTCTCTCTCACCACCACCACCACCACCACCACCACCCACTCTCAGTCCCCTTACTATCCACCCCAACACACACACACACACACACACACACACACACACACACACACGTGCGCGCGCTTACACGTACACACACACGCTCGCGCGCGCGCGCGCACATACATACATACACACACACACACACACACACACACACACACACACACACACACACACACACACACACACACAACTAATGACGTACTGAGAAATAGTACAATTGTCGCCCCTGTGCTGTGTGCAGTGCTGATCGTGCTAGTGTGTGTCATTGGTTTCATCGCCCTCCTCCTCAGCGTCATCCTCATCGTGGTTTGCCTCAGGTCAGTTCTGTTGCTATTGTTGTTGTTGTTGTTGTTGTTGTTCTTTCTGTTGCGGTCAGATTTCACATCAAGGTGCTCAGTTGAGTCTCCTCCCTCCCTTTCCCCTCTTCCTCTGTCCCCACCCATCCATCTTTAAGGGGGGGGGTGGGGCTAGGATTTGAAGTTGACACCTAAAGGTAAAACTGACCCAGGAAAAGTTAAACAGCTGGTAAGTAAAGATTTTGGATGTATATGTGAAGATCTTTGTAAAGGTGGTTTTGACGATATTTTAGGCCACAGATCGTTCTTGTGGGAGTGGACAGTGCTTTTGAGGACTGGGGAGATATGGGGGGGGGGGGGGGGGGGGGGGGGGGGGGGGGGCAAGGAAATTGGGGATGGGAAAAAACACCTGAGTTCAGACTGGGTGAAAGGTCAGGAAAAGGATTTATGACCCCAAAATTTTTGGCAACCTTGCCAGAACAAAGATCTCCACACCAACACCCTAAGGTATCAGTCTGTCCGACCATTTCTTCTTCCTAACTATTATGATTGTGTTTCGTGTGCATCTCACGAGAGTGTGTCAACGGTGGGGCATGTATGTGGGGAGGAGAAGGGGATGGACGGAGAGGATTTAGGGGCATGGGCCTATTGAACACTTCATTGACAACACTAGAATGACACTATTAACGTGTGCAGTGAGAGTGCCAGTTTGTATCTGAGACCCCGGGGGGGGGGGGGGGGGGGGGGGGGGGGGGGGGGCACTGAAGTCAGAACCTTTGATTGTAAACTGGTCGGTTTGGATTGTGCTGTTTCATCTTACCATGGTTTTCTGGTGGACATAGCATGATGGAGCACGGCGGAGCCCATCACTCTTTTCCGCCGCCTTTAGCCTTCCCTGAAACTGAATCAGGAGGACGGAGCGGTTTTCAAGCTGAAAAATAAAAATAAAAAAGAAATCCGATACTCCATTAGCTGTGACATATTTTCGTCTTCACTTGTTTATAAAATTCTACAGGTTGCAAAATATATTGCCATCTTTAGGAGATTCATGATATTTCGCTGGTTGTAAGATATTTTAATCTTTACAGAATCATGACGTTCTGCTGCTCAGAGGCGTATACTTTTGTCAAGGAGAGGACCGATGAGGGAAGTTAGAGGGAGGGTGGAGAGTGCAAAATGGTGGTGTCTTACCCTGGTACTAGACGTACGATGTGATATCAGAGGCAGTTGATGTGTGGCAGAGAATGTGTGGGTGAGAAGGGGAAAGGGTAGGAGGTGACAATAATCAACTTAAAGAAAATGCTAGTAATACTGTGATCTTGTTACAGGCTCTGTGTCTGTCCTTTTCTTTTTCTTTTGGTTTTTAAAGAAAATGCTAGCAATACTGTGAGCTTGTTACAGGCTCTGTGGCTGTCCTTTTCTTTTTCTTTTGATTTTTAAAACTGTTCGAGACACGGGCTCGGGAATGTTAGAACTGTCTGCTTTTGTGCTTAGGTTTCCAGACAACTGTGCGCACGCGTGTGTGCGTGCGTGCATGAATTGAGCATAGACGTCATGGTCGAAGACAAATAGCCAAATGAGTTGATTTATTCATAAACTGTCTTTGTCTTTTTCTTATGTTGCTTAGTTTAATTGTCGTTTGTGTCTTGTTCTTTCCTTTCTTTTTTTCCAAGCTAATCTCGTTTTCATTTCATACCAGTCTAATCTCTCTCTCTCTCTCTCTCTCTCTCTCTCTCTCTCTCTCTCTCTCTCTCTCTCTCTCTCTCTTTATTATTATTATATTCCATGGGCAGACGCAGACGGCCAAAAGTGGAGCTGATCGAACACGTGTACGCGGTGCCCAGCTCCTGCCAGACCCTGAGCCATAACGCCTTGGGAGACGACCCCCCACCCGATCCCGTCCCCAGGCCGCGCCTCGTGCAGGCCTACAGTGACGTGGCCGATGCCCGGCCTCCCGACCAACCGCCCCAGGTCACCCCGGCCTCCCCGGCCTATGCGGAAGTGGAAGAAATGGCCGACGCGGAGACTGACGACAAAACTCGAAAGCGCTTTCAGTTCCGTTTCCGGAAACGACCTTCCGTGTCCAGCACAGGAGGAATGTCGTCGTTGTACGAAGATGTGAACCCTTTGCCAGTGAACAACGCCGCTGCGGCTAAAAACAACACGTTACCGAAATACAGTGGTTCTAGAGTGAATTGCGCACCTGGGGGGCCATACTCCACAGGTGTTAAAAAAGGCGGGAAAAGAGGCGGTGAGAGTCCCAAAACGGGTCGCGAGCCTCCCGTCTACGTTCACGTTGTGGACAGCGCTGACGTCAGCTCAGAGAGCAAACCGTCGTCGCACAGTTCAAACACCTCGGCGGAGAAAAGCCCTGTTGCTCCGCTGGCTGCTAAATTCATCGCCAGCATTGACAAATCGGCCTCAGCCAAAGTAGGCCCAAGGGGGGAAACCGAGGTCTCCACACGCTTGTATCCTCTGCAGGAAGGTAGAGTAGCGAACCTTGTGTCGACTCTTAATCGTAAAAAAGATACGAAGAACGGAGTGACTGCTAAAGAGCAAACCGAAAATGTCTCCTGAGTATGATGAGAGCTTTGAATCTGATGCAAGCAACGGCTCTCTCTCTCTCTCTCTCTCTCTCTCTCTCTCTCTCTCTCTCTCTCTCTCTCTCTCTTGAATTTCGTCAAGAGTGCTGCAAATTAGTGTCGTGATTGTGAATCCACACAAGTGCATGAATCGGGGGTCAAATAATTTGTGAGGATGATTTGTGTATATACTTTTATCCGGATTGTAAGTGGACGGAGAAGAACAGTTGGTAAAATTGTTGAAAAAGGTGTTGAGGTTCGTTGTGAACTGTTTAACATACCAGCTACAAATTCGCGCGCGCGCGCGCGCGCGCGCGTATGTGTGTGTGTGTGTGTGTGTGTGTGGTGTGTGTGTGTGTGTGTGTGTGTGTGTGTGTGTGTGTGATGATAACATAATTAGTGCAACATTTAGAACATGAATGATGTATGGAAAAATGAAAGATGCTGTTTCTTTGCATGCGACATTGAATAAAAATCATGCATAGTTATCATGTGAATCAAGATTTTTTTTTTCAACTCATCGTTGTCTTTGTTCGTATGGGAAAAAAAAACGATTCAAAACAAAAAAAAATAAGATATAATTCATGAACGCACAACAAAAAAAATGTATCTTAACAATACAGAATTACTTTTACGTCAGTTTATCAAATTATTAATTGATCCATCAGTTATCAAATCATTTTGCAAAAAAAAAAAAAATCTTATCTGCATCATGTGTGTCTCATGTCTGAATTAATCTAATGACCAAACTATCTCTGTATCTATTTGTCTGTCTCTGTTTGATTGTCTGTGTGTCTGATTTTTGTATAAGTGTGATATAGCAATCTGATGCTTCCAGAAAGATTGCAGTTTTCCAAAGACAAATGATCTACGTGAAACTATCTATAAAATGTCTGAAGAATCGTACACAGTGCAGCGTGTTTTGCAAGAAACATGTGATCAACTTTTCCAGCACATAAATATCGGTTTCATCTGATGTGAGTTTGCTGTTTAGTTATCATGTCCTCATTGTTTTTCAAAGATTCATCATGAACACATCATTGGGCTAGACAGTTAACTTCATTTTCTATTTATCACTCGATTTTTCCGTGTACTTTGTTGCTGTGGTGTAACAGCTTTTGCCCTTTAAGAGGCATTGACTGAGTGATTAAAAAAAAGAGGGGGGGGGAGGGGGGGGGGGGGGGGCAGGGAGGAGGGAGGAGCGAACGCTGTGTTTATGTGGACAAAGCCTATTCTGGATGAACCGCAGAAATTGTTCCAGATCGACAGTTTGGACAGAGAAAGAGTACAGCATGAATGCTGATGCCAGACTCTGTATTGTTTTTGTGTGCTGTGTCAGAGTATCGTTGGATAAGGTGTCGTTTCAAGTCACTTTTGGGAAGAGTGAAAGAGGGGTACATAAATTCCCTGTTGAAGATGCATTCATGACCATACAGTTTGCTTCCTGTGTGACTTGCTTTTTGTTGTTGTGTTTTGACTCTGTGTTTGTTTGGTTTGTCTGTGGACGTATGTTTTTTTTCTCTACATTCTCCAGTAATATGGCTGTGTTTATGTACCAACTTTTGTTGTTGTTGTTGTTGTTGTTGTTGTTGTTGTTTGCTGTCTCATCTTCCATACTGTCACTACTGTAGGCAGCATTACTCCCTCACTGTTCATTCCGGTTCTCTCAACACAGTCGTCCTCAGGCCTGGCCTGTCACAAACACAATGGGAGTGCCACGGGGAGCTAGCCGTACGTATCAGGCTGCCATGAGGCCACTCACCAGAGGAGACACTGCAATGTTACTGAATCACTTTGACTGCATGCTTTGGTCCCTGTTCAGGCCCAACATACGGAGGACGTCACATATTATTAAGCCCTCTACTGACAAAATCGCGTACCCTTGGAGTCAATGAGCGTAAGAATGTGTCCCGTCTCGCAGAATGTCACCATGCTTGTCTGACACCAGTGACCGTGAGTTGATGTCGCGATGACAATGAACTTAATAAAAACTATTTCTATTATAAGAAAGGTACCCTCTGTCTCGTTCCTTCGCCCATCTGCCAATCCAAACTGTGCATAAATTAGGTAGATTTGCGTTACCACCTGATCAGTCCACATTGAAATTTGACAAATGTTCGTCAACGTGTCTTCTGTTCACACCGAGATTAGGAAGATATACGTTACTATTTAGTAAGTTCACTTTGGGGTTGGGAGGAATCCATGACCTTACGTTAGTTCATTTTTTGAAATTACGAAAATGTGAGTTAGCTGTTATGGTCAGTTAATTAATGTTGATGTCAGGTAGACGTTAATTAGCATGCAGTCGGTTCAACGTTAAATCAGGAATATTTGCACCAGCAGCTAATCAGTTCATGGTGAAGTTTGGAAAATGTGCGTTACCACCCTGTCAGTTTACATTGAAGTACGAAGAATTGCGTTAACAGCTAGTCAGTTTACGCTTATGATTTCAAGATGTGCATTAGCAAGATCGTCAGAGTCAGGAAAGTATTCATCATCAGCTTGTCAGTTCATGTTCGAGTCAGATTGATTACATTATCAACTGTGGTCAGTTCATGCTAAAGAGATTATGTGAATTAGACTACAAGCTAAACCTCGTGCCAACTTACAGCCTAACTCATCATTGCGGTATACGCTGAGCTCGCAGCCACCTTGCGTATTTTTTTTTCCGTTGTCAATTTCTCGCTGCTATTGTTGATGCAAGCATTGGCAAAGGGAATACTATATGTTGGAGAGAAAAAAAAACAGACAACGCTTGGTGACCATGGGAAAATAAGATGAGGACTCAAAAGTGATCATATAGGTGGGCAAAACTTATTTAATGGAGGCCAACTGAACAATAACATTGCAAGAAAATGCCGTCTCGAAACTTCTGCGTCGATTTCACTACATTGGATCAGCGGATGCCAGCATTAAAACTCAGGCTGCAATCCTAGATCTGGAATCAGTGACAAAGCTGCTTGGACACTTTCTAGGCTTGTTGCTGGTCTGTGACTGCTTTGAAATGTTCATGAAGGACCACAATGAGTCATTTGACCGACTGGAAAACAAAATCTGTGGGGGGAAAAAGGTTAGGGAAGTGAGCACCAAGTTTCAGGAGAAACTGGTGTAGGTCAGAACTGCTGTTATCTGTGGGTAGTCACTGGAAATACATCCTGCTCAGAGAGGACACGATGATTGGTCTGAACTGCACCGGAACAGTGACAGAATGGCGAAAGTCATCTGAAAGTGGCGATCAGCATGCATGGATGCAGAGTGTGATCCACTGTCATGGAGTCTGAATCTGATGGTGAGGGACTGTGTTTCTTACTTCAGTGTGGGTGATCTTGTAGTCGTGGAAGGTGCGGTGAAACTGTTAGAAGTACATTCAGATGCTACAAAACCGTATCACCCATCTGTTCAGCGATTTGTTTCCCTGCGAAGCGATAGCTCCTTCAGTTTCAGTTTCAGCTCCACCAAAGAGATGTCACTGCGTGCGGACTAGTCCATATACACTACACCCCATCTGCGAAGTTTGGAGACCACACTACGCACGATTTAAAGCTTATGGATAAATGAATGAATGACTACGAAGAGAATTTTTTTTTTAAAGAAAGGATATTATTTCCGCAAGACAATACAGACGAAGAGATTACAGGAATAAACAAAAAAGTGTCCTGTAATCTGTTTGTCTGTGCCCTTCCTTTTAAGATTTGCCCCAATTTCCGCCTTCAGTCGCCTCGCTTTGAAACTAAGATCAGATAATATATTATGAAGGTCTCATGGCTACGATTTAGCAGATGTTTGACCTGCGCAACAGCCCAACGCGCTGGTCAGACCTATGGTACCTGTCTAACATTGGCTGTGCCATTTTTATCATTGTTTGTGCGTGTGGTTAGTGCACACGTGTGTGTGTGTGTGTGTGTGTGTGTGTGTGTGTGTGTGTGTGTGTGTGTGTGTGTGTGTGTGTGTGTGCCCATGTGTTTGAAAAAGACATGAATCAAGACTGAACAATTCAAAAGAGTAGCTGAAGAAGCAACAGAAACAGAATGGCAACAGTTTTGTGAGTCACTTAATTATGGCGCAGTTCACTCAGGTCTGATAGTTTTATCATGGCGTTGAAGGAAAACGTAACCCCAGATATTCTAGATGTCGATGAGACCGCAAACCTCAAGACAAATGTGAAGAAAGGGTCGGCTCCATTGAAACGTTTCATATAGAACAGAGTGATTAAAGAAATGTGGAGGAAAAGAAGAAGCATATGACCAAGTTAAATCAACATCGAGCTCAGACTGGCATTGATAATAAAATTATAGCATCTGAACTGGATGACGCAATACCTAGATGCACTAAGGATAGTGCTCCAGTTTCAGACAAAGTAAGGTATGCAGGTATCAAACAGCTCTCAGAAGAGGACAGAACCCATCTCGTCAGTCTCCACCAGGACAGTTTCGATAAAGGCTATGTTTCAGAAGAGACTGGACACACTGTTAATTGAAAGCTTCACCAAAACCAGGAAAAGACTATCATCGGCTGAATGGCTACCGCATACTCACTATCCAGATATAGTAGGAAAGCTCATGGAACGAATCACAGCAAGAAAACTCACAAGGGACCTTGAGAGTAGACAAATCCTCCCACCCTATCAAGGAGGCTACAGAACAGGTAAAAGTACATGGAGAAATGCAGCCGCTTTTGCCTTTGAAGTATACGAAGGATTCCAAAGAAAAGAAGAAACACTGGCAGTTGCAGTAGACCTGAAAGACGCATACAACAAAGTCCAGCTCTCGTTTCTCATGGAGCCACTCCTGGACCATAGAGTCAACAGGATACTTACATGATGGATTGCAGCAGCACTTCAAGTGCGAAGTCATCATACGATAACTCCTTCAAGACATCCTAAGTTATCCATGTGCCAAAGAGATGCCGTGAAGAAGAAGCATAATAATTGGAATAGACATAAGAATTGAATTATAAAACATAGTAATTCAAATAAATACCAGATATAGTAATTCAAATACTAAGCATAGTAATTGAAATACCAGACATAATTTAGGTTAAAGACATAATGCTTGAAAAATATGTAATAATTTGAAGACCAGCCGTCATAATGCAAATATCAGATATGGTAATCGAAATGCCAGACTAAGTAATTCAAATACAAGACACTGTACTTTAAGTGTCAGACATAATATAATTCAAACAGCAGACGTACTAATTCAAGTGTCAGACATAATAATTCAAATACCAGACTTAATGATTCAAATACTAGACGCCATAATTTTAGTGTCAAACATAATAATTCAAATACCAGACGTAGTAAATCAAATATCAGACCGAGTAATTCAAACGTCATACTACTGATTAAAATTCCAGACACAGAAATTCAGATACCAGACATAAATATTTCAAATGCCAGACACGGTAATTTAAGTGTCCGACACAGTAATTCAAATACCGACCTCTGCTGTGCGGTTGTTAATATCCCAGATTGCCGATCGGAGATAGCAGGTTTGAGCCCAGTCCAAACCACTGTAGGTTTTGTCAAACCTGGTCGGCTCCTACCCAGAGTTGCGGAGAGTGCTTTGAGCGAAAGAAGAAGCAAAAGAACCGTACGTGAATGAGTTTCATCCATTTAACCGTCATTTTGTTTAGAAATGAGCATGTGTTGGGTTTGTTCAGTGCATGTAACGTTGGCAGGGAACGTTGGCTCAACGTTTTCCGCCAGCGCGTTCCGTTTTCAGGTCGATTCGCAGTGATGAACCTGGGGGTGTGTCTTTGTTCTAGAAAGGCTTGACATTCCTCGTGTGGCTCCAGCCCACAGAGCAAAGCTGACGTCTTCATTCCACGCCCACCGTGGACGCGCCAGACTTGGCCGGGTCTAATGGAACTCCAAGAGAATCTAGGGATCAGCAGGGTCACTGTGGTGGACTGCAGACTTCGCCTATTACACTGGATTCGGAAACTAAGACCGCCATTAATACGAAAAAAAATCTACTTTGCTGAGGCATCTCTTAGAGTGTTGCTCTGCTTTTTTGTTTTTTAATCTGGTCCATCTCAGGCCTGACTGACGCGGGGTATGTCATTGAAGGACGCGTAGGGAGACCAAAATGGAGCTTATATAATCATCATCATCAATCTCATCTTCGTTCTTCATCATATATACATATACATACATGCATGCATGCATACATACATACATACATATACATATATACATACATACATACATACATACATATATATACATATATATATATATGTGTGTGTGTGTGTGTGTGTGTGTGTGTGTGTGTGTGTGTGTGTGATAAGGACATTTGTCTCGAAGTCTTCACTCCCTTCAAAGTCTGACACAGTGACCTCAATAGTCATGCCCTAACGCCACCAGCCTTTCCCCCCACCCTTCCCCACCCTTCCTCTTCACTAAAACCACCCCTCCCCCTCCCTTTCTTTTTTCTCTTTTACTCTTCTAAGTGCCCCTCTCTGCGTCTCGCCCCCTCCCTCTCCAACTCCAATCCCTGCTTCAAACATCACATGCACGCATCTGGTGTTTGCTTCGTGAGGCCTCTCATTGGATGGACAAGGAAGCTGCTGTCGACATTTGGGGGGGGGGGGGGGGGGGAGCTGTAGTAAAGCGTTTTAGGACGTTGAATCAGTTCAGACACCACAGAACACCACCAAGTCAACTCATAAGCTGTGCATCATTTTCTGTTGGCGAAGTATCCATATCGACCAGATATTGACAGCACCTTCTGGACTAGTAGTGGTGGTGTGAGAATTATCCCACGAAGGAAAACAGAAAAGCAATTCCACAATCGTTGAAAAAAAACCAGTAATTGATGATGATGAAAACGATGAGGATGAAAAAAAGTCAAAGGTCATCCTCTGTAGTCAGTCATTTTACTCTCTTTTTAGACTCATATGTGAAAGCAAAGCACGTTTATGTATTCATAAAGTGTGTGTGTGTGTGTGTGTGTGTGTGTGTGTGTGTGCGTGCGTGCGTGCGTGCGTGCGTGCGTGCGTGCGTGCGTGCATGCGTGTGTGTGTGTGTGTGTGTGTTTTTTTCATTTGCATTTTATCAGCAGTTATAAATACTAGCATAAGTAAGATTGAGACAAACAAAAAACATCTTTAAGATTTTTCCAACTGTCCTCAGTGTGAACGTCTTAACCAGTTGTGACAGTCATAAATCTGCAAATAACATTGTATATTAAAGTTTGGTCGTTAACTATTATTGCCTCATCCGCTGATAAAGTCATGTTGAATGATTGTAACAAACATGAAGTTACATTTTATATCTAGACCAGAAATATTGTATATCATCTAGACCAACTAAACAGACGTGAAGATATGAATAAATCTATGACTGAATATAGAACTAAGATATCCTTCTACATGTTGCCAAATAGAGCTGCATGAAACTGTATGAAGTCACAATTGTAGTAAATCATTCGAATGAAGCACATTAAAACAGCAGATGGAACAGTCTTTCTTGCTTCAACAATAACTGCTCTTCATAAAACTACAGAAACGTACTGTAAATTTTGTTTTGTCAAAATTATCAAAACTTTGTGTTCGAACACGGGGAGCCATCATGTATGATACTGCACAATATCACCGCCATGCGTGCCATATGCATGTCTGTCGATGATGATACGCAACTGCAAAATCAAGTCGATTTGTTGTCAATCAAGAAAAAAAGGAACTGATCAGCAGGAAAAGATGTTAATTTCTCAATCAGCGCAAATGTTAAGTTCAGGGAAGATCAATCTTATAAGTATCACAAATAGCAGGAGGTTTTAATGAGTGGTGTGTGTGTGTGTGTGTGTGTGTGTGTGTGTGTGTGTGTGTGTGTGTGTGTGTGTGTGTGAGTGCGTGCGCGTGCGCGTGCGTGCGTGCGTAGGAAAGGGGTAGGTATGGTAGGGTATAGAAATGCCTTATCATCAACGTACAACGTACATTCAGTAGTTACAATGTGCAATGTCATCTGTCATCGGTGCTTGTCGTCTGACGTTTTACCAGGAACCGCTACAATAACAAGATTGGTTGAGGTAGAGATATGAACATGGTCAGTGAAACACTTGCTTCTTTCTTAGTTGTTTTTTTTGTTGTTTGTTTTTTTTTTTTTTTTTTGGGGGGGAGGTTCCCAAGTCACTCTCTTCAGTTCTTCCGAGATGGTTTCCAAAAATGTGACAAGTTTCATCTGTAGCTCGATGTTATTGACCTACGAAGGAAGAGGTTCGGAGTTGTTTCTACTTGCCCCTCTTCTTCCTCGCCTATCCTGTGCTCTTCTTCATCATGCTGTTGCATGCATTCATCACATGTGAGCCAAACAGGCAAACTGCCTCCCTCCGGATTTTCTTTTTTTTTTTTCAATTTTTTTTTCTTCTGCTTTGGTTTCAAGTTTGTTTGTCTTGTTCTTAACTGAACTTTCAAGTGATGCAGGGATGCACACGGAAGTGTTTGAGTGCTGACTGGCTGAAATCAGCTCATAGGCACACATAGGCTACGTCACTGCCTCGTTCGGGGGACCAAAGTGAATGGTGAGATTTTTGTCCAGTTTTGCTTGAAGCTCTGCTGGACATGTCCTTCCCAGACTGGATCTGCACAGAGTCAGGTCAACACGACCAACCTGGAATCCATGGGCATTCACACCGCAATGGGCGTTTAATGTTCACGCCCCATATAATGTACGAGAGAGAGAGAGAGAGAGAGAGAGAGAGAGAGAGAGAGAGAGAGAGAGAGTACCCCCCAATCTTTTTTCCTTTTAAAAAAAAAAATGAGTCTAACTTAGGTCTCTGTTTGGGTTGTGGTGTGTGTGTGTGTGTGTGTGTGTGTGTGTGTGTGTGTGTGTGTGTGTGTGTGTGTGTGTGTGTGCACACGCGCGGGCGCACATTTTTGTGTCTGTGCCTCTGTGTGTGAGTGTGTTGTTGTTGTTGTTGTTATCAAACCCTTCCATCCATCAGACATCACCAAAAGATTATGAAATTGCGGTTAATGTTTACATCAATATTTTCAATATTCCAGAATTCATATTTTCTTATCATTTCGATCAGCTACAATCGGTGCTTTATACATCAATAACGCACACATTTGATCATATTATTGACAAAGAATTGAACATACTGTATATTGTTGCTGCATTCTATCAAGATCAGACTATTTCATGCGATTTCTGCCAAGCAGATGGGCAGATAGAAATTGATATAATACTATACATAAAACTATCCTGGGCCACATTGAAATACATTTTGCCTAATGCAGCCAAGCAAGACAGTATGAACTTATGGTTTTTATAGTGAATCAGCCAAGCATTATAGCAGCAGACAGAATAGACATACTAATTTCAGCAATAACATAGTTTCAGTGAAAATGATACAAAAGCGTTGTAGATGTTACATCATTGCCAAACTGAAATGGATGAACCAATATAAGACATCATGTATGTTCCATTGAAAGAAACATACATTTGAGATCAAAGTTGTTGATAAAGTCCATTGGGAATTCGTGACCCAAAGAACATGGGCTTTCAGTCAAGAAAGGGAGAATGGATTGTGGGGGGTTTGCTGAAAACTAAGTATTTGTGAGCATGCGAGCCCTTTTCATCCCAAAATTAAGTATGCGCCTGCGGTGAACAGGCTGTACACCAAAAACTGATGCGCCAAGGCCTTGCTTAAGAAGTCGAATATTTATAGACTGTCGCAATTAGGTTGTTTTGAGAATTTAAATTGTGTCTGAAAGTTGATTCTCCTCATTTTCTTTCATATGGCCATCAAGGTACAAGCCAGGTGGTTTCAAGCAGACAGATTAAAACCAAAGCGAGAGGGACTGTCTGGGGGGGGTTCCAGCTGGCGCAAAGATAGGGTCACGGGTGAGTGCAAAAGCCTGAAATGTGCCGTCATCAACTAAGCGGAAGGTCGTGTGTTTGAAAATGATTGTAAATTCATAAG
>JADBJO010000010.1:157500-160000 GCA_016801955.1 Conus betulinus
AAACTTTGGACTGGCAAGATAAATTTCATGTTCTCATGGATGAAGTAACAATGCTAAGCCTTGAAACTATTATTTTGGGAGACTTTAATATAGATTTAATGAAACCTAACCCAAGTGGCATCAAAACTACACCTTACACGGTCTTGAACAACTTATTGACATACCAACCCGTATAACTGAACAGTCAAGTACCTTAATAGATCACATTTATACAAACACAAAACAGTCCATCATTGAAGTATGCTCTCCGCCATGTGGATGTAGCGATCATAATCCCGTTTGTCTGACGTGGTTCAAAAACCGTATAAAAATTCCAAAAGTAGGGCACAAGATAATATATTATAGGAGCTTTAGAAACTTTAAGGAAGAAGATTTCCTTTCAGACCTTGCCACAGCACAATTGGAATATATATACCAAATAAGAGATCCTGATGATGCAACTGAATTTTGGATTAACACATTTATTTCTGTGTATAACAAACATGCTCCATTCATCAAAAAAAGAGTCAGACAAGAAACAAAACCACCGTGGATAACAAAAGAAATAGATATTGAAATTAACATAAGAAATCAGTTAAGCAATGCCGGAACAAATAAAGAATTCCGTAAACAAAGAAATAAGGTAAATTCAATGAAACGTAAATCTAAGCGTATTTACTTTCAAAAGATGTTAATTTCTACAAAGGATTCACGTCAGATTTGGAAAGCCATTAACATCATGTTGGAAATAAACAAGTCTCAAGAAATCAGGAAATTATCACAGATGTAACTGCAGATCAATTAAACAACCATTTTGCTAGTATCAAAGAAAAAATTATATCACACGATAGGTCCAATGAAAATGACCTTGAGCATTTAAAACACTACCTTGATTTAAAAGAAATTAACTTTTCCTTTACCCTCCAACCATGACTGTTATGGACGTTAGTAAAAGTATTTCTTCTTTAAAACAATCAAGTACACGCGATTTAGATGGTTTAGATGCAAAAATACTAAAGATTTCGTGTCCAATAATTACTGATACACTAACATATTTGTACAATTTATGCATAGAGAAACAAACCTTTCCCTTGAAATTTAAGGAGCCAAAGTAATTCCACTTTAAATCTGGCGATAAGTCAATTCCATCAAACTATAGACCAATTTCTATTTTATCTGCTTTATCTAAACCTATTGAAAAACACTTGCAAAATTTACTATATTCTTACCTTACTAAAAACAATTTACTCCACCACGACGATCAATGGTTTCCGTAAAAAAATCATTCCTGCCATACAACCCTTGTACAGCTTATTGATAGCCTCTTATGTAGTATAAATGAAAATAAATTTACTGGCATTCTTTTTATAGACTTTGAAAAAGCTTTTGATGTAATAAATCGTTCTCTCCTGTTGCGTAAACTGGAACTCTACAAAGTAACTCCAGAATTCATAAATCTCATGTCCTCATTTCTATGTAATAGGAAACAGTCAGTAACAGTCAACAATAAAACGTCAAACTTAATGTCTATCAAATATGGAGAGTACCACAAGGCTCTGTATTGGGCCCTCTACTGTTTACTGTCTACGTCAATGATTTACCTTGTTTTCTTGAAAGTAAATGCGAAATGTTTGCCGATGATACATCTCTTCATTCCAGTGATTCAGATCCATTAAGATTAGCTAGTAAACTCCAAAATGATGTTTAAAAAACTTATCGAATGGACTCAGTTGAACCATATGTCCTAAATGCAATGCAAAAACCAAGTGCATGTTTGTATGTGCCCGACGACAAAAAAGACAAAAGAAGTCAAAAAAATTTCCCCATTGTTTATATCTGACCTAAAAATAGAAGAAGTCGACTCACATAAAATATTAGGAGTAATAATAGATAAAGATTTAACATGGACCGACCCATAACGTCAATGGGAAAAAGTCTCTCAAAAAAAAAAATACTTCAATTAGCCAAGATTAAGAACTTCCTGGACACCCATTCTCGAAAGCTCTTTTTCTGTGCTCATGTTCTATCAATCATTGATTATGCATCAACCCTATGGGATAACTGCAGTGAAACCAACTTGAAAATTATTCATCGAATGTATAAAAGAGCATAAAAATTAGTGTTACTAAAATCAAGCCCTAACTACAGAAGACTATAAACAACTTAATATGTTAACTTTCTACAACAGACTTTTGTTCAATAAGGCAGTATGCATGCATAATGTTACAAACGGATGCACCTAAAAGATAAGAGATTCATTTACAACTAACACTTATAGACATAGTCATTTATTATCCTTTCCTAGACCAAGAAATAATCTTTATAAATCTAGTCTTTTGTACTCTGGTGGAAATGTATGGAACAAGCTACAATCACTTTGAAAAACATAAAGAACAAAAATCAGTTTAAGAAAAATCTGAAAAAGCATCTCATGGATGGTTAGCCATCAATATTTTCTCAAATTCCCTTGAAATAACTCTTCAGTGTTTTTACATGATGTATCCTTGTATATATTTTATGC
>JADBJO010000010.1:162500-180000 GCA_016801955.1 Conus betulinus
GAGAGAGAGATACACATATGAAATATGTATATTACGCGCGCGTGTAAGTGTGTGTGTAAGCATTTGTATAAATACATGTTAGAAATGTGTCCATGCGTACGTGCATTGCCTTTCTGTGCGTGCGCGTGCCTGTGTGTGTAAGTGCGGTTTGGATATATACTGCGTGTGTGTGTGTATGCGCGCGCGTGTGAATGACTGAGTATGTGTGTGAGCGTGCATGCGCGCGCGTAAATGTTTCTTCGTGTCTGTGTACGTCTCTCTCCCTCTGTGTGTGTGATAGTGTCCCTTATCCGTATAACGGTTATTAGAGTATGTGTCCTTACGTGTAAGATTAGCAGCTTTCCGTCTCTGTGTTGTCGGCGTTTATCTCACCATAGCAGTGCTCTCTCTCTCTCTCTCTCTCTCTCTCTCTCTCTGTGTGCGCGCGCGCGCGCGCGTGTGTGTGTGTGTGTGTGTGTGTGTGTGCAGGGATGATGGGGCTCTTTTAATACAAACAGCTCTCCCGCCTGGAGAAAGCTCTGGGCAAATCACTTCCCCTTTTGCTACTTGCTTACTATTTTTTTTAAGTTTGTCTGTCTTTAATGCCGTCTACTGTCTTTCTGCCTGTCTGAAAAAATTCTCTTTTTCTGTTCTGTGAAACTCTTTTTACATTACTCCTTATCACTATTTTTGATGTTTCTGCTCCAGTTGTTTGTTGCTGTCGTCGTCGTCGTGCTCGTCGTCATCGTTGTTGTTTTTATTGTTGTTGATAATGATGTGGATGTTGTAGTTATAATCTAGTGACTGATGGTAAAAACAATACACACCGTCCGTAGTGGAACCTACCAATCCATTCTGCAGCCCCCCCCCCCCCCCCCCCCCCCCCCCCCCCCCCCCCCCCCCCCCCCCCCCCCCCCCCCCTCACCGTATATGCCCCTTTTTTGGACATATGTACTGATAGTTAAATGTTTGTTTTTTTCGTAAGTTGTGTCAGTTCCTATTTTTCATCCTATAATCTGGGAATGAGAAATCAAAAAGAATGTCCAGCCATCTCTACATGGCCTGTATCCTCAACCTTTGAGTAGATCAACAGTCTAGCCACCATGTCAAGCATTGTCTTTGTTTCGGTTTCTTTGTCAGGATGAGAATACCCCCCAAAGAACTATTGAAGGAGGAGACAGAGGGAAAGACAGTTAAAGAGAAAAAGAAAGGACAGAAGACGATGGACAAACAGCACTGCAGAGTGGAGACAGGGAAAAACATGGGTGACGACCCAGACCTTGACGCACGACTGAGGGGGGCTGGAGGAAGACCGTGGTGAACTGCGAAAGGACAGGAAGGAAGAGAATCCTTTTTTTCCCCTCCTATTATCGGGCCTGTTCAGGGTGTGGGATGGGAGCGAATTACTTCCTCCCTAACTTCACTTTGCATTTGAATTTCCTCATGGTCAGACTTTTCTTTAAGTTGTAAACAGCAGGGCCAAGGGTGTAAGGATAGGGGGAGGAGGGGGGAGGAGGGGTGAGTTCCCCGAATTGATAACCCCCTTCCTAATTTCACTTTGCATTCGAATTTCCTCACGGTCGGACAGAGCAGCGAACGGACCAACAGACAGGCTGATGGGACAGAGAGACGAGAAGCAAACACAGATTTTTCCCACTAGGAAGCGTCAGCGTCCACCAAAAGATGGGAGAAGGACATGGGGGGTGGAAGACGATGGGGGATGGGGAGGGAAGGGACAGAGGGGGGAAGCGAGAGGGAAATAAAAACTGCAGGAAACGGTAATGGTTCGGAGCGTTCATTTCACACACACACACACACACCTGAGCGACTCAACCATACGGTCCTGTTGACGCGCGTGACGACTGAGAAGACTTGTTTCGTTCATGGTGATGGAGAGGCAGAGGTGAGTTGTGAAAGATTGGACTGCTTGACATTTTTCTACACAAAAACACCACGGGTGCGCGCGCGCGCGCGCACACACACACACACACATAAACACACACACGCGCGCGCGCGCGCGCGCGCGCGCACACACACACACACACACACACACACACACACACACATATTTGTAGAACAGTGATTCTGTGGACGGTCCATCGTACACCCTATTTCTTCAGACATTTTTTCCTGAGAGGCTTAGAACTGTTCGAAAAACAGATTCTTGTTTTTTAAAAAATGTTACGCTGAAGCCCAACAATGTTGTATGACATGTGTTAGACTTTAAGCTAGCTTGCATGACGATGGACTAAGCCAACATCATGGACAGTTATAAGCTGAGAGGCTTGTGTATACAACAATGCACACGAATTTCATCAAACGACGATTTGTTGTGGACTGTCATTCTTTGTGGCTGATTCGATGCGTAGGTTCTCATTTTCACTGTCCGAGCTACGCTCTGCTGAAAAAAAAAAAAAAAAAAAAAAAAAAAAAAAAAAAATCTTCAGACCTTCGGGCCATCCTCAAAAGATTTTTGTGGAAATGACAATTGTCTGCAGAACCACTAGTACACACACACACACACACACACACACACACACACACACACACACACTTTCTCTCTCAGTCTCTCAATCTCCAGCTTATTTGGGAGGCGCGAGGGAGATAGAGAAAGACAGAGAAGGGCAGGAAAGAAGGGAGGGAAGGGGGAGAAAGAAATAAGGAGAGAGAGAGAGAGACAGACAGACAGACAGACAGGACAGACAGAGATGGACAGACAGAGAGAGGGGGGGGGGGGGGGGGGGGGGGGGGGGGGGGGGGGGAGGGGGGGGTGGTGGGGGGGGGTGGAGGGGGGGGGGGGGGGGGGGGGGGGGGGGGGGGGGGATTTTGAGGAGGGGATGGGGGGGGGGGGGGGGGGGGGGGAAAGGGGAAGAAAGGGGAGATATTTTTCTTGCTGGATTTTTTTCCCTTCCTTTGTTATGCAAACCTGCTTATTCAGTTGATTTGCTTCAATTCTGAAAATGTGTAGTCACTTGTTTATGTATGCCTGTTAATTTGTCTCGATGCTAGAAACCCTACACACAAGTAAACATGTTCAGTGCGTGGCTGCCTGCACGTTTGGCTTGAACTTTTATATTTCCAAAGGAGGGGCGAGTGGCTAGGAAAAAGTGAAGGTGCGACATGGGGTTTACACACAGGGTGGATTTTGTTTCATATATGATTTTCAAAGTCGTATTTTTCCTCCTTCACAGAGGATACAATGGGCTGATGGCCTTCCTCATGGATAGAATTCAAGGAGGAAAGACTCCCATGCTATGACAAAGGCACACACACACACACACACACACACACACACACACACACACACACACACACACACACACACACATACAGGCGATGGCACGCACGCACGCACGTGTGCACACACACACACACACACACACACACACACACACACACACACTCAGGCGTTCACGCATTCATGACTTTACACGCGCGCTCGCGCGCGCGCACGTGTGCGTGCGTGCGTACGTGCGTGCGTGCGTGCGTGTGTGTGTGTCTGCGTGAAACACTAAGAGAGATAAGACATTTTTTCAGACTGATGTGATTGTGATTCTACCTCAACAACAGCAGCAGCAGCAGCAAATAGTAGTAGTAGTTGTGGTAGCTGTTGTTGTTGTGTCAGCAGCAGCAGTTGCCTCAGGAGGAGTAAAAGCAGCGGCAACAACAACTCTAACAACAGCTGAAGTAAACTTCCACACAAACTACGATCATGATTCGTGCGATTATACAGAGTTTTAGATTACACGTCACTTATCTGGTACGGGCTGGGTTGGTGACGTAGCCAACCCGTATCGCACATTCTCGCGCGATTTCCTCACAGCGTACCGGTTGCGACAGGGAAGTGTCTGGGTACCAAACTCGAGTTATACGTGGCCTTACCCGTATGTGTTTCACAACAGCACAGCTCAGGTTTCAAGGAAAGTAAGATTTGGGTTGTCCGTTTAAAACCAAAAAATTAGCCTCATGAGTATGTTTTTTTTTTTTTTTGTTTTGTTTTGTTTTGTTTTGTTGTTGTTTGTCTCTAAGTTGTAAACAGTTTGCGTACAAAGCTTTCAAAGACACCACCTATCCACATCCAAAGCCTGGCGACTGGGCAGCACGTGTCGGCAGTCAGTCTACTCGTCACTGTGAACGAGATTTGAGATTGCGGACCCATTTCAAGCACATTCCAACTTAAAACAGCTACTTTCTGGCTATGAAGCAATTGGTGTAAATCCCAGATGCTTTTTAGAAGTGGTTTTAGTCCATCGATGCTATACACTTGTTGTAAAAGTGCGCATTGCGTGTGTTTGATAATCTGCGCCAGGCCGTTTACACTGATCTCATAAGTAGGCCAAAGCCAACTTTACCACGCCCCGCGTCGGGGAGTGGAGGACGGAGTGTGGATAATCAGCTCGCGTGGCATCCCATGTTTTCTGGCACCACCTTGGACACACAACTGAAAAATGCGGTCGCGGTTTTTACCTTTTTTCGGCAGTTATTACCGTTTATCAAAAGGTGAAACATTAATGGACGCACTGGTTATAAAGTAATGCTGAATTAATGTAAAATATAAGACAGACAAATGAATTTTCGACGAATATGTCTTCTTTGGATGCAAAAACATAATACCCCTTACACTGCAGTCAGCATAATAACGACAATGTTTCAGAAGAGAATGTGTTAGTAAAGGTGATAGAGAGCACCGCTATCACTCTACCTGCTTTAGAGATGTATGGTTTTCAAAATCTGAAAACGTAACAAATCTGAAATAAATGTCAGCGAACCGCCCAAAGAAACGTGGACAAACGAGTCAAGACAACACACAACGCGTTTCGACCTCTTAGGTCTTCCTCAGGTGAAACAAAGACGAACAAAATAACGAAAATGCACTTAGCTTTGATCGCTTCAGATTGCTTCTGAGTTCAGCGCAAGGAAGAAGGCGTCAATCAACGCCTTCTTCCTTGCGCTGAACTCAGAGAAGCAATCTGAAGCGATCAAAGCTAAGTGCATTTTCGTTATTTTGTTCGTCTTTGTTTCACCTGAGGAAGACCTAAGAGGTCGAAATGCGTTGTGTGTTGTCTTGTGACTCGTTTGTCCACGTTTCCTGGGCGGTTCGCTGACATTTATTTCAGATTTGTTTAGATTTCCACCTGCAGTCGTTTCACTTTGCAACTAGATCTGAAAACGTAAGTTTAAAAATATGCAGCTGTAAACTGTTATCTTCTATTACCGATGTGTGTGTGTGTGTGTGTGTGTGTGTGTGTGTGTGTGTGTGTGTGTGTGTGTTGTTGTTGTTGTTGTTGTTATTTATTGTCATTTATATTGAGTGTGTTTATTTTTGTTTACTGTTATTTATATACTTGCTTCTTTATTTAATTATCTATCTAACTGTATTTGATTTTGTTTATATACTCATTTTCTTAAGCTTTTCATTATTCATTTACCTATCATTTGCTTATCGATTGCCTTTAGCTTAGGTAAACTTATTAGGTTACAGCTTCCAGTAGATTTGTAACTCATTGGACGAACTGTTTATTGTCTACAGATGTTCTTTTTCAGTGGTTAAAGTAAACGTCAAGTGGGGGATAAACGTTCAGAGAGCTCCACCCATTCGCACTTGTAATCGGCAACGACACGAAATTCATCTTTCATCTGATTTCATTTCTCTTAAATCATGCGCCTGTGGCATGCAAAAAGCATCCCTTGTCATTCCCTCCCCATCTTCTCCTGTCCAGCCCGCAGGATCAGCTGGTTTCCTGCCGCGGCACTCCGAAGGAAAAACTTTCTCAATCTGTGTGTGTGTGTGTGTGTGTGTGTGTGTGTGTGTGTGTGGTCCTTCTTTGTGTATACAGACTATTCTGGACGCTAATATGGAGTATCACTATTTGTCACAGTATTCACGAACTACACTGTTTAGGAAGGAAAAAAAAAAAAGGGGGGGGGGGGGGGGGGGGGGGCATATCTTGAAAGTCTGAAGAAATAAACAGATTTCGTCGTCTTGGCGGTATTGCATAGGTGTCGGAAATCTACTCATGTACGTCGACACACACGTATTAAATACAGGCAGGTGCTTTCTATGCCGGATCTCCTCACGACAGCTGCCAACAGAAACGCCTGGCGAGAAACGGCGGCTGCCTCATCACGTCCCCCCCCCCCCCCCCCCCCCCCCCCCCCCAACGACCCCCAGCGGTCAGGGGAATGAGATGATGCTTTCAATGTTACCTCCCTTGGATCGGAGGGGGAGGGGAGGAAGGGGGGAGCGGGGGGGGGGAATTAGGGGGGGGGGGGGGGGGGGAGGGGGGATTTGGGGGACGCGAGTCGGCGGCACGTGTAATCTAGAACAAAACTGACTTCACGCACGTGATCCGTACGTATCTTGATACGTGTACGTATTGGGCAATACGTAACGTCTGTTATTATAAGTTCCGTATATTTCATTGAATTACTCACTTATTCCTTTGCTGAAACCTTTTTCCTGACGTGTTCGCATGTATTTTGATTAGAATGGGAGTTGGGGGTGGCGTGAATGGGGGAGAGGGTATGTGTGATTTTTGGTGTATTTTGGTTGATGTGTGACTGGTCAGTTTCTCAACAGCCCTTGAGTGACGGACAACAAGCTTGTGGGTAGCGAGAATAGAGGCGAGAGGACAGGCAGCGAATGTAAAGGCCTGCAACCATGTCCGCTTACTGGGTGACCACGGTGATTGTGTCCCTTATCTGTATGACGGCCATTGGAGTATGTGTCTTCAACTTAAAGCGTGGTAAATTCCTTTCACTGTGTTGTTGGCGTTTGTCTCAGCACGTCAGTGCGCTCCCTCTCCCTCCTCCTCTCTCTCTCTCTCTCTCTCTCTCTCTCTCTCTCTCACACACACACACACACACACACACACACACACACACACGTTTTTGTATGATTTGAAATTACCAGTGACGAGACACCACTCAGCTTTACCCTGCAAGCCAAGCATGGGATGACAACAGTTTTATTCACAGTTTTGTTTTGATTTTTTTTTTTTTAAGCCAAAGAATACATACAGCAGATTTTTCTTCTCTTTTTGACAGAACATAATTCAGATAGCAAACAGGAAAAAAAAAAAAAAAAAACAGTTATGAACTGAATAACGACAGGTTTTGTGTGTGTGTGTGTGTGTGTGTGTGTGTGTGTGTGTGTGTGTGTGTGTGTGTGTGTGTGTGTGTGTGTGTGTGTGTTTACATTTGTTATGCGCACTTGAAGCATACTGAAAACATTCGAAGCTCATGTACCAAAGACTACACTGGAGAGCTGGAGTGATTGCAACACTTTTTCTACAAATCTGCATTTAAGTCACAGACAAATAGTTGCGTCTCTAATTCTAAATGTTCTGTGTTGGGATATCTACATGCATTGCCTTCATACTGGAGTTCTGGTTACTTCGTTCTTTACCACTTTTTGTCACCATTCTAGAGCAAAGTATACTGGCTGACTTGTGACAGTGCTGTGATGGGGTTGATTCTGCCATCACACGCACGCACCCATGCATACGATTGATATCTATTGATAAAACAGGGACAGGCAGGCAGGCAGGCAGGCAGACATGCAGACAGATTGGTAGAGGAACAGATAGTAACAAGCAATGGAGTTAACTGAAAGGCTGCAACCATCGCCTTTGTAAACGTCACAACCAACCCTTCACCAATACTGCTGGAAATGCACGACACAGTTTTGTTCTTAAAGAATCATATTGAATTGAATCTAATTTTCTCGACAGAACGAGCGTGGCAAGTTAACTAGCGTAGATGTTCTCTAATGCTAGAGACAAACGGCAGAAGAAAGATACTGGTCCATGTACAACATTTTAGTTCAGTGAGTCCAAAACTGATTTTAAACGCTATCTTACTCACATTATGTAGGAGCTATGTCCCTCTGTTGTAAACACAATCTTACATTATTTTGGAGCAATCCCTCTTCGCTATAGCAAAGAATAGGTTAGTGCGCGTGTCTGGAAGATAACTCGGGACATACACAATACATTATCGAGTTATCGCCACTTTGACAACCATTTCAACTTACTTTCATCCTTAGTCTCCACTACAAGCAACTGTGTGAAAACATAACGCGTCCTGAATCTCAAAAATGGTCTTTTTTTTTTTTTTTTAACTTTTCGTATTTGCCCTCTGTTACTTGACTGGTCGGCATGACATAATTCTTGAATCTTTCAACAATCTTTTTTTTTTTCTGTATTGGTCATTGGTGTTATTCAACTTGCAGTGGCATGCTTTAAACATCATAGCTAGCAGATTACAAGATGGGGGGTCTGCAAGTCTTGCCAGGAGTGGGAGCGAGGGCGAGATCTGCTGCCTGGGAGAAACCAGCCGCCGTGGCATAGCCTACTCCCGACTGGGATGTTGTTGGTTCGATTCCCATCAGTCATGTGGGATTTTTCTGCCCCGACCGGCTCCTACCCAGAGTTGAGTTTGTTACGGCCTCAGTTGGGAAGGCTGGGGACCACACTGTCGACTTTCTTTCACTAAGTGGATGCGTCTCTGAGAGTGTTGCTTGAATTTCCTGACCAACACTGCAGGTGTCTGTATCTCTCGGGCCTGGTCGACGCCGGGATATATTATGAAAGCAAGCGTAGAGTACAGCCCTGTCATACAGTCTCAGAGCGGAATGGAAATCCGTAGCATCATCTTCATCATCCTCATTCTCATCGATCAGCATGACGAAAAAGGGGGTTGCTGCCTGGGAGAAGGGGTGGGCTAGATGGGGGTGGGAGGTAGGGGGTCGAGGTGCTGTCTTGGCTTGCTGTCCTAAGCCCCAGAACTACTTTCCTCAGCCATCTCACAATTACCAAATCATATGTGCTCCACAAGTCTATTAAATGTAAGCCGATTCTAGAACTGCCGGGCATTTTCGGAATTCCGGCCGTTTCTCTGCTAATTTTTAATGTTAGTTTTGTGGTTGAAAAGCTCTGTAGGGCGATTTTAGAATACAGACATTTCCAGAATGTAGCCAGGCCAAGGTGAGCCTTAAAACTTTGCCAAAGACGTGCATTGGAAATTATGTTAAGTAGCAAAATACATTACATTATGTTCTGAATTGCTGTTCCAGATTTCCGTGGGTTTTTTTTTTTTTTGTTTGTTTGTTTTTTGTTTTTGTTTTTCCCCCAAAAAAAGAACTGCAATGTTGTATGAGAGACAAGATTTCCGATTTCCCATCTTGTGCAGTACTTTTTTTTTTCGCCGCATCATTTTACAGCCTTAAAAAGATGTAGAGATCGTAAAAATCGGCAGAAAAAATGCACAAAACTTGAAAAAAAAAATAATAATAATGTAGGACATGTACTGCTCCCCACGTTCCCGTCATCCCGCACCCCATGACTATGAACACGGATTCAAATGATTGTAAAATATCATTATTGATCATTTACCAATTATGAAATTACCCATTCTCTTCGATGGATTTTTTTTTTTTTTTTTTTTTTTTTATAGTAAGAAAATAAAGTAACAGAACGTGTGGTCGGTGTTTTTTTGTTGTTGTTTTTTGGGTTGGTTTTTTTTTGGTTTGTTTGTTTGTTTGGTTTTTTGTTTTGTTTTGTTCTGCTTGACCCAAATTGTTCTAATCAGATAGAGCAGGAAGGAAGCGGAAGAAGAGGTGGCGGGTGGGGGAGGTGTAGATTTTGAAAGGCTAGGGGGTCGTACCATCTCGTCCCATGAATCACGCCGGCTTTGCCTCTCTTAATTTTCGCCAAGCAGATTATATCATCTTCAATATCTCGCGGTTAGTTCGCCCGTCAGCCAGAGTACGTAAAAACTTGTGAACCGATTTTCACGAAATTTGAAGAAAAGATAGGGTGTGGCCCAAGGATAAACCCTGCACATGTTGGTGAGGATCCATCGTGCACACTTGGGTGACAGCGCGGACCCGGAGACTGTTCAACATTGACAGGGGTCTGTGCTCCCCCCGGGTGCCTTTCTAGTGTTTGTGCCCCGATTTTTTTCCAGGAGGAAATGGTGCACACAATCCTCCTGTCTCCAACGTTACATCTGTCACTGCCTCTTCTGATGAAAATCGTGTCAACTGGTCAAGTGAGTTATATGCTTTTGTTTTTTTGCTTCTTCTCTTTTTATTTTAGTAGTAGTAGTAGTAGTAGTAGTAGTAGTGGTAGTAGAAGTAGTAGTAGTAGTAGTAGTAGTAGTATCATCATCACCATTATGATCATCATTATTATCATTATCATCATGAGCAACATCAGCAGCAGCATCATCACCACCACCACCACCATCATCATCATCATTGTCATTATCATCATCATTACACCATCACCATAACCATCATAATGTCATTATCATCACTAATTATTTCATCATTTTCATCATGATCTTCATCATTGTCGTCGTCATCATTATCGCCATTGTCGTCATGGTCATCATCATGAACAACATTGTCGTCATTATTTTATGCTACAGTTAATCTGTTACACGTTTTGGCAATTCTGCGGCGACATTAGCGGCATTACTAGTCTACATGGGTAAAAATCATAGGCCTAACGTGACAGGCAAATGTTCTCGTTGAGTATTCGGTGTGTGTGTGTGTGTGTGTGTGTGTGTGTGTGTGTGTGTGTGTGTGTGTGTGTGCATTCACTAAGCAACATTCATCAGAGATCAGAAAAAAAAAATTAAGGAGTAAAAAGAAGGTGAAGGGGAAAGAGGAGGGGGGACATTTAAAGGGGGGTATTTTGAGGTTCCACTGTTTGACTCTGTTGCCCGGTCTTTCTTTTTTTTTTTTTTTTTTTTTTTTTTGTTAATCAGCCTGTCTGCCTCTAAGATACCTTCTAAACATGTTGGGACTTTTGATTCTATATGGCTCTATATTTGCGCAGGGAATAGGGCTGTATAGAGTAGAGCCTGCGTCGCGCTCTTCAGTGCTTTCCCATCGTGTCATTTGTATCACACACACACACACACACACACACACACACACACACACACACACACACACACACACAAGTACATGTGATTTTTTTCCCTGGTGTCACTGTATTACACAGGTTACTTCTTCTTTATTTTAAAAAAAAAAAAAATCGTGTTCGTTTATATTCCTAAAACTCTTTTTCTCACAAATACGGCTGGCCTATAAATCGAGGTTACTTGTGTGTGTTACTCTTCCTCCGTGTGTCTGACTACATTCAAGGTCGAAAAGGCTGTGCCAGACTTGAAATGATATTAGTTTGTGTTGGTTCATTCCAGTTGCCGTTGCTGCGTAGATGTGCCAGGTACAGGGCACACTGGCATGTTTGGAACATCCGTCTTAGGGAATGTCTCCTTGTTAGTGATGTGATGTGTGCTCTGTTTTGTCATTTCTGTCGTGCGTTTCGGTGTCGTAGTAAACAGCATCGGTTTGGAGTTACGGGCGTTTATTTCTTCATCATGGGAGCTAGAGTTACCCTACTTGTTCGTTATTTATATTCTTGGTGTTCAGCCCCAACGAGACCTGGCTTGGAAATGACCCCAAGCACAGAAACAAAACTTCAACACCAGCATCCACAAGCCCGGCGATCCCACAAACGTCATCACCATCCTCAAGATCAACGAAACACAGGCGTATCCGTAAGAGATGCGCGTATCTGCCGAACAGACGACGATACAGTCCATCCGAGAACGCCGAATATGACGTCACAAGCGATCGCAGACGACAGAAGCCAGTCGAAAACGGAGATGGCTTTACCAGTGGTCGCAGACGACAGAAACGAATCGTGAACGGCGACGACGTGGTCCCAGGACAGTTTCCCTGGGTGGTGATGGTGTGGGTGAAGGGGGAGTTCATCTGTGGAGGAAGTATCATACACTCACTCAAAGCACGTGCTAACGGCAGCCCCACTGTCTCAGGTAACAATCCTGACAAACTTTCTGTCCACTCGCATTTATTTAGACAACCTTTGTGAATCAGTTTGAGGTGGTTTATGAGGGATCTTTACCAGCGTTATAATTGTTCCACGACGGTGGCCGTCATGCAGCCCTACAGACCTTTGTCCTCCGCCATTCTGGAAACAGGGGTTCAGATTTATGTTGTTTATAATCCAGCTGAGCGCGAGGGGACAAATCAGGGTTGTTGCCAAAGTCAACTCTTTTAAACAGATGTCAATAAAATAAAATTTAAAAAAATCCATGATTCACTCAAACTTTTTTTAACACGCAAAAATTGCTTTAAATCGCTTTCTCCCGTAAAATCTTAGATGAAAAAATTTTCTCTTTCAGAACTCAAAAAATCACAATATCAGATGGAAAAAAAAACGCAGAGGTGTTAGTAGGCCTACTGGTCCCAATCCCTGTCATTGTCCATTCTCTTTTTCTGTCTGCTTCTGGAACGTCATCTCTACACTTTGAATTAAAAGAAAAATGGTCTTAGGGAAGCTTAGCAGGATATATGCCCGTACCAGGCAAGCTGACATAGACATATATACACACAGAAGAAGCGCAGCCTTATAGCCGCTTTTTATGTATATAACACGAAGGTGGTTCAACCCACAATCAGTTTACACCTAAACACACGAAGGTAGCTCTGCTCTATTGCTGTTTAGCGCACATTTTGTCTCGAGAGATAGAATAAATTCCGCTCCACCCTTTTGATGGCGCTTGAACTTGCAACTCTCAGACTGAGGTCAAATACCCGAGTGATCACCCGTTGTCTGTCTGTCTGTCTGTCTGTCTCTCTCTCTCTCTCTCTCTCTCTCTCTCTCTCTCTCTCTCTCTCTCTCTCTCTCTCTCTCTCTCTCTCTCTCTCTCTCTCTCTCTCTCCTCTCTCTCTCTTCCTCAGTGTGTGTAGAAGATTGTATGGTATGATTTTGGGATGATTATGGTGATGGTGAGGGTGTTGATTTGACATGAAATTTCGTGTGTGTGTGTGTGTGTGTGTGTGTGTGTGTGTGTGTGTGTGGTGTGTGTGTGTGTGTGTGAGTGAGTGTAGTGTGTGTGTGTGTATGTGTGTGTGTGTGTGTGTGTGTGTGTGTGTGTGTGTGTGTGTGTGTGTGTGTGACAGAGAGAGACAGAGAGAGACAGAGACAGAGAGTGCACGCGCATGTTTGCAGAGGGAAGGATGGGAATGGAGATATGCGCACATGAAAAGAAGGGGGAGGGCTAGTTTGAATGGGTGAAAAAATATATAGCGAATGTATCATGTACGTAATATGTATGTAATTTGTAGAATTCGTGTATTGAATGTTGTCGTTTATCTGCTTGACGTTCCAGCTGTTGGCAGGAGAGAGAAAAAAAAACTGTAAGGAAAAGTAGATGGAGGGGAATACGTGAATATCACTAAGAAAGGCACTTGAATTCATATCACTTTTATGTAGAATTTTCCGCAGAAGTAAGCAGTGGATGCTTTGGTTTCAGACTCTATCCCCGCCTTGGAAAGCCCACGTTTCACAACGCCTCTGACGTAGAGGTGATCGCTGGCAGACATGCTTACGTCATCAGTTTGTGGCCTAGGGCGTGACCTCATCCGAGAACAACGAGTGTCGGTCAAGCGTGTCATTCCTCATGATGATTATAACGACACGCAAATAGAAAAATGTAATTAGGCGATAGATTGTGCATACTACCATAGCGTCATTCCTCATGATGATTACAACGACACAGAAGTAGCAAAATGTAATTAGGCGATAGGATTATGCATACTACCGTGTGTTGTTCGTTTGCGGCGTCTGTCTATCCTACTACGCGTGTTGGCCTACGTTTTGTGTGTCTGGAATTTATTGATCAAATCTTTGTTACCGTGCAGTAGTAGTAGTAGTAGTAGTAGTGGTAGTAGTAGTAGTAGTAGTAGTAGTAGTAGTGGTAGCAGTTGTGGTGGTGATGGTGGTGGTGGTAGTCATAGTAGAATCAATAGTAATAGTAGCATTAGTAGTAGTAGTAGTAGTAGTAGTAGTAGTAGTAGTAGTAGTAGTAGTAGTGGTGGTGGTGGTGGTGGTGGTTGTCGTCGTCGTCGTCGTCGTAATAGCTGCAGTACCAGTATCATCATTATCCTTGTCGTAATTGTTACTGTTTGTCAACGTTTCAACCGCACCTCTGAAGAGTCTTGGAGACAAGCCTACTCACAAAGAAAGAGAGAAAGAAAGAATGGTAGAGGAAAGGGAAAAGACGGAAGGAAGGGAATGGAGATCAAACCACAAACGTTCACGACGAGAGAGAGAGAGAGAGAGAGAGAGAGAGAGAGAGAGAGAGAGAGAGAGAGAGAGAGAGAGACCTCCGCACTCGCTGTCCACCCGTGAAGCGTTTATTGTAATTAAACCCCCGATATTCGCCTCATAGAGATTTCATCAGGATCACTGGAAAAAAAAAGAGGAGCACACGTTAAAACATAAAACATTCATTCATGAATATGAAAGTTTCAGGAAACTATGAAATCGACAAACATGTGCCACAATGTCAGCCTGGTGAAGGTTCTGTGAAGAAGAGAAACTTTATGTGAAAAAAGATATAATGCTGGTGACCTCCGTGTTCTTTGTTTGATTTCAGTTTTTTTTTTTATCCCAAGAACTTGTCTTGTGGGTGTGCTGACCAGCAACGTAATGGACTTTGTTAACATCAACCGTAGATAAATAAATGGATAGATCGACAGACAGTCAGACAGATAGATTGGTAGGTAGGTGGTAATTAGGTAGATAGGTAGGTAGGCAGATAGATAGATAGATAGACGGGTGGAAGGATGGATGGATGGACGGACGGATGGACGGACGGACGGAGAGAGAGAGAGAGAGAGAGAGAGAGAGAGACTTTGATACTTTGCGTGGTTTTATTCATCTCTTCGACGCAAATTGTTATTTTCTCTGTTTGTGTCGTATAGATAATGATCTGGCCATTCTAGAACTGCAGAATGCCCTCAAATGGACAGAATGGGTGGCGCCCATCTGTCTGCCAAGTTCCAGAAACGTTCATCCACCCAAGCAAGCAACTATGCTTGGCTGGGGAAGCGTTCGTGCACGTGAGCAATGTTTTCTTCTTAGTTCTTGTAAGAATACGAGTGGTTATACGTATATTTGAATGGTGTTTTACGTTGAGGACGGCACTGTGATCAAGCTCCAACTGCGTACAAAGTGCTCCTTATTGGCAAGTGTCTCAAATGGCCTCAGACAACCAGAATCCACTCATTCGTTCTTTTCCAGTGGCTTTGCTTCTAATCATGAGTCGTTTTTACTGATATAGGATAAGGGGCGAAAGCGGAACACTATCGCCTTAAAACCAACGCTTCGAGTAGGTAGGAGGGGCAGTCCACCCTGGAGCAAGCATATTCGGATTCCAAACCTCCGTGGCCTTACGGGTAGATCCATTTGTTGGAAAGGCTATGTGAAACCCGACGGAAAATCCAGAGATGAGATGGTTGCTGATCAACTTTATCTTCATCCAGGCAGCTCTGTTGTAGTCAAGGCGTTGTGTCATGCATCCCTTTGCTATAGCCAGACTGAGAGAGAGAAGGGGGAGCGGGAGTTCGTGAAGCTTGGGCAGTCTACGGTTTCCATTATCTTTCCGTTCAGCGGCCCCTCTTCCTTCCTGATGCCCCAAGTACTGAGACGAGTGGCGTCGATGGCAGGGAAAAATGGTACTGGGAGCCACTTGTCACGGTTTTTTCTCTACCCGTTTGAGGATAAGGGGAGGGCTCGATATCCACCTTGGCGACGAAGCAACCCTCTAGAAGCACAGCGCCGCTCACTTTGTGAGGGAGGGGTATAAAAAAAAAAGTTACCCCCCCCCCCCCCCCCCCCCCCCCCACCCCCCCCCCCCCCCCCAACTTGTCTCAACCTATCCTGTCAACAAATTGCAGTTGACTGAATTTCTAGAATTGCAGTCGAAATCTCAGAACAAGTTCGACAAAGGATTCAAGATCCATTCACAGGAAATGATCTTTATGTGTTGAAACTTAAATATCAGAATCTTCATAGACAGAAAGAAAGTGACAAACCAGAACAACGAACTGCGCCAGTAGGGCATGAATTACAGCACTTAGATATAGATAGTACCGCTCTCAGCAGGAAACTCTTTGCGGACTCAAGGGAGATCATAGAGATCGAAGCCGGAAGCACGTTCTTTTGGTCAGGGAAGTCGTGGGATGAGCCCAGGAAAGCAGGATTGGCTTTACCACTCGTGCATCGCCTGTCAAAAATCTGGGACCTCTCCCAAAGGAAATCAGCAACCGCCTGATGATGACGATATTGTGCATAAAAGAAAACACTCGATCAACGTTCATCAACACATATGCCCCGACCATGAGCTACGCCACAAATCAAAAAGAACTGTTTCCCAGAAAACTCACAAGCCTGGTATGATCAATTCAAAGAGACAGTTAGTTCTTGCTACCTGGGGACTTCGGTGCCTGTGCTGACAGGGACTCCCGGTCTTCGCCAGACGCAAACAGACTTCGCGGCAGAGGACAGGAGCACTCCATTGGACAGCTGCGCGTTGGGGATCACTGGGATGAGATCGAGAGCTCGCCAACCGAAACTTATCCACGCAAGTCTGGGCCAACTTCCGGAAGGCAGTGTATGATGCAGCCTAACTCAAGTTAGGACACCCAGAGCAGAAACATCAGGACTAGTTTGTCGGCAGAGGCGGAGAGATCATATGTCTACTGACAGAGATACAGGAAGCTTTCACCACCCAGCTAGATGACAAAGATTCGTCTGCCAAGCATGGCCGTCTCCCGCATCTCTGCAGCAAAGTCCAAACTGAGCCGCGACAGACGAAGCATATGCAGTGAAGGGGAAAGGCTGCAGAACCACAATTTGCATATAAGCATAACTCCAAGAAAGCTTTGCTGTCTGGAAGATGTGCATGGACCCTCTGTCAACACTCTGGTTTCTGTTCAATCGGCTAACGGCACTCTCCTAACGGAGAAGATCAGACGACATAGTTCGCCATTGGAGTGACTCTTCAGTCGGCTGCTCAGCAGACCGTTCCACTTCGAAGAGCAACCAATCCAAGTCATACCCAAATGCTTGGTCTTGGCATCTCTTGGTGATCCTCCAAGTCTGGAGGAAACTTAGAAAGCCATCATGCAGCTCCAAGTGGAGAATACCCCCAGGGAGCTTCAAGGAGGGAGGAGAGACCGTGGCAACCAAGTGCACTGGGTTGATACAGCAGTTTTAGGAGGTGGGTTCAGCAATTATAACATCATCCAACGGTGTGTCACAACGACAGAGGCATTTCGCCGCCAACTGAACATTACAGAGAAGAGCATGGCCCATATCTTCCTCAACAGCATCACGCATCACCCGCTGGATGATCTAGTTTCTGAGAGCCCGTGCGCTTTCAGGAGCGAAAGAGGGATGATAGACATCTTTTTAATCTGGAAAGTCCGGGAAAAGAGCAGTGAGCAGAACCAGAATCTCTGTATCCACTTCATGGACCTGACAAAGGCTTTCAACAACTGTTAGTCATGAGGGCCTGTGGGCCATCCTATCCAAGTTTGGCTGTCTATAGAAACTCATCAATATCACGAGGTCATTCTATAGCGATACATGGCGTGGGTTGTAGAATTGGCTCTATATCTGACTCTTTCCAA
>JADBJO010000010.1:182500-230000 GCA_016801955.1 Conus betulinus
TGTTTGCATGGCGCGCGCATGTGTGTGTGTGTGTGTGTGTGTGTGTGTGTGTGTGCAGTATTTCTATTTCTAGCAGGTCTTTGTGTACTCTTCTAGATTAGCCATCCTACTGTCTCTCACCACATAATGGCTTCTCAGTTTTTCAGGAAGGTATTAATCTTATGCTGTGCTGTATGTATTTTCCTGCATAGTCTTTCCAAAGGCTTGTGTTTTCTTTTGGAACACGTTAGTCTTTTTCACGCTAGATTTATATCCCCAAACAGCCTTCTTCCCTGTAAAAACTTGTTTCTATTTATGGAACATGTTGGATTCTTCTTATTCTACGCTAGCTCAATGTCCCTTCACAATCACCCTCCTTATAAACCCTTTTTCTTCGTACATGTTAGTCTTATAGTCCCCCTCCTTATGAAGACTTTTTTGACATGTTAGTCTTTTTCTATACAAGATTCGTCTTCTTACAGTCTCCCTCCCAAGAACGATTTGTTTGTTTTGTTTTTGTTTTTTTTTTTTTTTTAACATGTTAGGGCTTTTTTTAACTCCCATATACAACTTCCTTCCCTAAATGGTCTAGTTCGTTTTTCTTTAACATGTTAGTCTTTGTCTGTACTTAATCATGCTAGTCTTTGTCTGCACTTAAAACATGTTAGTCTTTGTCTGTACTTGATTTACTCTAGATCTATCTTCCTACAGAGCCTCCCTCCCTATAACAACCCATTACTGGAGGTTGTTCTTGAGAAATGCCGCTGTAGTACTACAACAGTGTGAATTTCATCTGTGTGCATTCCTCTTTGTAGGGAGACTCAGGAGGGCCTCTGCTTGTGAGGGACAGGGACGGACGTTACGTGCAGTTTGGAGTCTTGTCCTGGGGCTACTGTCGGCCTATTGCTGGAATCCCTTCTTTTTTCACCTACGTGCCACCCTATGTGCCCTGGATTAGAAACGTCACCAGCTGAAAATTTCAACTTCGTAAGCAAATCCTGTTGACAAGATGTGATTTTTCATGTCAAATTTGCAGAATCTTGAGTTGCATGGGGAATAAAAAAAAAAAAAAAACATCAACACATACATGTACGTACGCATGCACGTACGCACACACGCTGTCTGTCCATCCTTTACTAAAAATCAACATTTAACAGTTACTTTGCTCCTTCTGATATTATAAAGCATGACACACCGTTGTTCTTTTTGTTTGTTTGTTTGTTGTTGTTTTTTTTCAATCTCTGCTTAAACAAAAATAGTTTTCTCGTGAGACCAAGTTGATATGTGTGTGTGTGTGTGTGTGTGTGTGTGTAAAACAAAACAATTAAGAGTTATTTCACAATCCTTAAAGATTTTCATCCCCTGTTGTCGGCTTTCTTCTTCTGTTTCATCTTTTACGTTACTGCTTTTGGATTTCTGGACAATTCATAGTCTATAAGTTGATTCCAAAATTCTTCACCATACACCAAGTGCTCATCCTTGTCTCTTGGAGACACTTTTCTTGGAGGCAACACAATCTGCCTGGTTTTAGGGAGAGTTTCCGTTCAGTTTTTATGGAAGTGCTTTTCGTGTGCAGGTGACCAGGAGCCAGCAGCAAGCCTGATGAATTCTTTAGAGGGTGAAAAAGCTGTTGTTTGCTGGTCCCCTTCACCTCCACTTTGAAAGAACTTCAAAGCATGGAGGGTGATCACTGGAGTTCTTTTTTTTTTTTTTTTTTGTGAACCCTTCTCTTTGAATGCAGATCTCTATCAGCTAAAGTGATATGTTGTTACTGGGATGGCCTTTGACGTTTATATTAACCTTTTTGTGGAAACGGAAGGGAATTAGGGCGAGGCAATGAATCGTATGCCTTGCATCAATCCCTGAGCATTAAACTAGGGTTTTCTTAAAAGTTTCATACCTTTGAACTGTGTTGTGTTTGTTCTGAGTCATCACTAATTTTTCATTATGGAAAGTGCGGGGGTAAGAGGAATTGGGATGGTGCGAGTACACCAACTGCTATTAGATCAAGTTCAAAGAGCTTAACTTTTCCAAATTTATTTTGAGTTACATGAAAAAAGAACTACAAGGATAAAATACGTCAAAGAGGATCGTTTTCTGTAAATTTTTTTCTCAACACAGATTAGTAGCTTTAAATGTACATACTGTAGAAGCATTTATAGTGTCATGTTACTGAAAGTGTACTTGTAATAAAAGTTATGCCTACAAAAACATTGGTCTATCCGCTCGTAAGTCCGGGTGTTTTGATAGATATCCACTTGTATCATTTGTTTGAGTGAAACAATTCAGACTGCTTTTTGACATCAGTGGCATATGACTTTTTTTTTTTTCGACAACAAAAATATGTAGGGTTGTTTTTTACCGATATTAGTGGCTTTACTTTAATATAAAAAAAAAAGTATTATGTAAGACTGTTTGTTGACATTAGTGGCATTATTTTTTTTAAACATCATGTACGCTGTTTTTGTTGATATTAGTGGCATTACCTTTTTCTTTTTTTGAAAAAAAAAAACGTTTTAGTTGACATTAGTGGCATTACTTTCTTTTAAAACATGTAAGCCTGTTTTTGTTGATATTAGTGTCATTACTTTCTTTTAAAACACTGTGTAAGCCTGTTTTGGTTGATATTAGTGGCATTCCTTCTTTTTTTTTTATTTTTGGTAACACTGTTTTAGGTGACATTAGGGGCATTACTTTACTTTTAACGATTATGTAAGATTTTTCGTTCACATCAGTGCCATTACTTTTTTTCTTTTTCTTTGGTTATGAGAGTTTTTGTTGACATTATTGTCATAGCTTTAAAATAAAAATCATGTTAACAGGAAATAAAATCTGAGCATTATTTTCTTTTTAACAAGGGCATTATGCACGAACAATGATATTGCTGTACATTATCAAACCTTTGAAAGAACTATGTGAGTAGTTACTGGCATGATGTGTTCTTCTGGTGAACTGGGATCCGAAGACAGCTACAGCCAGCCAGCCAGACCATCCTGCAGACACTGGTTCTCTGTCATTCAATATAGACAAAGAATAAAGGAAGAGAGCAGTGTTCTTCTTCTTCTTCTGCATACGCAGGCTGATACTCTTGCATACACTCCCTGTACAGACAGGCAAGTATTAATCCCATCTGTCCAACAAAGAGAGTGGAGTTTTGTGTGCATGACCGTTTTTTAATCCTGCCATTAAGGCAGCCCTACTTCATCTTCGGAGAAGGTGCATGCTATGTGTAGCGTGTCATCCATACCAACGGCCAAACTGGCCTTCTCTTCCGAAAGTTGGTGATGATGGATTTTATGTGTGTGCAAGATGTTATGTGTACATTCACACACGGAACCTCGGTTTAAAGTCTCATTTGAAGGACTGAATGGGAAACGGAGTCGAACCAATGTTAACTCCCAGGGAAAAATACCCCCGTACCGAAACGGCCCAGCAGATATTCAAACCTGCAACCCTTGGATTACGAGTCCGGGGCTCTACCAACTGAGCAATTCCAGGCCCCCGAGAGCAGTGTTCAAAAATGGATAATCTGAATGGAAGAGAAGCAAAAAACTATTTTTCCTGTCCCTTCTTTCATGTTTTGATGCCACGCAGTCCAGCTCCATGCCCACAACACACCCAGATCATTTTCCTACACTCACAGGACCAGCAATCTTCTGGGAGGTATCGTTCACTATGTCATCACAGGGTTGATAACCTAGGAAGACATCATACAGTGCAAAGACACTCTCACAGTGTATGCTGCCAACATTTTTGAAGCATGGAAAATTGTCAATACTTAACAAAGTGTGATCAATCTACAACAGACAGATGCAAAATCTGTTCAGTCTCAGTCATGACACTGTAACAAAACTGAAGCCCTTCAATTGCATTCTATAGAATGAATTGTTGATATTCTTTAAGCCAAAGCAAAAAAAAAAAAAAATCCCCAAAAAGTGTTTGAATTTTGTGTATCCTTCCACTCCAAGCACTTTTAAAGACGTGTCACTAATAAATATAATGTCTGCTACACTGATGCACTGAGGACCTTGTTTGGATTGTTTGTGTATATGAGTGTAAAAGTGTGCATATATGTATGTGTGTGAGAGACAAACAGGCACATAATCAGGCACACTGAGATGAAGAGGCAAAGGAGAAATGACGGAGACTGATGTGTGACAGAGAAGAACAAGACAGGATGGAGAAATTCACCCCTGTGTGTGTGTGTGTGTGTGTGTGCGCGCGCGCGCGTGCGCGCACGCGAGAGAGAGAGAGACAGACAGACAGACAGACAGAAAAAAGAGAGAGAGAGAGAGACACGGAGAGAGGGAGCAAACGGAAAATGAGGCAAAAAAACAAAAACCTAAAGAGACGAAGAGGCAAGCCAGAGTCGGGGAGAACAGGAACACAATTTTGAGGATAGAGTATGAGAGAAACAGAGAAAGAGATTAGGAGGAGGCCAATGCACAGAGAGACCTGGTGGAAAGAAAGGGCAGAGCAGGAAAGAGTGATTATCATAAAAAAGGCAGAGAACTGGTTGATTAGGACAAAGCAGTAACAGCAGTTCAAATGCAAACAACTAAAATACAGTTGTACAAGGCATCATCTGTTCACTGTTTTAATCGTTTCAAGGAGTTCAGATCTCAACAAATCTATCCTAAAGACACAAAAAGCAGACCCATGATCATACTGTCATGCTGACAGTAATTGTGCCAGTGGAACAGTTGTCACGATATACTGTGCCAATACCAATAAAAAAAATTTTAAAAATAGTATGGTTTTCTGGGGTAGCTGTACAGTGTTTTGCTCCAATGCCTGACAGCATACAAAGACAAGGAAACAAAGAACCTTCTTCAACCAAACCTCAGCCCTGATATGGCCCTTTGCAGTTGGCTGGGCTATAACTCTATATAAGCAACATTGCCCTCAACCAAAGCTGCCCACACTGTACCCATAATAATAAAAAAGGCATATTTTTCTGGGGGAGTTTATAAAATGAGTGTATTCCACAGCCTCTCATATAGACAGCAAACAAAGTTGCATGTTTGAGAAACTTCACCTGACCATTACTGTGCAAAATATGAAACATTCACAACTCAAACCAAACAGGCACTAAAGAGAGAGCAGATCTCTGCCAATGTCGGGTAGATCCTGGATCCACTTTTATTGGATCTTTTCCATGAATGTGTGCAAATTATTCAATGGATTCATCCTTTAGTATCATTCTATCTTTCCATCAAGTTTCATCAAAACAGGTTCCGTAGACTTGGCTTAATTTGCTGACAGATAAACATGCCAAAGACCGTGGGTTTTTTTGTTTTAATTCAGTACAAATGAGGAGACACAAACACAACTTTTTTCCTTAAAAAATCATGTTTGTTTGTTTTCCCGGTGGATCTTTGGCTCATTTAAGAGTGTATCTTTGGTGTTTTTTATTTTGAATTTGATCCTAACAGAAGCATACCCCTACAAAACAACACCACCGCAACAAATCAAGTTTTAGGTATCCGCCTTTTCCACAATGCTGCTCCTTCTGCATGCCATTTACCAGGCATATTCGTAGTTCTAGACCTCCAATCGCCCTATCCCACTTCAAGCCCTCTACTCTCCCAAAACTCCTCCCTCTTACCCCTATGCACATTTATTTTTTTCCAAAATAACACAACAAATTTGAAATCATCACAAATATATATTTTTCTTAAGTTTTCAGACATAGCATCAAAAAAAAAAAAAATGCCATACTCACTCGCGCTACAGCACAAGTGAAATCATAGTCTGTATAAAAAAACAGTTCAAGATACATTGTGCTAGATTGTGGTTTTTGCCAACAGTGTAAAAACTTCAAACACACCAAGTCAATTTTCATGGACAGGCGACTACACACACACACACACACACACTTGGGGGGGGGGGGGGGGGGGGGGTGATCTCATGTGCACACACACACACACATGCGCACTCGCAAGCGTGTTTGTGAAGAGAAAAGGAAACTGCTTCACCCACAGAAAGAAGTAAAAATTAGATATGGGGAGTTCTTTGAAACCAAAATGTTCAAAATCTTGCAAACTACTCTTCAGCACTGTGCAGACATTCCCTGCAAGGAAATGATGGGCAGACTACAATTCCCACACATCACTGGACCAGCATGACTGATATTGAGCTCTTTATTCCTCAAATGTCATTAACGTCAGTGGTATCCATTGGCATTCCCCTTCCCCATCCTCCTCTTCCTAAAAAGAAAAAAAAAAAGACATTGCTAGACAAGATACTTGAAACCTCATACACTGGGAAGGAATGGGTAAGTACAATATGTTAAAAATATATCAGCTGCTGACTATGCATGCAATTGATATGGCATAAAACAAAACACAAACAATGACATGAAGACAATGAATGTGACATTCAAAAAAAAAAAACAAAATGTCAATAAAGTACTCCATGAGACAAACACAGTGTAAACCTTTGCCTGAGAAGCTAAGAAACAATATGTAGTACTTTAGCTGACAAAAAATCTTCCTTTCCTTTTCAACAAGTGTGCAAAACATTCAAAGTAACAAACGTCTAATATACAAAAACAGCTGACTGAGGCTTGAAGTGCCTAAGACAGATATTTCTATCAACGTTGCAGTATGATTTTCCACACAGGGATATCTAGTCTGCACCAATCGGAAAGCTGGATGTATTACTTAATTAATTCTGAACCAGTATGTTCAACTGCCACAAAGCCCCCCCCCCCCCCCCCCCCCCCCCCCCACTTAATTCAGTTCACTTGTTTTGTTTGCCAATGTAGCATCAAGAATTCCGAGACTCGATACCAGATAACAATCATATTTTCTCTGAGTGTTTTTCATTGAGGAGGATGTGGACGGGTGGATAGGATATGTTGGACATGAAAGAAACTATTGTCTTGGCTTCACGGTGCAAGCCTTTGGCAAACTGTTAAATAAACATTTAAAGCCACTTTAAATGGACACTGCATTGTAAAAAAAAAAAAAAAAAAAGTTATGCATGCTTTCCTTCAATATTTATCTTGCAAGAATTTTTTATTTATCATTACCCCTCCGCAGCAAAGAAGAGCAGTAAACAAACCTCAGCTGTGTGTCTTGAAAAGGGAAGGATTTTAAAAGTAAACAAAAAAAAGGAAGCTCTAAAACTTGAAGGCATAAAATCAAAACAAACATTTCCACTCACAACATTTCCACAGATCTGTTAGAATAATCTGTTACTTTTGATATACTACATCACTGTGTCTATGAAAACGACTTCCCTTCAATAAACCGTTGGATCATATCATAACCTCTTGCAGGCTGGTCGTGTGGGAGGATGTGGCCTGCATCGCGCACAATCACCTGCACATTAAAGAGCAGTGAAAAGTACTCACACAGTTCAATGTATTCAATGTTTCTCACATACACATATATAAATAAACTTCAGGCATTCCATTAACCAAGTGAAATTCTATAATCCCAAAGGTCAGATACCCTGAATAAGCTGCCAGCTCACATGGGAAGACTGTGACCACACAATAAAGTGTGATCCAGTTTTAAAGAGAGGCATCTTTCAGACAGTTGTTAATTTTTTTTAAACAATTCACACAGCTACATCCCTGCAAACTGTTAAATGCTAGGGCATGATGCATACAGCTCGACCATGTCAGTCTCAAACAAAACTCAATTCAACAGCATTAATATCAGTCTCGCTGACCATCACGAAAATACGTAAAATCGTCTCAAGTTTCATTGTCCTTTCTTTCCTAAGTCACATGATAATATCAGAGCAAGAACAAAATTACAGTGCCAACAAATGAAAATGAAAAAAAACAAACAAAAAACCAATGCGTTTCAACCTACGTCTTCCCTCTTTTGTTCCCCCCCCCCCCCCCCCCCCCACACACACACTCCCCCATCCCCCTTTCAACAGGAAAAGCAGTTTCTTTCAATTTCATATATCCAGATACAGACTGAAACTATGACAGTTACCACGAAGAATGACAGACAGACAACACATCAATGGAAATAAAGACTGACACAAAGACAGACACCACTAAGAAAGACAGACAGACAACATCAATGGAAATAAAGACTGACACAATGACAGACACCACTAAGAAAGGACAGACAGACAATGGAAATAAGACTGACACAATGACAGACACCACTAAGAAGGACAGACAGACATCAATGGAAATAAAGACTGACACAATGACAGACACCACTAAGGACAGACAGACATCAATGGAAATAAAGACTGACACAATGACAGACACCACTAAGAAGGACAGACAGACATCAATGGAAATAAAGACTGACACAATGACAGACACCACTAAGAAGGACAGACAGACATCAATGGAAATAAAGACTGACACAATGACAGACACCACTAAGGACAGACAGACATCAATGGAAATAAAGACTGACACAATGACAGACACCACTAAGAAGGACAGACAGACATCAATGGAAATAAAGACTGACACAATGACAGACACCACTAAGAAGGACAGACAGACATCAATGGAAATAAAGACTCTACACAATGACAGACAGCACAAAGACAGACAGACATCAATGGAAATAAAGACTGACACAATGACAGACACCACTAAGAAGGACAGACAGACACAGTGGAAATAAAGACTGACACAATGACACACACCACTAAGAAGGACAGACAGACATCAATGGAAATAAAGACTGATGCAATGACTGACAGCACAAAGACAGACAGACAACCTCAATGGAGACAAGGCACTGACCTGGTAAAAGTTGCCCACTTGCCGAACCCAGCCTGCCACTCAGTGTCAGTGGGACTGACTTTCCATATCAGGCGATCAGCGGTCTTGTAGGCGGGTAACCCTTTCCACTGCACGGTCTGCAGCCAGGCCTCGGTCAGGGGCACGGCAATGATGATGTGTCCAGCTGGCCATTGTAGATCATCACCTGAAACAACACCAGCTTTTCTTCTGCACTGCAATGCCCCCTCATTTAGCTCCTGCTCTTCACTTTTTCTGTTTGTTTTCACTGAGATCCTGGTGTGCGGCAATGCTCTTTGCTAAGAGGGGATAAGGCATTTGTTTGGAAGGTAAGCATATCATAAAACTACTTTTAGTGGTATAATACTTTTTCTTTCTTTAACAGTTCACACACAGACAAGGGTTACACAACCACTGAGGTGCTGGGATCGCAGTTCAGAACAGCAGGTGCACCTTGTAGGTCAAACATTGTTTCTTATATGAACATTTATCACGAAGCATGAGCTGGGTGTTTAGCTAGCTGTTGGTCATCTCATACACCATGATGTACATTATTACCCACTGCATCCAGCAAAAACTTTGCATACAATAAACTGGTATGTGATTCACTAGACGAAAACAGTTTTAAATCACATACCTCAGCTGTGACATTGTCAAGGCGGGATGTATCAATTTATCACAAAGTTCTGTCTATAGGCCGTGACTTTTTTCCCTAGCTTTAAACCTGCGGCTTAAAACAACGATGCGGCTTATTTGCGGATTTTACCGATTCCAGGAGCATCACACCCTCGTCGATTCTTAGCTTCTCTGTAACTCACCATATTGTGTTTATTGTTCATGAATTTTTTTATGAGCTCCATGTAAAAGTGTTAACTGTTCACATTCTTGCAGTGTTAACTGCTCACATTTTTAAATCAAAGCCACATGCACTGAAGCATTCAGACCATTCTCAATGGTTTTCACAAGGCTGGACTGTGTGTTGCAGCAGACAACAGTGCAAGCGACGGAGCAGCAGCAGCAACCTTCACCTTGCCTCAAGAGGAAAGTGACAGTGAAAACGAGGCTGAAGTCAGTAACAAGATGGTGGTGGAAGCGCTACTATTTCTGTTCAACTCCGACACTGAAGAAGACGACTTCAGCGGATTCAGTGGACTGGACGATGATGACACTGAATAATTTTATTTTTGTTGTACATATCTGCGGCTTATAAACCGGTGCAGCTTGTTGGTTAAAAAAGTTCAGATTTTGGTTTTTAGTGGGTGCGGCTCATATACAAGTGTGCTCAATAGACCGAGCTTTACGGTACCTATCAAAGAACCTTTCTACTGTATGTAATAATCTGATAGGTTGAAGAAATACATCAATTCACATTCATTTCATTTCGATCTGTAAAATGAATGTTACAGTAAATGTGTGAAGGGTACTTACTGATGTACAGTACAGTAAAATATGCATGTAATAATCTGATAGGTTGAAGAAATACATCAATTCACATTCATTCATTTCAAAGATTATGCTGTGTTTTAACATCTGTAAAATGAATGTCAAGGTATGAATGAAATAACAGTAAATGTGTAGAAGGGTACTACTGATGTACCAGTACAGTAAAATATGTAAAAACATTCCACAGAATGCCATGCTTCATGGTAAGTGTGAATCAAAATTACTTCTATCTTTACTGGCCTAAGCTAACAGTACTTCTGCCATTACAGTTATTATCAGGGTTATTACACTTAACAAAAATATAACAGCTCCACTCTTGAATCATTCTGTACCACATTGCACTGCACAAAATGCATAATCCTGAGCTGAATCATACCATGCCACGTGCATTACTATGTTTGGACATGTTAGGAATGTGAGAGCTCTTCTTCTTACAAAGCAAGCTTCAGTCCACTTCCTGTAAGATCAACTTCCTACCCAGAGTGCAGACTTTTTGCACTGCATGTGTCTTTGATTTTCTTTTAATTTTTTCTATCAACTTTTTCTTATGATAATGTCTGGGGAACAATGAATTGGCAATGACTTGTTCCATAATTTGTCCAATGAATCAGAGGCCGAGTGTTTCAGACATGAATCTGACAACCAGTGATGCATGTGGATGACGATGTCTTAATAGCAGATTTTGGAAAAATTTCATCCACCGATACTAATACAAACATAAGAGTAGTCAGTAATTCCTTTTTTGGACGATGAACCACCTTTTCCGTGATTTTGTTGAGCCTTAAACACCTTTTGGGCTTTACACAAACTTTCTTTCTTACAGAGACCCATCACCCCTCCTGGGATACATGACGCTGACTAGAGTTCGCCCGAGTCCTGGGTCCTGGGCCTTTACTTCCAGCTGGTTTCAGGTGCAGCCAATCCATCTGATACCAAACTGGAGGTCCCGTCATCAGGTGTTTCTTGGCCAGTTTTTCTTCTCTTCTTGTCTTGGGGGTTTTAGGTGAGAGCCTGTGATGATACTGGACGCTGGTATTTGTAACAGATACCTGATCCATCAACATCCCCTTCCAATTCAAACCATCTTCAGACAAATGTTGCTCTTGATTCCATACTTCTATGTTGCCGATGCCATTACGCCAGTGGAGATGATTCTTCTCAAGCAAGTGCTGATGAAGACCTGTTGTTCATTGATAGTGATTTTGGTTGTCTACAGACTCTTGACTCCATATGACAGCACCAACTTCACATCAGAGTTGACAGCACCGATTTCACATCAGAGTTGAACTGTCAGATTTGTATACCTGTTTTTAACACTCTTAGTATTCTTCCAGTGCAGTCCATTTGAGTGTGAGTGGTTTGCACCAGTTGTGTTGACTCCTGTTGCCTTTATTTTCTCTTTACTGATGTTGAGACCCACTAATGATGAGGTGGATGTGACTACTGTGGTCTTGTCCTGCATCTGCTCATGACTGTGACAGCAGACTTGATGCACAGCTTGCAGATTAATGTTCAACACCTTTTTCCATTGATGCTGATCCAGAGTACTTGTGCTTTGCACCTGAACATTTTTGCTTAAAATAAGCAGCATACAGGTCACTGTGAAGCATATTTTATGTCTGTGACCTTCTTTTGCGATCATCTTTATAACTCACTCCATGCCCTTGATAGTTTCAGTTTCAGTTTCACCAGTGAGGTGTCACTGTGTGTTGACCAGACTATGTACGCTACACCACATCTGCTAAGCTACAAGACCCCAGTGTGCAGGATTTAAAGCTGTTGGTAAATGAATTTAACAACTAAAATGAAAGGATTTAGGACGAGGGTCTCATAGGTTAGTAAGTGTTGCGCATTAGTCAAAAGTGCAGGTCAAACTTTAGGTACAGTTGATAATTTACACAGTCACATATTTTTTGTTTCATTATTGAACACACCTGTAATTTTTTTTTCATCAAAACCTCAGTACTAAAAAAAATCCACCCAAGGTACACAGCATCTTTTTTTAACACAGAGACATAATCACCTAAGAACAAAGTCTGCCCTGCCGCAGTGCCAGTACCCTTAACACTGTCCACACAAAAAAAACATTCTGTAGTCATTTGAATAAACAAACCCATTTTCAGCCATTTTCTGCCCAAACCTTATGGGACTGCAGTCTGGATTTTGCAAATTTTTTACAGAAAGTTAAGAGGTAAACAACAGAACTGTTCTCTCTCAAATGGAAAGAAAAAGAAGAAAAGCACCAACAGTGTACCTTATAGTTGTCCAGGATTACAGCTATCATGGCTTGACAGAGCCATGATATCACTGAGGAGATATTTTTCCACAAGAGAGACCCGCTGTTGTATGTCAGATTGCCCACATGGATAGCACGGCGCACTGCCGGATCTGCCAGGTAATTGCCATAATAGTTGTACTCTTCTGTTCCTGGCCAAGAACAAAGATACAATGCATTTATCAACTCTTACAAAATAAGATTCACTCATTGAATTATCGTCTTAAGATAATAACAATCTGGGCAAGATCCACATTTTTCCCCCATGACAGAAGATAATCAGCAAACAGGAAGAAGCTTTTCATCAAAACATCATCTTCTCTTCCTGGAAAAAATATAAGTATGGTCCAAGGACATTAGCCATGGATCTAGCAAACACTGCATTCCTAACAGTTTTCCTGATCCACATGAAGCTTAAAATACCATCAAGTCGTACATTAACATTTTCACAATCTGCTTTCCAAGAATTAAAAAAAAAAACACACACACACAAACAATGGCTCATTATAACCACTTATGACCAATGCTGAAACAACCCAACATCTCACATTTTCACCATGTTGCCTTCCTGACCTTTTAGGAGTGCTATTAATAACTGAATGCACTGTTTGCACATAAAACAAGATTGCAGACTTAAAACAATCCTTGTTTCTTTCTTGAGCTTGATGTGTACATTATAATCTCTGCAAGGATCGTTGGCTGCAACAGCCTACAGATTGATATCTTCATTGACTGATGATCTTTCCTGAAGGCAGAAAAAACACCTTATACCCAGAAAAATACTGTTTGCTAGAGCTTGACTGAGAAAGATTCCTAGGCCTACGGACTTTAAAATGGTTTCAAAATGGCTGTAAAATTTCTTTGTCCATAATTCAACTAATTTATTTCCATAGCACGGTGAACTTGAATACCACAGCTGTAGCAAATAAAATATTAACCTATAGGTCAAGACTGCAAACACAGGTCAACCCACCACAAAAAGAGTTCCATTAAAGAGCTTTTGTATGGTTACCTCCCTTTGCATAACCCCAAACACTTCCTGTGACCAGTTGAGTGATCCTCTCTCTTCCATAACTAGGATTTCCAATCAACGCTTACCCCAACAATTTAGACCACAACTAAAATTTCAACTAAGAACAAAATAAGGATCATCAAGACCATGTATCTAGATGAACTAGGATACTACCAGAAAGTTTGTTCAAATCAGAATGACCTCTACATTAATTTAGAAAATCAGATTTTTTTTTTTTTTCTGGTGTCTTTTATAATATCATTTTAAGTATGCTTCTTTGAAATTCCTTACAAGTATACTTCTTTACAATATTCCATAAAGTACATATTTTAAGGCTAAATGTCATTCAAAGTGAAACACTAAAATTTTGTAAAACTTGCAAGATAACAGATTTTGCTAGGACGACATGGACAGGGGATTGTCTAATTGGTCATGTTGCTGAAAATTAGATTTTCCCAAGTTTTAAGCACATGCTTGTTTGTTTGTTCACATTGTTCAATTACTTTCAGGTAGCTAGAATACATTTGATATATGGGTCGAAAAACACTGACATTTGTACATTTTGTTGACCAAATGCGATGATACCTAAACCAAGCTGAACACAAACAGTGTAACTAGTATGACAATGTTTGATTGATCCAAAACGGCATACAGAGAAATATTTCTTCGAGTGTTTTCCATAAATAAAAAAACAGTTTACCTGAGTACGCAAGAAATTGTAATAATCAGAGAGTCCAGACTTCTGTTTGAAGTAAGGTATTTCGGGTGTTTGATCTCCATTCAGCAGTTCGTCAAAAATCTGCAACAAAATGATCCACCAACCTAACATTACCAACTCACCCGTCCACAGCTTTTCCACTTGACACAAGGACACATCAAATTGTATATTCAAAATTTTCTGACTCTAAACAGGCCTTTTCTGAAAAACAATTCGTCTTTCAGACTCTGAGCAAACAGGATGTTGATCTTATGTTTCACCAAAACATACAAACTAAAGAGAAGGTAAAAAAAAAAAAAAAAAATTCACTCCCATATATTGACTTAACAAAAGGTATGAAAAACACAATTACTGAGAAAAAAAAAGGACAAGACAGAACGCAGAAGGTCTGAAGGACAAAATATCTAAAGTCTTTGTGATAACCAAACAAAACATAATTTGCATTCAAAATGGGAAAACAATCTTTGTTACTATCAACGCTATGCTATTTCAAAGATGAGGAACTATGCTTGCAGATTTTACAACTCCATTCTGAAGCTCCTCGTCAACTTACCAAGTCAGACATGCTTCAGACATAATTTGTTTCCAGTTTCAGTTGGCATGGCAAAGGTAGTGATATTTGGAGACCCCTGAACCCAGCACAGACAACCATCAGCAGTAAGATGATTGTAATCATTAATTTTCAAGATCATTAACTGAACCTTTTCTGTTGATACCAAGGACAAAACGTAAAATGTACTGAAACAATTAAATGCTTTTCTTGATTGCTGAAAAGCATCTAAAGAAAAACACATTTTTAACATACTTGTAGATCCAATGTAACAATTTCAGCATGAAAAAACTGACAGATCTGTACTAAATGCAATCACTTCAATCTGTGTCTTTACTGAAATGTAAGAGAAATAAACTACAAAGACAACACTTTACAAATAAAAGTGTATGCCCAAAAGCAAAAAGTGTTAAAGAGAGAAGAGAGAGAGAGAGAGAGAGAGAGAGAGAGAGAGAGAGAGAGAGAGAGAGAGAGAGAGCCAGAGGAAAGTGCTGATGTTGACAAACAGCAAGCGAACAAACATGCATCGACCTTTTTCAGTAAGAAAGCCAGGCAGAGACAGAAAATGTGTGTGTGTGTGTGTGTGTGTGTGTGTGTGTGTGTGTGTGTGTGTGTGTATTGGTAAGTGTTTTCTAGAATATGGTGTGTGTGCATGCCTGGTCGAGTTGAGAGAAACAAAGACACAGAAAGTTTACCATGAAAGCATCCAGGTATTTCTCTTGCTTTATCAGCTGAGTGGCTTTCATTGCTTGGTTCTGGAAGTAAGCACTCTGAGATTCATCCAGCAAACCCAGGTTGTACATGAAATCCCCATACTTTGGCATCATCTGCAGCACAATGAACACACCAATGATGACCGCAAACAGAACTGACATGGTGAGCTTTGACAAGATCTGTGGCAAAATGAACATACCAACAATGTCAATACACACAAAGTGGCAAACTGCAGCACCACCAGTGATGAAATGAACAGACAAATGATAATTATAGTCAGAAGTGGCAAGTTTGGTATTGATACATAAACTGACACACAGATGACCACATTGATAAATGCAAAGAGCATCCGCCTTGGCTTAAGGCTGTGTTAGACCAGTTGACATAGGCTAGAACACCAAGGCTACATCAAAATGTTGTTATGCTCTGCACAGTTACGTGGGGATTGTCTTCAGTCATGACAAGCTCCTAGCATAACATTATCAGTCTACAAAATCCCTCGAAGTCGGAGTATGATTGCCCCCACATGGCAGGATAATCAAAAACGGTCACATACATGATGTTCTCATCCCCAGCTGATTCATTTGTACCATTGTGTTGAAGTACTTCAGCTGTTCAGATGATCCCTGGAGTCTTTTAGCCAGGGTACAACGACAACAACAACAACAACAAAGAACACATACAGAGATATATTTATGCAAAAGCAATGTGCCCAGGATAAACAGCCACATATACAAGTCATAAACACAAACACATATGTACATCTTCTTTCTTGAAGCATCTGCCATCATTATTTTGATGGTTCTGAGGGGGGGAGCTACCCAACTGACCAGCTCTGAGGGAGCAGTAACTGAGAAAGACATGGGATGCTGAGGTAGGGGTGGGGGGTGTCAATATGTGGGAGTGGACAGTGGGAAAGGAAAACGGAGACAGGGAGGGAGCAGGTGGGAAGGCAGTGATTAGATCAAACAAGCACATATTTCACAGACAGATACGGAATCACGATTACAGCTACTTTTTTCATGACATATAACTTGTATACTTTAAAGAGCCAAATACAGGTACTGACTGAAAGAAAGCTGAGGAAGAAACAATCAAGTTGTGTATGTATTTATGGCAATGCTGCAAAAAAGAAATTCTAAGACGGTCAGAAGAATATGTTGCAAATTTCTGCCACAGAGTAGACGCTGGAACAAAACAATGATCAGATGCAGTTCATCCTCTAGAACAGACCTTCCTTCTTCAAGGAGCATAACTGTGTGATGTTCATCTTTTTACAATGGCGACCTGTGTCTGGTCTACAACATTTTGTTCATCATGCCCATCTTGACAATAAACCAATGCCTATGATAGCATTTCAAACAGGACCAGACAGCAGCCACTTACTGTAACAGGATCACAGAGTCCATCCCCAATAGCCATGCCTTTGAAGTTAATCCTGATCTTGGGCTGACCCTGGTTCTCCATGTGGATTTTATAGGATGGCCGGCACATACTTCCCAGCATAGACTGAAACATAATAGCACTGTGCAATGTACAATGTCCATAGAACTGAAATGAATTTTTAAAAAAAAAATGGCAAGTCGATGTACAATGCACCAGAATATACTAAACCAGATATCATCAAATAAGTTTGTAACATAACACACATGTAGAGCTATGTTTTAACACTGTCATACCAAGACTCATATTCATGTGATGACTTGGTTCAATGTTGCAAAAATGCAAGAAACTACCAGACTGAAACTATGAACACTGGAGGTAGAATCCTTTTAATTCTCAATTCCAATGGACTCCACACTGCACGAAAAATAAATTCAATCTCCTGGTGTTTACAGCACCCATTTCAACTCAGTACAGAATGTGAATAAATGCAGGCAAAAATATGTGATTTCAAACATGAGAATGCTGCTGTTACTTGGCTGGCAGTAAAGATTTTAGAATATGTCTGATCATCTGCTATTTCTATAATAATAGCATAGTCCAGTAATGTTCAGTTCCTATAATGCAAAGCTGCCCCCAAACAGGAATCAATCTTGACACAGCATGGTAAAGTAAAAAAACAAAAAATGCTGCTGCAACAGCATGCCTACCCAAAATTTGCTTTCAAGAACAATACAGACAGAAATCAGGGACAAATCTGTAAAATCAGGGACAGAATTCTTTATTGAAGACACAACCTCGCTTCACGGTCACTTTCTTCTTCTTTTCACTCCTTTCTGACCCATCCGAAGAGTCAGAATCAGACTTTGCGTTGACATCAAGTCTCCTCTTCATGCCATGTTCTGACTCGAAAGTGAAAGCGCGGGGGGTTTTTTTTTTTTCCATGCATGTGTATTATGTCTACTCACTCTAGCAGACAATATTCTTGGCTCAGTTCTGTGCAGCATGATAAGAACAGCTTTTTAACTCCCGATTTTTTTTTCAGGGACACCTTTTTTTTTTTTTTTTTCCAGGGCGCGTGTTGCAAATCTGGGATTTCCGGGACAGTGGCTTCTAAAATCAACTTTCCGGGACAAATCCCGGATGGTCAGGGACGGTAGGCATGCCTGCTGCAATATGAAAATGAAAATTGCCTCGCTCTTCTGCAACACAAACACAACTGAGATCAAAAACAATAACTAAATCAGGTTACAGATGGTCACAGTCTTTGGGAAACTCAAAGAAATGCCTAATCTCTCTACCCTTTCCCCATTACCTGGCCTCAACAATTTACCCTTCCCCTTCCCCTCACTCTCCTTATTGAAAATAAACTGCTTAATCAATAATCACTCTCTAAACTTCCAAACTATTACAGGGCCATACCTCTCCAGTCACATAAAAATCATTCGGCTGAAGTGCTTTAAAAATCTGGAAAAACTGCTCCAGGAAACTGCAATGAAAAACAGATCAAGTCAACTTCATGAATCACATTATGTGAAGGTTACTGTTTACAGTAAAAAAAAAATCTTTCTGAAATACTTCATGATCAAACATGTCAGGTGTTTGTTTGTCAAAAGATGCATTACGCCTGCATCAATCAAATCATTATGATGCCATTCATGATGCCTTAGATCAAACAAGAACTTTTTAAGCAGTGTCATCATCTTCGTCGCCCTCACTGGTCATTATACAAAAAAAAGTATGCCAGTCAGTCTACCAGACAGACAACTGAAACTACTATTTGCTATGTACCTGTAAACAGACTGCTGCACCTATATTTTAAGTCTACTTTCTCAATGCCAAGTGGAGCATTTTCTCACTTGCACTCTGTGGAGCCTCTGTCAGCCTGTTTAACCTAACAATTAAATAAAAAAAACAAAGCAGTTTCAACATAATGGTTTATAGCACACTCGCAAGAAAGCATGCATACACATAACATATGCATGCAAACACACACAAATGCATTCACACATATACAAAGACACTCATATGCACACGCAGGTCAGTACCTGTACAAATTCCTGGCTACGTCCTCCTCATTCCTTGAATAACCAGCATCCTGGCTGAAGCTGAACCCGGTGCCCACCTGCACAAAAATCAGGTATTCCCTCAAATGTTCGACACTCAGTAAGCTGTATGCCATTAAATACTAGTAAACTGTAAACAGTGTGGGAGTAAATGTGTAATAATGTGTTCGCAAAAATTGCTCTCTCTCTATATCTCCACCATCTCTCTCCCTCATGACTAACATACCCAATACAAGTTTTACCATTGCAAAATAATCACTGCCATCTTTTTCTCTCTCCCTCCCCCCCCCCCTTCCCCTCCTCTCCAGAGTCCCCAATACTCACAGCCTTTTTGATTGTTCTTATGACCATGGTCTGCCACTCAAATTTCAACAGATTTCACAAGGGTGTGGGGGAATGGCGACTTGTGGATGATTTCGCAATGAAGATAGCTCTCACTCCATCTTGGAGAAGTACTTACTTTTCAGGACAATCAAAATCATTCAAACTACAATGCTAGTTTACCATGACTGTACACAACTCCATTAACAGTTGACTGAGAGCAAACCCCATATAACACTATTTTCCATTAAAATTCATGTGATACTCATGGTCAGACTTGTACCAAAATCAGTTTCAAGCCAAGGCTCGTATATCTGTGGATTCTTTTTTTTTTTAATCTCAAGACTTTTCATACTAGAATAGAAATATTCATTCAATGGTAGATGACAGATCATAGCCAGTTTCAATAATGTTTTAAGTAAACATGACACAAACTTTTTTTTTTCCTGCACATAAAAGTATAGCTCAACACTTATTTTTTCCCTCCTTTCCTGTCAATAAATCACTGACTTTCTCTCTCTATATCTCCACCATCTCTTCAAATTAAATCCCTTATTGTACATGTGTAAAAGAAAGAAAGGTAAGGAAAAGCAAAGAAATAAAGGAAAAAAGCCTAGACAAGCTAGTTTTTCTCCCTATTCTTGTCACCTGAGGGAACCACATAACTCCACTGATGCAAAGCTTAAAATTGGCTCGAACATGTCTGTCAAAATGAGTACACATAAGTGTCTGGTTTGTTTGCACATAATCCTGCTACAAAAAAAAAAAAAAAATCCAAGCACTTCATGTTCTTCATCGACAGGATGAATGTTTGAAGGCACTACTTACAAGCTGATGCATGTATATGAAAACCACAATGAGTTGCAAGTGTTGGTGTTGGCAACAGTCAGGTATGTACTGGATAATTGATAAATTATCTCAGATTCAACAGAAATCAAGAGACCCCCTAAAGTCTGAAAAGGGCAGTGCATTAATAATCATTTCATTTACTTTTTCTCTTCACTCTTCACAGTTTTTGATCTTAAATCTCTTCACAGTTTTTGATCGTAAATCTCTTCACAGTTTTTGATCGTAAATCTCTTCACAGTTTTTGATCTTAAGACAGAAGGAAAAATGGCTTCAATAATGAAAGTGTCCAACACAGCCATGTGGTAAATATTCTTTTTTTTCTTTCCAGTAACACCCAATACTGATTCTAAATTTGTTAACACTGCTGAAAAATACCCAGTTGAAAAATACTGAAAGCAGACTATTTCCAGGTTACTCACATCTTCTGAGCAATCTTGCGTCAAAATCTAATCAGCACAGGTAAATGATCACGGGGTTAAAAGACACTGCCAACTTACAGGATTGTCCACATACAGCATGGAGTATTTCTCATTCCATGTGATGTTCCGTGGCACCACTGTTCAAAACACACACACACACACAAAATAATCTAAACTGTTTTGCATGTATACTTCTAGAGACAACAGCTCAGCGATATGGATTTTTTTTCAGGTACAAACATGATTGTTCAATCACACATAATTCATTAATATTAGAACAAAAAAATCATACACTATGTCACATTCAAGAAAATTAACTGATGGTGATTTTTTATTTATGTGAACAAAAACACATTTCTTAGAGTACCTCTGTAAAAACTACAGTTGCACACCTCAGCAACTTTTATGAATCTTTTATAATCAGGTCTGCAGTAAGAGCCTTTTATGGGAGTTAATTTGGTATAGACAATGAGAAAAATGTCAGTTAACAAAAAGTCTTTAAAATGCTGGAATCTTTACTTAGACGTAATCCTGAATAAACAAAGAGAAAAACTTTACAGGGGAGTGGGGCCTTTATTGGAAATGTCACAGAATCACAAAAGGAAAGTAGTATTTAAGAAAGGGACACAATCCCTATTCATGTGAACCATTCTCAACACAAACCCTTTCTAAAAGTTATAAGTGTTAAACAACTACATGACTCTTGTCAATGTAAAATACATTCATTTATCAGAACAGAAGATAACCTGGGTATCAGCCCACAGCACACACCTAGCACAAGCCACAAAAGAGTTGCCACTGGCAAGATTCCACAGAAGAAAAAAAAAAAGACTATCCATTTTCATAAGTAAGCACATACATACAGAAGGCCACAAACAAAAAGGATTGTACTGGAGAAAGCAACCTGAATTTCAAACTGTTCTGTACAATACATCAAACATCCAAATGCATACAAAATCCTTAATAAATGCACATGTGCATGTAAAAATGCACACAAAAAGACAATATACACTTATCCGTAATACACTCAAACTAATGACAAGAAAACAATAAACATGAACCTTAAACCCACATACTGACACAAATTAAAACACAGCTCAGCCTACACTTAGTGTCCTTGTTGATGGAGAAGGGCCCATTCTCCACAAAAAGCCCAAAGAGAGAGGATCCACCAGGCCCTCCTTGCAGCCACATCACAACTGGAGCCGTCTCAGCATTTTTTCTAGAACACACACACAGCTTTACTGCTCATGATGGAAGGTGCATTTCTTTAACACTGAAAATAGAAAGCAGCTAAAACTGTGTATATATAAGGACATTTCGAATTTCCTGAAAACTAGAGTGTGTTCGAAATTTCTTTTCACTCAACAGTTTTTGTCACAAATTATTTTTTTTCTACTGAACTGAAGATGAGATTTCTCATCTAAACATGATCTGCATTTGCGCCTGACAGGAAGATATGCTGAGGCATGACAATTTTGAAAATGTCAGCATTCGATTTGTTGTGAAAATTAAACCTTGAAAGAGAGAGAGAGAGAGAGAGAGAGAGAGAGAGAGAGAGAGAGAACCGTAACCCCATTATCTGTGAATATAGAGAAAGAAAGAAAGAGAGAGAGAGAGAGTGAGAATTTGGTAACCCAATATCTGTGAATATACAACATCACATTCACAACAGTCTATTTTAAGATAATCTGCTGGGTCATTTCTTTTTTCAAATACTCCATAACTGTATGGCTGCAGAGTTCTTTGAGGAACTACATGCACAAGTATAAGGATTTTCAAACTAAAGACTTCTTTAAAACAAGAAGCAGTTTCATTCATTTTTTCAGAGAAAATGTCAGTGTGCTACAGATGAAAACAGACAGGCATGCAAAGATGGTGAGAGGAAGAGAGAGAGATACGAAGCAGGAAGAGATGTGTGTGCTTGTGTGCACTGACTGTTGCTGTTGTTAAAGCAATACATTCATTTTTTCCTTTGATGATGATGGAAAAAAAAAATCATCACAGGTAATTTGAGACAGAGGAAAAGACAGAGAGACAGACTGAACTGACACTGTGACAGTAGCATTGAATGATGAAAACTAATTGACAAACTGACTCTTGACCACACTTGCCACATACAGACGGGTGGAAAGAGCACAGTTTTATGACAAACACTGCAATCACATCCAAGAAAAACACCAAAGCACAGTCACTGGTTTAGAAGGGGAACTAACCTGAGCAGGAAAGAACCAGAAGAACATGTTACTCTGGTAAGTGGCATTAACTGTGATGAAACCAGAGTGACTCTTTCCCGACCATCCTGGCAAAGATGTCACCTGACTAAGCTCAAAAGCTGTAAAACAAAACAAAACAAAACAAAACATTTTAATGAAATCAAATATGAAATGAGGCAGGGAACAGTATACAATAAACAATAAATAAATATGGTAACTCTTGCTCCCAGTAGAGTTACCCCTACTTGTTTGTTGTTTTTAAAACATTTTATTTCAAACACTCAATCCTCAAAGAGGAAAAAACAACTGAAATGGCAGGCAGGTAAGTGCATAAAGCAGCTGCACTGCCAATCCAGACGAGGCTTCTTCTGTTTCAACAAAAGTGATTTGCCACAGGCAGAGTGGAGTATCAATATCTTTTTAACTAAGACCAAAAAAGGCATAGGCAGCAAGAGGATGCTAAGAATAATCATTGGCAAGAGGATGCTAAGAATAATCAATCTGGCATTTCTTTTGGCACTGTAAGACCTATACTCAAAGAAACTGTACATGGAAGCTGTTCTGAGGAAAAAAAAATCCTATATTTGCATTCATCGTTGGTCCTTCTCTCTCTCATATATTTCATGATACTTTTAGCAAGGTACTGTGAAGTTTGCTAGACTAATTCATAACTATCACTGCGCAACAGACCCAGTTTCATTCTGATAACCTATGCACTAATGAAATCAAACAGGCCTGCTACTGTAATTCGAGTACTTTATTTTTTGTTACAGTCTCTAATGAAAAAAAATGTAATAGAACGATAACCACTGTTCTGATAGTGGCATATTAAGCTGTGGATAGTTCAACACACACACACACACACACACACACACACACACACACACACACACACTCACAGATGATTCATAAATGAACCCATCATAATTTCATCCTCTCTGCAGTGTACAATGTCTATACGTCATACATAGCACTTGCCAACATCACAGCAATGCAGGAAATAGCAGACATGCTCAGCTCAGACTTGCAAGATCACAGGCACTGTGTCTTGGTTTTGCGTGTACAGGGATGAAAAAAGAATCATGTCTACAATATCAAAACCAGAACCACATACTTGAATGGAAGCATATGTATTTCTAAATGGCAGTTTAGTTTTATAATGGACAGTAGACATTTACAAAATTAAATTCTTTTTCAAATTCAAGTTTGTAACAAGCCAGTCGTAGGCAGAGGAAATGGCTGTATCAACAACCAGCCCATAGGATTAGCACAGTAATACCTCCCTATAACTTCCTATAACTATAGAACTTTATGTTTAAGACCCGCTCTTTTCCTCCCTCTCCCCCTCTCATAACAGAACTTTTCTTTTTCTCTTCATCGTCATTAGACTGACTTCAAGTTAAAACTCCCACCTACTTGGTTTCTTCCATTACATTCAGGTTTAACATCAAGGACACCTCAGGTGGTACAGTAGATGGGGATAACAATCCCAGAAGAGTGAGGATAGGGACCGACATTACACAGGACTGATACCATCAGAATGACAACACATTAAGAAGGGTAGTGAAAATGTCAAATCTTTATTTTGAGCACTCTCACAATTTGAATTTGCAAAATCTAGCTGTATTCTGGAAACTCTATGCCTCTAACAACCACACATACTCCATCTTTCAAGAATTCCTGGCACTTTTTTTTTTTCTTTTTTGAGGTGCCACTGTATCCCAGACCAACAACCCTCAATGTGCAACAGGCATCCAGGATATTACAATTATGGTGAGATGGTGGTTACCACTAAGTAAACAGCACCAGTCTATCTGTGGCTGTAATCAAACACCTCATTGTGAGTGTGATTGTGAGTCATACCAGACAAGAGGGTCACTGACCCGAGTCTCATGACACTGCCCCTCATGACAGAATGTCAAAGTCACTGCTTTGTGTCTATTACAAGGATGAAAGTCTGTTAGAACTCATTCATGAACCTTTTCTTTTTTTTCTTTTGGTTTTAAACAAATGTAACTGCTTTTTTTTCCCTTTTTAGTAGGGCTGATTCCAAATTCAATATGAGACGTGTTTACAAAACTCTGATTCCATATGATTTCCAGTCCACAAAGTCAACTCTCATAGTGAATGTGCAATTTAAAAAAAAAAAAAAAAAAAATATTAAGGATCAAATAATAATGAAAAAATAATATCATCACTTGCAAAAAATGCATACACAAATCTCTGAAAGGCAATTCTGTATGTACTTACTAAAAAAACAACAACCAAAAAACTGTCCATCTTGCATTATTCAATGAAAAAAAAACTTTAAAAAACCAAAAAAAAAAAAAAAAAACAAAGAAAAAAGAACTACTAATACTACTACTCAGTTTTAACATGCACATGACTAGAATAGATAAAACGCACTATCTTTCTTAGCTCTGATGTACACAAAAGTTTCAATGAATGACAGTGGTCCACCATCCTGCACTCACCAACTTGGGGTTTCCCTTGCTGAAGGTAAGGTGTCAAAAACAGCGGCTGGCCAGGATCCACTCCATTCTGCAGCATGGGGGGATAGGACTCGGGAAACATTCCTCGGAAAACACTCCTGCCACTGGTGAATCCCAGCAGAAGGGAGACAGCGAAGACAATACAGACGATGGGTTTCATGGTTTCTTCGTTCAAGCTAGCTCCTTGTTGACCTGATCTGAATAGAAATCAATGTGCACACACTTTCAATACAAGCCCTAATAAATCCATGATGATACAGATCAGATATGTGACTATGATAATATAAACAATACAATTTATGCAGTTTATTAGGTGGAATTAATTGACACAGCATGCTTAATTTCATCATAAATTTGTTACAGTGTATACAGACAGCTGCAACTGTTTATCATCTAAACATTTTGTGTCTGTGCTTGTACAGAGAACACAATCCCCTTGCTGAATAAAATCTGAAAGCCATGCATCAGACAAAAGAATATTCGTCACTCCTTTGCGGAAAATAAACAAAATGTCTGATATTGTTGATTTTAAACTGACATCTTAGTATTACTAATCATCAGTTCCACTTTCTGGAAATGTAATCTTGTGCCAACATAGAACTCCTGGAGCCCAAAAAGTGCACACGAAATCAGAACAAACATCTTGTATTTTATTGTCCTGGTAACAGCTTGGATTATATCTTTATCTTGTGGGGAAACATTCAACTTCTCATCTTATCTTTGTTTTAACTTACAGAGGTTATTGATTTTGTTCTGCTGTAACATACAGCAGGTTCAGCAGGAGAATTCTATCTGTGGCATAGATTAGAGATTACTAAATCCTGACCACTGATATCTCTCTCTCTCTCTCTCTCTTCACGTGTACGTAAGTGTGTGTGTGTGTGTGTGTGTGTGTGTGTGTGTGTGTGTGTGTGTGTGTGTGTGTGTGTGTGTGTGTGTGTGAGCCCGTGCGCTTGCGCACATGCTTTTCTTTTCGTTCTTTTTCCGAATGTACATTACTCCTTAATTGTGACCTAGCCTTATTAATTAGGTAATATTCATAGCAATCATGTTTCGTCGTTATAAAGCATTGTTCATTGTTTCCTTTTCGTATATCATTTATATGTTCATTTGAATATTGTTAGTTACTGTTTTTGTTCTTGAGGGCATGGTGTAAAAAAGCTGTAAGCTTATCCATTTTACCCTCACTAAAAAATATTCGTATTCGTATTCTCTCACACACACACACACACACACACACACAGTGACACACACACACTTCTGCTCAGTCTGGTAGTGGAGAGGAGATAAAACAGAGCATTTGCCACCCACATAGTTTTTTTTCAGTAACTTTTGGTTTTTTGGCTATGTCAGTAACTTACTGAGTAAGTATTCTTCTGAAGCAGACCAACATCATCCAACAATTAGAATTTTACAGTGGCCAGCATTTGCCAGATTTTATCATCACTCACTCACCCTCCTTCAATATATCATTGTTATACAGATTCTGTGAAGTTAGCATTTCAAAAAAGAATTGAAGGCTTCTGAAGGCAGAGAAACTTCTGGTAATGGCTCTCTTCCTCTAAACTCCCTCTAAAGATATTTTTCCTGTTTATGTTGTTGTAGTGATCTCCAAATGGTTATGACTCCATCTTATTTGAACTCTTTTTCTTTTTTTAAAGGATGACTGCAAGTCCACCTGCACCTTCAGGTATAGTGTATCTTTTTCCTGTCTGCCTTTTGGCCGACTCTGGGGAAAGGCCCCGTGACGGTGAGGAAAGACACGCTGACTGCAGTGAAAGTCCTGTTGACAGTAGGAAAGACTGTAACCCAGGATTTTCTTGAGAGGCAAGTAAGATCTTATGAAGAATGCTTGGCCATGTCTAGAGTTGTACTGTCTTCACTTGACAGTGGAACAGCAACATGTGAGGCTGCGGGATCACATGGCAGTTACCTGATGGTGATGCTTTTTGCCTATGGGCTCTGCAAGTCATGAAATATGGGCTGGTACACCCACGGGAACACTCCTGTAGAGGGTCTGCCTTGGCACATCCAGTGGCCATTACACAATGGCAACTGCCAGGGAGCAGTTATGACCTTTGACATCTTAATGAAATGCCCTGTGCATACCTGCACCTTAACTGAACACAGCGCAGGCTTCCAAGGGTGGTGCAGGATTGCTTCCAGCTGGTTTATTCAGCAGTTGAGGACAGTACTCTAGTCTGGGTCTGGCCCACCTTCAGCTGTATCTTTTCCCATCAAGGTTCCACAATGCTATAACCGTATAATTGTTTACATTGTTTTTTAATACACTGTACTGCATCGTACTGTATTCATTCTTGTCAAAACAGGTTCCTCTCCTGGGCAGAGCCCATAACCATACTACATACCATGTTTTTTTTTTTTTTTTTTCTTTTACATTACAAGCTATCTCACAGAATCAGGATAAGGATCACCCAAAACTAGGATAGCATTCCAAGGCATCTGAATGGAAGGGGAGGGGGAAAAACAGAGGTGGGAGGCAAGGGGGAAGAGGAGGGCAGAGCTGAGTTTTATGGTTGGTTGTGTACAGTCTCCTTTTGAAAGAATCAAGCAAGGGTGCTGTGGCAACCTCTTCCAGCAGACAGTTCCACTTAGGTATTGTGCATGGAAAAAAGGATTTCATGTACTGACTGCGGAGGGAGACATGGGGCAGTACAAGCAAAAGGAATTTCAATGGTAGCGGCTCTCCTAGTGGCAGTTAGCTGGGAGGGTGGCTGGAGTTAATCTTCAAGAGCCCATGATACTTGTACATAATGGCATGGTGGGTGTTCATCCACCAGGTCTCCAATAGGAGTTGATTAAACTTGAACAGCAACTCCTAAGGTCTTGTGGTCTGATGCCGCACAACTGGCATACACATCTTACAGCACATCTCTAGATTTTCTTTTTGGAGTCGATGCTCGTACTGATTAGAGGGATCCCAGACTGGACAGCATCGGTCAAATGCCGATAAAGTTCACTTGTTTCAGATCCTAATCAGCAATTACTGTCAATCTTGCCATTTGCCTATGCTGCTAGAAGTGGGCCATCTGAACCTGGTCAGCACTGTTGACGCAAGAAGTGATAAGATACCAGTTATGGACAAACTGGGCCTCCTCTCACATTCTTGTTCCATCATTGGTGTATATGAGGTCTTGAGTCTGCTTTGGACTCTGCCATGTCGGTCTCCCTTTGGCGCTCAAAAACAAAAATATTGCTATTATTACATACGTCCATTATCATTCTTCATTCTCTTCAGGAAAAAAAAGACCCCTGTTCTGAAATCCTAAGATTGGCAAATGGAAAACAAACAAAACGTTTAGACATAGTTCTTGATCAAGTTCTGTCTGACTAATTCTAAACGAGTTAACTCCTATACAGAAATGGGAGGTCTATGAATCATGCCTCCTACTTATCAGATTGGAGATTTTAAATAAATGACCGACTATCACTTAAAATAAACAAGCTTCAATCAGTGGTGAAAGTTTACGCCACTGATCAAAGTAACCAACACAAACGTATTATCAAGGCTTACCACTTCCAGTGTACTGCAAAAGCAACAAATAGAACTAAACTTAACTCACCATTCAAGGCACTTTATGAAAGCACCAGAACACAGGACAAATTAACAGCTCTGACAGTCGCAACTTTTTGAATACTCTTGGGAGGTGTGTGAGATTATCGTGTGACTGCTGACAGTAGCAAAGGCCTAACATGTGAGCGTCATGTGATGGCCGCCATAGCAGGGAGGGAAAATTTAATCAAAGACGGTTTTTTATCAATTATTAGTCGCGTGTGTATATATATCCTTTGCATGTCGCAGACATCGGAAGGCTCTTGAACGGTAAATGGATAACGTCATGGTTTCTAGTGCAAATAGTTATAATATCGCCGACTCCGCCCATTTTGAGTCATTATTGTGATCGATCACAGCACGCTCTCATTGAAGCGTCCCGCGGGTTAGCGCGCAAAGGAAACATCGTGTGCACGGTGTAACCCTGTAAGCCCGTCGATGCGTCCATAAAAAATTACCGTAAATGAAAGACATGTCCCTAAAAGCTTTCGCGATGAGGACGTAAAACTCATCTATTTCCAGATGAGTCCAGCGAGAAAAGAGAGAGAGAGGGGGGGGGGGGGGGCACATGCCCGTATTTGTACACAGACATGCGCGCGCACACACACACGCACGTGCGCCATTATTCCCCCCCCCCCCCCCCCCCCCGAAATGTACATATGATTCTATTAACAGTACGCTGGATCAGAAACATTGCATGACTAATCAATCTTTCGGTAATGTAAGCTTATGTTGCTTACAGCCAAGCCGACCGCAAAGGCCAAATCAGGGGTATCACTGCATTGAAGTCAACTCACACGTCATTTAAAAAAACAAATAGGGGGGGGGGGGGGGGGGGGGGGGGGGGGGATCTCATTCACACAATTCTTTAAACTACACCTAAAAAAACACACAGCAATTTTATTTAAAATCTTTCTTCTGTAAAAACTTAGATGAAAAATGTTGATCTGCTTAAATCCTTTATGTATTGACATTTGCATGCACTGACATGGAGTATCCGGCATTCATTTACAGTTGCAAATTATTTTGAAACTGTAGTAGGCCAACTTGTAAACAGCAACAATCACTTTGGGAGAGCAACTAAACTGTGTGTGTTGGTGATGATATGATAATAACATACACATGAATAAGCATGTGCAATATGAAGAATAATACTGAATACCTAAGCTTACATAACAAGTGAAAGTATACAAAATATGTAAACAATTTTCTGTAAGATTCTGAGCTTTCGATAGCATTTAATCTCAGGCGAAAGTGAGTTCCACGGAAGAAGACCAGATTGACAAAGACCTGTTGAAAGTAGGTGAAGTCTAGGAATGGGAACCTGGAGTTTTGTAAATATTCTAGAATTCAAATCAAATTTGTATTGGATAGTTTGCGATCTATAGGTCTACAGATGCAATTGTTAGCTGAACATTCTTTTATTGATAGCAAACATATCCTGTTACAGTAGAACTCCAGCTTGAATTTAATCCGATTCATTAAGACTCCAGGATTTCAGAACAAGTGGTTTAAGGGCACGTTTATAGCGCTGTCTGAGTCAAATCGTGTCGAACAGTTAATTGAAGAGAGCCTGTCTGCATTCGGGAGTAAATTCTGGAAAGAAAGTTTTTAAAAGAGCATAATCCTGCATATCTGATATAATCATTTGTCTCTAAACACCGTTTTGCATCATGTTTTGATGTGAGCAGTCCATTCTCTCTCTCTCTCTCTCTCTCTCTCTCTCTCTCACACTCACACATGTATGCACACACACACACACACACACACACACACATGTATGCACGCATGCACACATACACACACACACACACACACACACACGCGCGCATGCACGCACGCAAACACCTACACACACTCACTCCCACAACACACACATGCATGCACGTGCGGGCGCACACACCCACATACACACATGCGCGTGCGTGCGTGCGCACACACACACACACACACACACACACACACACACACACACACACACACACACGCGCGCGCGCGCGCGCGCGCGCCTATTTTGCGACACAAGAAAAGTTTGAAAGGCTTCCCAGTTGGCCAGTTTATAGTAAACTAATTTTGGAATTTTTCATTCAGTGGTAGACATTTCATCAAAATATATTTTCACTAAAACGTATTGTAACGGGAAGATGATCCCTCCCGAAACAATCTGCTACTGTGGACCAGTTATAGTTAACTGTTATGTTTGCGGAAACAAGCGATAGATCTATTGCACTGGACTTGTGAGTAACTACATCAGGAATTCTCATAATTCTACCGTCATTTAATAAAATCAAATTTTCGAATCAACAATATTTTCTACAAATGTATTTGGTGTCACTTTATTACAACTTGTATCCCAAATGGGCGCATGAGCATTAAAGTCGCCCATAATAATCCACTTCCTCTTTGTAAAATCAGGATGTTTTAACCAGTCTGTGTCATCCTCTTTAGGACCATTAGGATAGTACACAGACAGAGCATTATAAACTGATTCCTTATTTACTTTGATGGCAGCACCTGTGGCAAACACCTTGTTTATCTATAGGCACTGGTAGTGGACTTATATTTGTAAACTCAATGTCAAGCCTAATGTAGATAGCAGTTTGCACTTTTTATGTACCCCATTGATAATACAAAGAGGAGGATAGTAATAGTTCTCAGGTTTGGGGACCTTTTCTTTTCCACGCTGAGTGACTGGAGCGCTAAAACACAGAACATGACTTTCAAAAGGTAACAGGTTGGTGGAAATAGATCTCGCGTTCCACTGAAACACTGTGAAAAGGTTATTTGGATCTAACTCCATAGCAGACTGTATTTACAGGCATAACTGTAGTTATGCAGATTATTATCGTTCCTGATTTTTGACACTCTTATAGGGCCTAGTCTGCACGTATATTTAGTCATGAATACAACTGGTAAAATCCGCGCAGAAGTAGGTGGGTGGTTGTGACCTGGAATGTCAGGTAAATTGCTGCTGTTAACATTAAGAAACTGGAATAAACAACACATAAACATTTTAGTCGTCAAATAATAATTTAAATACAAAGTATTTCTGACAATAAAACCACATGTCCATTGCAAAATGTTGTTTAAATATTTTAACATTTTCATGAGAATCTAACTATACAAAAATCAGTTTTAAAAGTTTAAAACATCAAAAGTATCAATTATGGATGGTGGAAGGAGGGAGTGGGGGAACAAAGACTGAAAGAGTCCAGCCGGTGATGACAGCACAGTCAGCAGAACCATGGGGGCGGGGGAAAGACGGAGGGTAGAACCCTGGACCGTGATGGTGAAGAGAGGGGGCTGATCTCCTCCGTGGCTTCTCCCAGAAACAGGCGGTGCAGATGCCTCCCAGTAGTACTGGCCAGCACACTCGCTCCTCTGGCTGTTGGGTGCATCTCATCTGCAGTCAGGTACCTGTTGTCTGTAGCATGCAGATTGTGGTGGCTTACAAAACCAATATTTTTCTCAGACAAGAGTCTGGATTTTGTCGTGGCATCGAATAATTCTCTTTGTGTCAAGGGCTTTATTTCTCACTAGCGCAGCCTGACTTACTACTATTTTTGCTGATGAAAAAAATGTTCTGACCGTTTTAATGCCTTTTTCCATGTTGATGCCGCATTCTGCTGGTTCTTTTAATTTCACGTCTTTGATTCCAGCGTGAAGAACAATGCAGTCTGGTTCTGGACGCAGATTTTCTTAGGCGTCTTCAAGAAGTGTATTACATTGCTCGATGGTATGGAGCTTCCTTGTCGCCACCTGCTGCAAACCGTAGGATCGTCCCAGTCGCTTTCCGTCCACTTTGTTCACGACAGTCATGCAGAATGAGCACTCATGGCAGATCTTTAGAAGGCTGGGTCTTCTTGTCATCCCGGGTTTTGAAAGTTGCGTCACGATGTTGAACGACGTCATTCTTAGGGATATTTTTCTTTTTTTTTTCAGCAGAGTTTTTTTTTTTTTCTTTTTTTTTTTTTTTTTTAAATGGTGACTTCACGCATTCGGCGTAGTGGTGGTATATTTTGCCGACTGCGAACAAATGGTGGCATTTAGCGTGACCACCGGCATCAGTCTGGCATCCAGAACTCGTGGTGGAAGGTGAGTTCTTTCTTTGATGCCGGCTTGTTGTTATTTTGTTCTCTCGCCGTGCAGATTTTGTCGTCTCCGTCAAGTGACTTTCTAGACAGGTTACAGGGGCACTGAGGTTTTGAATAATTTCTTTTAGTTGATGTATTTCTTTGAGTGTCGCTTGACAGCAGCAGCCAGCACGAGATGTTGACATTTTCTTATTATTTTTATCAGCCGTGCCTACCGTCAAATACCGACTGACATGGTAGTACTTGACTTTGCTAAAGCTTTTGTTAAAGTGAACCACAGCTTACTAATCCATAAACTCGACCACTATGGTGTTAGGGGTGACACAAATCGATGGATCTCCAACTGCCTTCGAGACTGGAGGCATGCCGTGGTCGTGGGGGAACAGGACCGAGTTTTTGTCCAAGTGAAGTCTGGGGTTCCCCACGGCTCAGTCCTGGGCCCTTGCCTGTTCCTGACTTACATAAATGACTTGCCAAGCCACGTCTCATCCAACGTCAGACACTTTGCAGACAACACTGCCATTGACCTCCCCATCAGGTCTGATACTGACCGTAGGATACTGCAGAAGGATCTTGACGCCCTGAGTGAGTGGGAGACACAGTGGGACATGGAGTTCCACCTTTGGCAAGTGCAGCGTCCTAACCATTCAACGAGGCCGGAAGCCGACACGAGAGGTGGCCAACACACTCCATGGCCAGCAGCTGGAGCATGTCTCCTCCACCAGGTACCTTGGGATCACCATTCAGAGTGATGGACGATGGGACCAGCACATCACCAGCATCGCCAGTAAGACAAACCGCACACTGGGTTTTCTCTGACGAAACCTAAAAATCGGCTCCAAGCGCATCAAACAAACAGCATACAAAGCTCTGATCCGTCCAGTACTCGAATACTCAGCCTGTGTATGGGAGCCCCACGATAAGAATGACTGTGACTCCCTGGAGAAAGTCCAACAACGCGCAGCCCACTTTGTCCTCAACCGCCACACAGGAAAACTTCCAGTGTGGAACAGATGCTGCATGAGTTGAAATGGACCATTTTCTCTGGGAGGATAAGCAGTCATATGTCACTGCGTTTCATTTGTCACTTAGAAGCAAGAGTCATGTCACATATGGGGAAAGTATCACAGCACAGCACTTGAGTCACAGTGTGGTCGACATTTTGTTGTAGATTAGGTACAGTTTCTAGAACAGTTCACACGCCCATTTAGCGTAACTTATGTGCAGCGTTGAGAGGAATGGTTAAAATTTTGAGCATCCCTAGCTCATAGCCACTCTGTTAGCAGATATGTCGATCGAACATTGTGGTGCGGAAGTCAGTCGTGGATGGAAGAATGTGCGGCGTTATGATGTCACCGCACGTCGTCCTCACAGTGAAGTGATGGCCTGTCCATCGGTGAGGGTCAGATGGCGTTATGATGTCACCACACGTCGTCCTCACAGTGAAGTGACGGCCTGTCCATCGGGGAGAGTCAGATGGCGAAATGCTGCCACATCACACATGATGACCTGGAATCACGTTGTGGGGGGAGACTGCCACACAGGGGGAGGGTGATCACTTTGCAGACAGTCTGGCGTGATGCTTGCGGTGCTCAACACGGGAGGTATACAGATGATTGCCAACCACCTTGGTCGGAAACGATGATCACGTACCCACAGCTGAGCAATATGACGTAGACAACGGATATTGTGACAAAGTAGGTATGCTATTTAGCTGATGTAGGTGCAGTGCATTTTCTCGTAGGAATGGAGGGGGTGTGGTGGGTGGGGTGTGTGTGTGTGAACCAAATGGAGAGATAGAGAACTATAAAGTGCAGTTGCATGCCATCCGTGTTCAGTTACATGTAGCCAGCGTACATTCATAATGGAATGAGCTACAAAATCGTAAAAATAATGTCAAAGTTGCAAACATGCAAGGCAAAGAGATATGAATTCCAACATGTAGCTCACTCAAAACTGCAAAATATAAGAGAAAGGCAAATAATACAACCTTCGGTAAAAAAAAAAAAACAGAACACATCATACCACATTCACAATAAGACAAAGAACTAGTGATAAGTAAGCCCTGAAATAAAAAAAAAAAAAAAAAAGAACCCAGTACTGAGAGGGGCATAGTATGGATCAATGATGAAGGGAGTTTAAAACAAATCATTCACGACAAATGCAAATCATTCACGGCAAAGGCAAAATAATGCGACATACGTACGATCCGACCTAATGTAATGAAAAAGGACGAAGAATACATCATCGGCGATTGATACCAATGAACAGTAACAAAACAAATAAAAAATCAATGAGTCGGACCTGGAAAAAAGACGATGCCAAACAAAAACACACACACAAAAAATCAACACACAATCAAGAAGAAATGCAAAGGATAATCATGAACACTTCCATGAATTGTAAGACGTGTACCAGATTGCAAGGAATGCGTGAGCCACTGCTTTGGTTTCTGAACTGGAAGAGATCACACTGGAGCCCGATATAGTTTTAGATTACAAAAGGGTCACGAAAGAAAGAAATGCCACTTAATGATTGTGAGGGAAAGGTGTGTATAAACATATTATCAAAGAGAACTGCATTCAAGGCTAGAAATAATTTAAAATGACACCTACACATAACTAAACGAACACAGATAAATCAGTAAGCATCTTCATGAACTGTGCATACAGAGTATGTGAAAACAAAAGACAAAAAGTGAAGTATTTTAAGTGGCGTTTTTAATGAAACAAGCAGAGGACTATTTGGCTTGCAAACCCGTACATGTCTCCGCCATATACCGCCAACAAGTTAAAGCAAGGGTAGATTATTATGGTCTCGGGATATGGACTTCTACTTGATCACAACAGGAATACAAATCTTCATTACAGAGTAGGTAACACACGGCAGAGCTTAAATGATTATCTAAGGTGATGTTTTTATAAAACTGTAATATTCCAAAACAAACTGAAAGTGGCCTTCGAAATGATCATAGACTGCGAAACAATCATAGACTGCATATGATAAAACTCCTCTTTGAATAAATATGTCATTTATGTTACTGGGACGATGAATTTACATGTTCTTTATATACAGCAGCATCATTGATGAATTGGAACATGGCTAATAGCCGGGCAGAATAAAGCAGTAACTTGCTTAACAAAAAAAAAAAAACAACAACAGTGAATATGTTAGACAAACACTACAGTGACGAATGAAGATGAACAATGATGAATATGAAGATGATGACCATGGCCATGGACAATGAGAGATGAATATGGTTTGTGGTGACAGAAACAACTCATGCATGATCAGATGAATGAAAAATGGATGACACATAAACATTCAAACACGTCGTTACGTCAACGAAACATAAGGATCCTTAACACACGACACAAACACGATGAATGCGCATATTTACAAGGATGATCGCTTGCGCTGTGTACACAGAATGAGACCTGATGTGTAACGTGACGCTAATAAACGATGTGGAGCAAAAGAAACCGAAAGCAGCTCCAACAATATTTGAATGGATACATTTTGCAAAACCGTTTCATGAGTGTGCACCCGCATTAATTTAACGCATAATCCGGGAAAAAAAAAAATGTATGGATAAAGTTGTGAGTTGGTCTGTGCGAATGTGAGAAGTCGCTTCATTCCGACATCGAAAAGTACGTGCGCGTAAGGACGAACGTGCTGTCGCTCCTAAAACAAAATAAGCCGCAGAGGTAGAAGGAAAAAAAATGCCCGTTGATTCAGCAGCAGTTCCTGAAACACCCAATATACGTGTTAATATCCAAACATAAACGAAACACAGACTGAAACAAAAGTACTTGACAAATGTTACGATTAATGGTCCTTGACGAATTGGGGGGGGGGGGGGGGGGGGGGGGGGGGGGGGGAGATGGCAGTGATCGGCACAAATGAAATCATCTGAACGTTGTTGACAATGGACCGGATATATTACTAGCAGGAGAGTCGCCAGCGCATAACTCTCATATACAATGCTGAGTAATAAAATTGTAGTATGTAGTCTCATAAAGTTCACTATCAACTGGCACGAAGGAGATATTTTACCAGCAGGAGAGTCGCCAGCGTATAACTCTCAAATACAATGCTGAGTAATAGAACATATATACAGAGGCAAGCAAGATTCTGGACCATAGCACTTGTCCTGCGGCATTTGTGCCGTATAGTAGTAGAAGTAGTAGAAGCAGCCATGGCAGTAGTATTGTGAAGTCAACGAGGCGTAATGTGCCGTTGGGAGTGATAACAGTGGGCGGAGAAGTAGTAGGATTATGTACAGTGGGTTGTCAGCGCCCAGTAGTGTGCCATGATAAACCGATCGTGAATCAAGGAGGGGGGAGGGGACCTTGAATAATGACAATAAACGAACAGAGACAACACCGACCTTGCAGGAATATTCATTACGTACGCATGTGGGCGTTTGAATTGTATAGCAGTAGTATAGCCTAATTAGCAGCTGAAGTAGAGTAATAAGCGTATCTGTTTACACATGAACGGTGAGTAAAGTGATAATTTAATGTGGTAAGTTTAGAACTGAAGCATTATTTTATCACTAAACGTGGACATTGCAGTCGAGACGAATCAGACAAACAAGACGCGACAAGACGATCTGACATGTCAATGACACGGGAAAAATGTGCAGGGTATAGGTCAGTCAGGCGATGAACTTCGACACGGTCGACACCCGTTCTCAGTCTACACAATTGTTCCAATAGTGTTACGCCAATAAAACCGGACCCGAATGGGGCTTGGGATGGGTGTGGGTAGTGACTTGGGGAAGCAGCATAAGCGCCGTTCAATCAGAAGAGAAAAACTGTGTCTGATCGATAGGCTGATGCAAGACTTACAACAAGGTGACAATGAGGGAGAAAGAACAATAATCACACCAGCACAAACCAACAGCTGACGGGACGCTATCAGTTTGTACACATGCATGGTCAGACCCCCTAACCAACTATACACATCGTGTGATCAATTTCAGTCTCCGGTCATCGAAACCCTATTGGCCAGCCTTGCTAACCACAAACCATGGGGGAGCGGGGTGGGAGAGGGTGAGAGTGGGGATCACGTAGATCCCAGTCCACTGAAAAGTTAGTGGCGGGAGGTGGGAAGGAAACACTTGGCTGAGAGATAACAATAAATGACAATACATATATCGGAACGCTTCACAGGTACGAACTGGGTGCTTTCATTCAAATGACGTTTTTTATTATAGGCTGAAAATGTCAGACACTGCGAAGCATAAAACGAAAATGAGACGCGATGAAAAATGGCGCTAAGCATACCCAACTTTTTTTTTTTTTCTTTTTTTTTTTTAAACTGCAGACGTGATGTTCAACTGAATTCGGAGCGATCGGTCGTCTGGCAACTGGAGGCTAGCCGCTTGCTGGGGCTAGAAGAGAGCTGCTTTTTTTCTTGATATGACATCATTTAAACGACGAAATGTGACGTGCGTCACTGAGCAAAAACAATTCCTGTTTTGGCAATTAATTATGCTATTTGTAAAGACGTATTTGGAGTAAATAAGTGTTAAAACCGTTATTGAAAATGCAAAACAAAAAACACATCAATGTATTTTGTAAGCCAACGAGTCACGTTGATGACTGCTTTTATTTATAGTATTTAAAAACGAACAATTTGAAACACTTAATATCTGATCAACTTGTCAAGCAACATGTTTTACTATCCATTGTTTTCTTAAAGGTGTGCGGATTATCGTTGTTCTCTGTAAGTATGTTTGAAGTTACGTCTTGGTTGCTTGAAGGATTTTGTAGAGAACTGAGTCGACGCAAAGCTAAATGTAACAAAGTTTAACAGGAGAGACTTTTTTGTTTGTTTGTTTGTTTTTTCAACAGATGTCCTTCAACTACACGAATCACTGCATGAATAAACTACTTGGATTGTACACATCAGGCTCAGCTTATTTTCACAGGACTAAACACAGAGCATTTATGCAAAATTGAACACTCATGAGAGGCACAAACAAGCAGAAAAAAAATGATATACTGTACTCTGAGCAAGAAAGTGGCGGGACATAGTTAAGTGCACTGGCAATAAGGACATACTGTAGAACATGCCTAGCAAAGAAGAACGGGACAAACACTTCGGTTTTACGACAGTGACGCGCCATAAACTGAGGGGCATGTAATGAAAGTGAGGAAGGAAAACGAACAAGTGGCATCACGTAAAGCGTTACAAAATGATTGTTACAGCTTTTAGATGAACAGTTGTAACAGTGATTATCACTTACTTTCAAACAGTTATGTGAGCAGGAGTGCATGACAGACTCGGTTACAAACTGGGAAGTTAGGTAACCTAGTTCAAATTAAGACAACGTCCATCCTGTCCGTACTAGGCCCACAGCCCTATAGGACCGAGATCGCCTTAACTGACAGAAACGCGAGTAGGGTCAGTGAACCGAAACAACACCGCTGGACTTTCGCTGCACGTTGAGGAGGAGGAGTTAACGGTACAACTTCGCACGCGTGCGGCCCACTGCGTGGGTAAGGGAATCCCCGGCGATGTGCAACTGTAAAGCCTGACTAGCAGGCCCATTCGTGAACTCTGCTATAATACCGCTCTAGAGTAATTCTTTTTTTTTCTTTCTTTTTCCTTTTTTTTTTTCAACCACCAGTTTTAGATAATTATTCATCCATGACAATTATTCACCCATGCCGATGCACCTATTAAACAGAGTAGGTTCTGATACAACTGTACGGCGTGATGAGCTCATATACCAAGGGGAGAGTACAGGTAGAGGCAACACGCTTGGCTTAGCTGCAGAGTGAGGAGAGGAGGATCGACTCGCATCTCCACCAACCATCGCACGAACGGATATTGTGCGTGTGGGTCGTAGAACTATTATACAAAAGGAATTGAGCTCTGATGTATTAAGGGATGTTACTAGATTTGTGGATGTTGGGGATCTACTAAAGTAATTGTGGGATGTTAATAAATCGACACTGCAACTGACTAATGACTAAGATTCCTATGTACCGTGAGAGAGAGAGAGAGAGAGAGAGAGAGAGAGAGAGAGAGAGAGAGAGAGAGAGAGAGAGAGAGAGAGAGAGAGAGAGAGAGAGAGGCATTCAGTCAGAGATTCGAGGCAGAAAGTGAGCAAGTGTAGGTTCATGTTCAGAAACATACCAAACCGAAGATAGGACGAGGCAGAATATAATACAAAGGTAGGTTTCATGGGGGGGTCGTCGTATTCGTCTCCCAGAGCTCGTGTGTTGGCTCAATTCTGGTCGTTATCCTCTTGAATGCTGGTTCAAGTTTGGTGAAATTGGTCTTGAACGTTGGTTCACTTTTAAGTTGTTGATCGACCGACGATGGGCGTCGGGTGTGTGTTGCTGCTGCTGTCCCCCAAACATCATCAGGCTGTCTTCAGGGCCACCGGGCGGCCTTCTTCATGCTCGGGTGGCGATGGTCCTGTGCCGCGTGAGGCCGCCTCAAGGAGGAGCAGGAAGCAGGACGAAAGTCGCTGGAGCGCTGCACGAGCCCCTAAAATTCGGCGGGCGCTCGCTGACTGCGGCCCGAGGGCATTTTTTTCAGCCCAACCCCCTAAGGAGTGCCCCCGTGTCTGCCACCCCTCAAAAACAGCACGGTATTATCCTCCAGGCCACGGTAGTCGCAGTCAGGCAGCGCTCCTTCGCCAATCGCCCCACATCTCCAGGAGCCGTCCCCCGGCGACACAGGCTAGACCCGCCGTCACCCACATGGCTGGAAGGGGATCTTTAGTTTATATAGCTTTTGCCTGAGTGTGGATTGAATAACTGTGTAGCGTGGCACGTCTTTGACACAGTCAGAGAACGCCAGGCACTGGACATTATCGAGGTCTGCTTTTCATTACTGACCCACTGCTCAGGGATGGGGGGGGGGGGGGGAGGGGCGTAGCAATGTGAGGGGTGGGTGGGGGGAGCAGGAGAGGGGACCTAGTAGGTAATGAACAGATGTACCGCTCGGGGAGGGAGGGGCTTAGAATGTCTCTCAGGGCGTCACGCAATCAATGGCTCGGTCCATCCTGGGTAGGTAGAATGACCGGATGTGTCGGGGAGGAGGGGATGTGGAGAGGCTCAGAATGTCTCTTAGGCTGTGTGTGTGTGTGTGTGTCTATGTGTGTGTCTGTGTGTCTGTGTGTCTTTGTGTGCGTAGCTCCTATGTATATCACTCTGTGATAATACCACTGTGGATTTCACAATTAATGATGAGCTCTTTGTTCGCGTCATTTTGAAGTTTTCTTTCGCATCGTTAATACTTCTGGTGCTCACGCTGCCATCTTGATGACGTCTTCAATTGAGGATGACAATCTAGATACATTTTATGCAAATTTCTCAAAAGTAGTGTTACTAGCAACTGAAAAGACTATCCCAAAAATATAAATTCAAAACGATCGGAAAAAATATGTAGGCAACGTATGGTGGACAGAAGAATGTAGACTCGCTGTTCAGTCAAAACGAAAAGCTACAAAACATGGATAAGAAACAAGTCAGATGAAAACTTTATAATCATGAAACAAGAAAAGAATAAATGTTCTAAAATTATTGCTCAAGCAAAAAGTACTGGGTTGGGTTTTGTGAGGCCGAAGTATCAGAATCAAAAGATTTATTTAAAGTTTGGAAAAAAAAGTCAAAGAAATGAAAAATTGCTATAAAACTCAGTCATACCCTAAAGCTAAAAACTGATTTTCCACTGCTTTGGATAAAGCTGAAGCTTTTTCTGATATATTTTCAGCTTGTAGCCAGTAAAAAAAAAAATCTTGAGCTAGAATCCCGTCGTCACAGAAACGACGAGGAGCAAAAAGATGAATACATGGCTCCTCCACAAGAAAATGAACATTTTCTAAACTCTCCTTTACTGTATCAGAATTATCAGAAGCATTAGATTCTATCCCGTCACATGCTTCAGCTGTTGGCCTTGATGGAGTGTCCTATCAACTCATCAGCCATTTACCTTCTTCGTGGAAAGCATTACTGCATTCATTATTCCAAAAATGTTGGATTAATGGCACTATTCCAAGAATCTGGAAAAGTTCAGTAGTAGTCCCAGTACTCATAGAGGTAAACCGAGGACAGCTGTACAAAGCTACAGACCCATAGCTCTAACATCTCATGTTGGTAAACTTTTAGAAAATAAATAATCAAAAAACGATTGTTATATTACTGTGAAAAAGACGGTGTGATTCCTGTTCAGCAAGCAGGCTTTCGAAAAGGTCGTTGTACCACAGAGCATTTAGTAAAACTGACGAGTCATATTAAAAAACAATTCTCCCACAGAAAAAGTACTTTGGCTACTTTTTTTTTTAATGTTAAAAAAAGCCTATGACTGCGTATGGCACGTAAGGCTAGGCTACTGTATACATTTTTTAAAAAATGTTGTTATTTCTGGGAAAATGTTTGATTACATGTACACGGATTGGAAGAACTTATTCATCCTTTACGAATGTAGATATGGGTATTCCTCAGGGATCAGTTATTGCTCCCATGTTTTCACAATCCTAATCCATGATCTTCCTAAATCAATGTCAAAAGCAACGCAGGTAGTTCAATATGCAGATGATATCGCTATTTGGATTAACTATAAATTAAGGAAGCATTCCAATAAAAGAACAGTAAACTTTGTACAGAAGTTGTACCAAAAGGAATTGGATGAATTCTCTCTATATATATGAAGAAGAACGGATTAGAACTATATGGAGAAAAAAAACATGTCTTATGTTGTTTAACAATGGTGAGAGCCCAAAGATACTACCCTCGCTTTTGCTAGATGGTCAGATTCTGGAATATAAACAAAAAGTTAAGTTCCTGGGGGTATTTTTTTAACTCCTAAGCTGAAATGGAAAACACACATTGAATATTTGATTGATAAAACAAGAAAAAGATTAAACGTTCTTAAAATTATATTTGTCAACCATGGGGTCAGGACTGTCATACACTTTTACATCTATGCATCTCTTTAGTCCGATCAAAGTTGACACATAGGCAGGAAGTGTATTTCTCTGCACCTAATTCTTTTAAATAGATTGCAAAGCTTGGATAGTACGGCTATGAAATTATCTCTGGGAGTTCCAGTTCATACAAACACTCATAGAATGATAGATGATGTTATGAAGAAAAACAAATATATTACCACTAAATGAAAAGCGAATATTGGATGTATCCAAATATATTGTCAGAAGTCTTTCTGTTGAAAATTCAGTTACTGAAGAAATTCTGATGGATTCCAGTAAAGATTTTCCTAAGAGGTCTAAAACACGTCACATATTCAACCAATTAGAAACTACACATCTGACTTTATGTCACATTGTAATATTGATTATTACTGCTGCGGTACCCCAAATTTCCTTGGGAGCACCTAAAATGCTTCTTTTGATTACAAATACACTTTAATAAAGAAAGTGATAATATAAATATTTCAACAACTGAATTTCGTGAACATTTAGAAAACAGCTATCCAAATCATTAAAAAGTGTTTACAGATGGGTCGATAATGGAAATCCTCTACAGTGGTTCTGGCGTTATCATACCAACTTTAAATGTCAGGAAATCATATTATTTAGGGAAGGGGTTATCAATCTATACCTCAGAATTGTATGCAATACTGAAGGCTTTGACTTACATATATGATACACCAATTGCTTTCTATAAAAATTTTACTTTGTGTTGATTCCAAATCTGTTTTATAATCACTGAAGCGTTGGGACTGCAAAGCTAGAAATTTACTGCATTCTGTCATAACTCTAGGCATAAAAATTGATTTTTGTTGGGTCCCATCTCATTGTGGTATAAAGTGGAATGATATAGCAGACAGTCTTGCAAAAGAAGGAGCATCACAGAAATGCTGAAAATGTATTAAACAATCCCTTTAGATTTATCCGCTTGTGAATTAATCCAAATCATGGAAAAAAATACACATAAGAAGAATTTAAGTAAAAAAAAAAAAATGTCTAGTTTACCATCGTGTCCCAGGCACATTGTCAGATTAATTCATAAATTAAGGCTGAATACTTGGAACACTAAATACTCTCATGGTATTACTTGTGTCTGCAGAGAAAAACATTTCCGTACATCATCTTTTATTCGAATGCTCAGTGTTGACCGCGCTCTATCAGGAGGAGAAAGGTATTGAGATGACAAACTTTGATAATGTCAGTTCTGTCTTATATGGTTCACTTGTTGCTGAAATTGCCATGGGTTATTTCGCAGTCACCGGTTGCAAAATATTATAAAGATCAATTTTGTGTACCACTAGGGTATTTCATTTATGTAAGCATGCATATATCAGATGTGGGTTTGAAAGTACTAACTTGGATGATAAGTTAAGTGTGTGTGTGTGTGTGTGTGTGTGTGTGTGTGTGTGTGTGTGTGTGTTTAAATAAGTGTTTAATATCATCTGGCGATGAAAAGACATAAATAATCCACTGAACTGAACTGAACTGATCTCGGTGGTGTCCCCAGAGCTGGCGTAGGATGGCGAAATTTTTTTTCTGGCGTGTCGATGTCCTCCATGCTGACAGAGAGTTCTTGACGGGTTTGTCCGTCCAGGGCGCTGAAGATCCATCTCGACGCTATGGAGTCCAGGGTCGGCTGGAGGTGTAGGACGATGGAGGCTTCCTTGATAAAGGCTTCGACAACTCCATCGTCGTTGAAGCGTCGAAGTTTTGGTGGCGGCTGGGATGTGCCTGGCGGGGGTCGAAGTCTTGTGCCTCCTCCTCCATGTCTATGAAGCCAAGTCTCCGTGCTTCAAATTCCATGGTGTCGGGAGATCCTGCTCGCAGCGCCACTTGTGATGGTGCAATGTGGTAAGAGATGTGCAGACAGTAGTAAGACTAGGGAAAGGCAGTGGCGAGCAGGACAACTTTTAGCCCCGCTGCTGTCAACAGTCAGGCAGCGGGGGGTGAAAGAGACAGAAGAATGTAGATCTGTTTAGTTTTTCCTGGATCTGGATCTGGTCGTTACGTCGCTGTGGCCACACCTTAGGGCATTATTGCGACGGGTTGGGGGGGTGTGCAGTCTAGATAGTTTGCTGTCGTGGTGCAATCAGTCTTTCGAAAGTTTCTGTGGATGGAGCCCTAACGATACTTTCTTCAACTTGTTCAAGGTGGTTCCACTCTCTTACTGCACTAACAAAAAATGACTGCTTGAACTGCTCTGTCTGGCATCTGCTGGCTTGGAATGCTCTTGTGTTGTTTCTAATACAGTCGGAGATCGCACTGATGGCATAGTAATTGCCAGATGTTCGTGGGCCTTATGAGTCGTCCTGGTTTATGTGAAATTAGATATTCAGCAGATGGTATGGCCGGTACCAACCCCTCAACCACCTTGTAGAGGAAGATGAGGCGTAGATCTCGTCTGCGCTGTTTGAGTGTTGGCAGTTGCAGAGTGTGAAGCATCTTGGTGATGGAGCCGGGTGTTCTGGAGTTGTAATCGCCCGTTATGAACCGGGCGGATAGGCGCTGCACTCTTTCGAGCTTGTTGATGTCGTGTTTGAGGTAAGGACTCCAAATGATGGAGCCGTACTCAAGGGCTGGTCTGATGAGGGATAGATAGGCATTCTTCTTGCATGCAGGGGGCAGAAGAGCAGGTTTCTCCTGAGAAAGCCAAGGGTGCTGTGTGCTTTCTTGCAGGTGTGAGCAATGTGGATGCTCCATTTAAGGTCATCAGAGAGTTGGATACCAAGGTAGTAGGGGTTTGTGTGGACATCTTCTTTGTTGCTAAGTCACGGGAGTTGTGTCCCCATTGTAAGAATTACGTTTTTATTTAACGATCGTTCGGAATTTCAAGTAAGTTTATTTTCTTTAGTTAGTTGTTTTGGGAGTTATAACAATAATAATTGGGGGGTAAAAATTTAAGTTTTATCATTTGGTTTGCGTTAATGACATCATATCTAAGAAACATATTGTGTCCATGTCTAGATCTAATCAGGGGTCGTTGTGGTGTTTGTTTAGATGCGCTCCAGTAGAAAAACGGTTACGGTTGTTTAGTGATATACTAACATTATGTGTGACAATGGAGAACTCTAAACAAACTCTAGTCTATAAAAGAGGCCCCATGTCCCTGTGAAGAGAGGTAGTTGAGGAGGTGGTTCACAGAGGGTGTGCGTAATCGAGTTCAGATTGAAGATGTATCATGAAAATCGAGTTCAGATTTATGACTGAGTTCAGATTTATGCTGATGCAAAAAACGTCCATCCTCACCTCCTCCTGCCATCTGGTTGTCTCTCGCCTGACTGTCTCGCCACTGCCTTTCCCTAGCCTTACTACTGTCTGCACATCTCTTAACACTCCGCACCATCAGAATTGTAATGCAGAATTTATAGTCTGAAAGTTAAGTGACGTATGATTTTGTCAGTCCAGTCAGGTCAGAAGCATAAGCATGTTTAGCATTATTGAAAAAAATGAAAGCATATGGTATAGTAGGCAAGTTGCTAAACTGGACTAGAGATTTTTTGTCAAATAGAAAACAAAGAGTAAGAGTGGGTAATTGTATGTCGACAGAGAAAGATGTTATGAGTGGTATTCCCCAAGGGAGCATTTTAGGACCTGTATTGTTTACTATTTTTATAAATGACCTTCCAGATGAGGTGAATAGTTTTTGTAAAATTTTTGCTGACGATATAAAAATATATGACAAATCAGATAACTATAACAGTTTGCAAGAAAACTTAAATTGCCTCCAAGACTGGTCAGACAAGTGGAATCTGTATTTTAATGTTGAAAAATGTAAAGTTTTGCATGTTGGCAAAAACAATCCGGAACATGAATATAACATGAAAATGGATGGTGGAATTAGGCTGGTACAGAAATGTGAGGAAGAAAAGGATCTTGGTGTAATCTTTGATAAAGATTTACTTTTCGATACTCATATTCAAAAGAGTATAAATAAAGCAAACAAATGATCGGATTAATAAAAAGAACTTTCATTTACCTAAACAAAAAAAGTAACATTTCTAAAATTATATAAAGCTATGGTTAGACCACATCTTGAATATGGCAATATAATCTGGTACCCACACTTGAAAAGACAATCAATAGCAATCGAAAGAGTACAGAGAAGAGCTACAAAAATCTTGCAAGAATGTACAAACATGTCTTATACAGATAGATTAAATTACTTAAATTTGCACTCTTTTAAAAGGTAGACGTATTAGAGGGGATTTGATTGAAGTGTTCAAAATATTTCACCAACAAACGGACATACAGTGGGACTATTTTTTGAAGCTGCTAAAACAGATAGAACAAGAAATTCGGAAGATAAGATATTTGTTAAGCAGTGTCATACTAATATGGGGAGATTCACATTCAGTAACAGAGTTATTGCTAACTGGAACAATTTGCCAATTGCACTTAATTTTGCTAAAAATACTAATGTTTTTAAGAATTTGCTGGACGAAGACTTGAATTTTAAAGTACAGTTTAGAAGCTTTGATGAATAAGCAGGAAAATTTATTTAGCATGCATTTCAACCCTGTTTTAAGTATAATTAACAAGAGGGGACATTTAAAGGCTTAACTGCCTATGTATAAATTACGTCCCTACCACCACCACCACCACTACTACTACTACTACTACTAGCAGTGTGATACCGTCCGATCAAATACAGCCATGAATCGTGATATAGATACTCAACATGTATGGTATTTTGTTTATTTTTTGTT
>JADBJO010000010.1:235000-242500 GCA_016801955.1 Conus betulinus
ATTGTTCGACCTTGGGAGTGGGCGGAGAGCTGCTCTTATGTTCCTTGTAGAACTGCTTGTAATAGATTTACCTGTCAGTTCAGGTTTCGTCCCATGTAAGTTAATTCCCCTTTCTTTGAATCTACATACTGGATGCTGTTGTGGACAGTGTCACTGTACAGTGAAACTTTGCAGTGAAGACTGTCACAATCAAAGCACGAGTGAACACTCTCTTTTTCTGTTTCATTTTCATATTTCTTTATTGTGCAATGTTTGTCCATCACAGTTTTTATTGTATGTGTGAACCTCTTTTGTGAATGTGTTGATCTTTTCAGTGTCTGCCATGATTGTAAAGCACTGGTGATTTTGTGCAATTAGAGGAGGGGAAAAAGAGAGAGAGATATGGATGTGGTCACAGTATATTCATGAGGTGCCTGTGTGAACAAAACCTGTCTCCAGTTATACAGCATAAAGCTGCTGGGTCTGATAAGTGCATTTAGACGTTATATTTATCATAAGCATGTCATGAATACTAACTGCCAAAACCACACACATTGAAACTTACTTTAAGATTAGTGGCACATATTTATTTACCAACTGAGCATTTGGTGTCATATGCTGAAAGTTTGCACGTGTTCGAAGACATACTGCAGATCGTCTTGCGATACTGGTCTACAGCATGCATTATTTTCATTGCTGTAATACTCTTTATGTCAAATGCTATTTGCTTCTATCATGTGTAAGTACAATACAAACTGATCATCCCCAGATTAAGTGAGTCATACACATACACGCACGCACTCATATACACACACACACACATGCATGCACACCGTTAGACTACACACACATATACACACATAAGACACACACAAATGGTTTGATATGATGGAACAAATGAACTTTTGAAGAAATAGATACACAGATCTGCAAGTCTTCAAGGACTGTGGAATATTTCTTTCTCCTTCAGATCCACACACAATGTAAAAACCTGAGATGAAGTTTGTGTCTGAATCGTTAAGTTTTACTACTTGCTTCTGCTTTGTTCCAGGTGTGGCCTCCAGATCTGAATATTTCTTTTTGTTCCTTCTGTCCATGTGTGCCACCTTCCTTTTGAGGTTACGAAGCCGCAGCGCTCAGTTGATGGGTAGATACTCATATGCACGCCTTCAGCGGGATCCCACGTATATTCAGAGAGTGTGAGTATGGGTTAACTTAATCTGACAATAAATTGGGTTCAAGGACTGTGGAATATTTCAGTCAGTGTGTGAGTGAGTTTGTGTGTGTGCATTTTGTGTGTGCTGTGTGTGTGTGTGTGTGTGTGTGTGTGTGTGTGTGTGTGTGTGTGGGTGTACATGTGTGCTCAGGATGCCACGCCCCTTAATTCTGACAATAAAACAACTTTGAGATTTGAAACCCCCTATTTCAAGAACTTTAAGTGTGTACATGTGCCTGCCTTCCTATGCATGTTCATGGTTGTTTTTCCATGAGTGTGAGTGTGTACATGTGGATGTTCATGCGTGAGAGTTTCCAAGTGTGTATATGTGTCTTAGTGAGTGTGTGTGTGTGTGTGTGTGTGTGTGTGTGTGTGTGTGTGTGTGCATTCATGTTTTCAGGATTGCCACACCCCTTGATTAAAAGAGCATCCAGGAAATTTGAAACCCCTATTTCAGAGAATTGAAAGTCCTTGAATATTGAATATTTAGCCAAGGATACTTTGAAAGTGCTTGAAATTTGTTTTTGTGTTTGTGTTTTTCTGTTCTTCACAAAAAATTGGTGACATAGGAAAGTTTTCATCATAAGATGGCTGTCCTGAGAAATATCATTTATATCTTATTCATCGGTTTCAGTTGCTAATCTCTGATTTCACCTTTGGTTTACTTGTGGAAACTTCCACTGACATATGTTCTGCAGTTTATTTATCACTGTTTTTTTTCTGTCTTCGCATAATTTGCATGAAAAGAGGTAATGAGTCAAGGGCTGGCTGGAGAGGTAGTGTGGAAGGAGTAGGTATGAAACATAATGATGTATGGTGCTTGGGGCGTGCGCATGCGCGCACACACACACGTACACACACACACACACACACACACACACACACACACACACACACACACACACACACACACACACACGTACACAAACTCATTTTGCTGTGCAAGAGTGGCGACTTTCTTAATTCTACCAATGTTGAACTGTACAGATGTTACTGCGTGTGTTTGTGTGTGTGTGTGTGTGTGTGTGTGTGTCTGTGTAAAGGTCGCTGTGAATCTGTGAAAATTACCGAGTTGGTGATTATTTTGAAAGAATAGCTCAGTGAACCTAAAGATGTGGTGAAAGGTCTGTTGAAACATTGCTTAAAGAAGACTTTTCACTTTATGGCACCATTCTGTATCATTTCTCATGAGTACATTTATGGAACCTCACTATTAGGGAAATGGAGGAAGGGAGGTGCAAGGGAGCTTGTGTGTGTGTATGTGTGTGTGTGTGTGCGTGTGTGTGTGTGTGTGTGTGTGTGTGTGTGTGTGTGTGTGTGTGCGCGCGTGTGTGTGTGGTTGTGTGTGTGTGTGTGTGTGTGTGTTTGAAAAAAGGGGAAGCTTGATCCTCAAGAAGAGTTTTCACCAAGCCTTGCACTGTTACATCATTTCTCATAACAGATTCCTGATGGATTTTCCTTTGGTTTTACTCTCATAGGCAGAAAAGAAGAAGCCTGATAATATTCACGTAGCCTTCTGATTTGTCTTTGCAGTGCCCTGCACCGGGTCCAGGCATGATGTCCCCAAGACCTCCGTCATTCTTTGATCCTTCTGGACACCCCCCACCGTACATCGATCCTCTGGACCTTCACAGCAAGTCTCCTTCTCCACCCCCAGCCTATGCACAAATCGTTGCACCAAGACAAACTCATCACAATTAAGCCTGGATGTTATATGGGGCAAGGGGAAAGAGGAGGACAGCGTTACTATTCGAGGGTTTTATCAGGATTTGGAGATTCAGATTGTTCACCTTTTTTTTTCCATTTATTCTTTTGATAATTGATGATGAGGAGTCTCTCTTTATAAGAGGACGTATGTGTTTTGCTTTGTGATATCACTTGTAATGCGAAAATGTATGCATGCAGTTGTTCTAAATGCAAACTTTGTTTTATGGCAGAATTGGAAAATGCTGATTATAACATAATGTACAGTGTATTGGTCTCGTAATTATTAGCATGACTCTTCAGGTAGTCTTGGTATTCTTCACATGGAATTTTATTTTGATCTCATACTGTCTCTTTTCTTGCCAATGTTGTTGTTCTGTATACTGGCACACATGCTCACTGACAGGGCACATGGGCATTCACATACATTCACATGTTCAGATACATTCACATGTATGAATACTCAGTCAGCACAAATGTACCTGTTCCTTCTTATCTCACTTGAACATGTGCTATATACACAAGTCTTTGTGACCAATTGTTCCCCATACACTCACACAAAAAAGAAATTTTATATAATCTGTGTATCAGAATTATTGTCTTACAGGATGGATGTCAAGCCCTCTGGATAGTCTGTTTTGATGCCTGTTTATGTGTGCATGTGTACATGCATGCACATACATGCTTGAATGTGTATGTGTAAGATTGTGCTGTCTGAGTTAAATCAGATTTGTTTGCATTATGCAGCTAAGTCCCTACAAGCTCTGCAATGGGAGAACTTGATCTAAGATGAGGACTTGCAGTGACAGTGAAAAAAATTAAACTCCTCAGCCTATTTCTCACACCTTTTAGCCACATCCTGCCTTCCATTGATGTAAAACAGGCTAACATTTTTTTTTTTTTTCATCTTCCACTTTTTGACCATTTCTTGATATCGTGTGTATTCTTTACTTACACAGACCCTCCTCCTTGCATCATAACCTGTTCAGAGTGTCTTTATGCAAGGGTTTTGCTGTGTTTTCTGTGGGTGATATGACTGACATAATACTGGTGAGTTTGGTTTGTGGGTTTTGGAAACGGCGAGTCAGCTGAATTTGGGGGTAAGCCTCATTATTTTAAGAAGACAACGAACAGTGTGTCCGAAAGCAAAATTGATGTAAAGTCAAAGCATCTTGAACTCTTAGCCAAGTTTATATGTCTGTGTAAAATCAGTGCATTTCATTGTTTGAAGACCCCCCAAAAAATGGTAGTGGGGGTCTGGGGAGGAAACAAGGGGGAGAAGGGTCAATGGTAATGTTTGTTACTGTTACAGCTCATGATTTTGATTCTTAATACCTCTTTTTTTGTCCGTTCGGACTTGCATGACTGATCAGTCTTATACTAAAGAAAAAATCCAATTTCAATGATTATCAACACTGCTTAGCTTTGTTTTGTTGTCCTTCTCAAGAGGTTCTAAACCAGTCGAAAATTAAGACATCTACAAATACAAAACATATCTGTTTATTGATTTCTCAGTGAGACTCGGAAAGAAAGAAGGGCTTTTGAGGTGGAGCAAGGAGGAGGGGGGGAGAAGAAAAAAGAGAGCAAATGAAGTATATGTGCTTACATTTTTCGCTGTTGTATTCTTCAATACATATCTCTTTAACTGAATCTCTGTCTCATAAATAAAAGTATATGTATATATATATATACATATATATATATGTTCACTTGTAAATGTGTATGTCATTTATTTCATGTAATTTTATTCCCATTGTTCTTTGCATTTGTGTTGTTTTTATTAGGATGCATGAGAGGCACAGAATTTTATTTTATTTGGTACAGGAGCACAAAAGGGTTATTGGAGCAAAGCATAAGATCTTTTTCATAGAATTCTACTTCATTTACCTCATATTGTTTGATGCTGATGTGATACTGGTTCTCCGGAAATGACTTGGAATTGTGCATCATCTTGGCCATTTGTGATGCATTTAGGAATGGGTCTCATTCTTGCTTGTTTGTCTTTTGTGTACACAAACCATCTTCCCCTCTTCTGTTCATTTTCAGACAAATTGTAGGGAAGGCCTGATTTTCCACTCAAGATGGCTATGTTAAAAGAAATGTCCTCTTCTTAGTTCATGTCGATTTTGGCTCCAGTGTTTTCCAAGTCCTTTTGATGAGACTTTAAACATGTGCATAAATAATCTTGCACAAATGTTAAATCTGATCCCACGTTGGAGAGAAGAGAACACTATTGAGTACTGTTGGATGGGCTGACGCAAAAAATGAAAAAAAATGTGCACAAGGGTGACATCATCAGGCATCACCCCTGAAGACACAATGCTGCCTGGTAGTGGGATTAAAGAGAGAAAAAAAAAAAATCAAACGAAAATGGTTGCTTAAATATACAAAGATCTTGTCAGTGGAAAACCTCTGAGCTGTCAATGCATGCAGGAAAAGAGACAAAGTATACGTCATCTTGCATGCGTTTGTTACATTTTGAATGTTTTTTGCTTGAAGAGTGAAATACATGGTTAGATCATGAGGACTGCATTTCAACTCTTGATCATTCTTAACATTGCTTTTCAAGTTGCAGATGGCTTGTACTTAATTTTGCATTTTTGATGGGTTGGGTGGGGTGGGGGGGGGGGGGGAATATACTTAATTCATGGCTTCCAACTCTTTTCTTTTTTTTTTTTTTCCGCTTCCTCTCATCCATGACCTTTTCATCTGACTCCCAACCCCTTTCCTGGATGGGGTATACATTGTATTTCAACTTGCAAATGCTGTGCTTGTGATTTTCTGTTCACTGTCACACTTTTTTTCTCTTCTTCATCATTGTCCACTTTTTTCTATTCTATTCTTTCTATTCTGTTCTATCCGTTCATTCCCCTGTCTTAAGTGGTAAGACGTTGCACTTTATTCTCTTGCTCCAGTTTGGACGTGACAGCTATTTTGCTGTGATCTGATGTCCAGGAAGAGATACTGCAAACACTGTACAGGGGAGACTCCAGTTCAGACGGATCTGTTCCTTTTCTCATCGTTTCTGTCTACCCCTACCTAGCCCACTGTCTCCTGTTAGGATGCCAGAGACCTTTCAGCATAAATCGTATCTCCGCCTCTTTGAAATTTTGTGTTCAATTTTTTTTTTTCTTTTTTGGCCATTCTCTTTGACTCTGCCTGTTTGTGTTTGGTTAATTTTGTGTTTGTGATTTCCTGTTTTCAGTCAGTCTGTTTGACTTTGTGTGTGTGTGTGTGTGTGTGTGTGTGTGTGTGTGTGTGTGTGTGTGTGTGTGTGTTTGGGTTTGAGTTTTTTTTGTGTGTTGATTTTGTTTCTATTTTCCCCTGTTCAGTCTGTCTTTTTGACTCTGCCTGTTTGTTTTTTTTTTGTTAACTTTGTGTCTGTAATTTTCTCATTTCAGTCACTCTCTTTGATTCTGCCCGTCTGTTTTTTGTTAATTTTGTGTTTGTGATTTCCTCTGTTCAGTCGCTCTCTTTGACTCTGCCTAATCATTTTTTGTTAATTTTGTGTTCAAAATTTCTTCTTTTCGGTCACGCTCTTGGACTCCACCGATTAGTTTGTTTGCTTTTTCACTGTCATCAAATGTTTCTTGTGATGTATTGTTCCAGAAAGTCTTTGGACTTTTAGTGCTGGTTCCTATTCCTAACATGTCAGATATTCTGTTGAAATCTGATAAAGAAGTCGTCAGACAGTGAACAACACTGTCCAGCATGGACAATAGCCGGTCTTTTTTGCGTTGTCTCTTTCCCAGTATAGTGCAGCCTGTTCATGTTTGTTTCTTTAGTTGGTCAGCTGGTTTCGTTGTTGTTGCCGTTGTTTTGCGCGCTGTTATGTTTTTCATCAGTTTTATTTTACATATTCTTAAAATCGGGGATGGGATGGGGGAGTAGCTGGGGTGTGTGTATGTGTGTGAAAAAAAAATTGGGCGAAATAACTTGACGCTTCCATCTTGGCTTGGTTTTGTATTCGCTTTGATTATGTCAATAGTTAAGATAATATGAATTGTGGTAGGTAGCTATGTTTTTGTATTGTTGTTCATTTGTTTTTGTGTCCCATGACTGAAATATTCAGTTTTGCATGTTGACTGGCCTGGAATGGCCATATGTGGCCAACTGGACTAAAATTACATAGAAAGTCAAACTGTATCCAAACGAGGTATTTGAAAAAGTGAAGCTGATATTATCTCTATAGTCCAATTTTTTGTCTGTGAATGTGATTACTTGATTGTGTAAGACCTTTGCGTACAAATTATGTAATGCAAAAATGTGCAGTATTTTTTACATTAAATGTGGTTTGAAAAATGCTGCAAGAGAAGCATTTGAATATTATGGCATCATATTTTGATGTAAACAAAGTCTGGTATTACTGAGTTAAAAAAAAAAAAAAACATATTTGGCATTAAGGAGTATGAATATATGATAATCTTTTCATAAACATCTAAAAATTTTCAACCAGTGATAAACTTCTAATAAATATCTAATTTTCAACCGTTAGTGGTGATAAGTTTTACATTATGTTGAATAGAAACTAAACATACTAAAGAAAAATTATTTCAGTATCTTTGCCAATGTTTGCAAATTTGAAATTGATTGCATTGAAA
>JADBJO010000010.1:247500-305000 GCA_016801955.1 Conus betulinus
AAGTGGATGTTTTTTGGCAAGTATTCATCCTCTTCAATAGTGGGCATGAGCAGTTGAAGCCTAGCTTACTCAATTCATAAACAAATATCATCAAAGGACAAATATGACTACTTTACTGTTGGGTAAAAAAAAAAAAGAGAGAGAAAAACCTGCCACACATTCAGAAGTCTAGCTAGTAACAAACAAAGTTACAAAGAGAAATCATCACATCATCTTCTGTCATTTAAACGTAATGAAAGATTTTAAATGAACGATTGTGGCCAATGATGAGCTCAGAGTTATCACAGAGGAATAGAGGGAAATTGTTAGAGGTCTGTCATTTAAACTTCAGTGAAGATTCTAAATGAATGACTGTAGCCAAGAACAAATTCAAAGGTATATCTGAGGATTGAAAAGGAAAATCGTTACATTGTCTTCTGTCATTTAAACTTGATGAAAGATTCTAAATGAATGATTGTGTCTGCACACACTGAGTAATTTCCAAAATTCTCGCCTACCAGCTCAACTTCTTTTGTTACAGAATCAGCATGCTGATGGCTTACACTCATATTCTTTCTTGAAATAATGAGTGCACAAAGATGTTATTCTAGTGCAGGCATGAAATTACCAGTGACAGTTTTTAAAACATGCAACACATTTTCATAAATTTGTGGTGTACTGAAGGAATAAAAAAAGGATGGTTTATATAGAATAATGTTTTCATAAGAATCAAAAAAACAAAGATACTACTTTTTGTGCTACATGACATGTTTGTCTGGTCTGGTAAGAAGTAGGTGATGGATGACATTGGTGAATTAGATAATTTTTGTCATTATAGTCTTGAAAATGTTGAGCTAACCCAAATGAAGCACATACAGTTTGAAGATTTTTTCCCACTAGTGTACATGGTAAAATGAATAAGAAACTTTTCACTTTGTGAAAACAAGGTAGTGTCTATGGACATCATGTTTCATTAATGTCCCATCGAGGAGTCTGTAAGAAATGCACATATATTAGATTTTTTTTATGTTTTGTTTTATTCAAATTATACCACCAAACTTCTTCTCGAACACTCTCATGTTAATGCCAGTTGCCCGCACGAAGTTGGCTGTCCTCCAAAAGTCCTTCAGATCCCCGCAGAGTTTGACCCTCAGAGCCATTGGTTCCGGCCATATGTCCTGCCTAGCGGTAGCATGGAGGTGACAGTCTTGTAGTATGTATTCGGTGTCCATTTTGGCCTCTCTGCATGGGCATATCGCAGACTCGCCAATCTTGTACTTCTTGTACATGTGTGCATTCAGAGTGTTATGTCCAGTCCTTAGTCTGGACAGTAGCACTTGATCTTCTCTGCTTAGGTGGTAGCAGCAGTCAGCCTGGTTGGAATTTGGGTGTTGCTGTTTCCATTTTTTCTCCTGTAGAGTGTTTTAATGAATTTCTTCTCCTCAGGGTAGGAGACGTCTATGTCATTTTGTTCCAGCTGTCCCCCTTCCTTGGCCAGTCTGTCCGCCTCCTCATTTCCATGGATCCCACAATGGGGGGACCCACTGAAGGGCAAGTTTTGTATTTCCACAAAGATTTTGCAGGGCATAACACCGAACAACGATCACAAGTGAATGATGGGTCCTATTCATAACTTCTGAACATTAAATCAAAGTCTAGGTCCAAAGATTGTGATAGATGTTTAATGTTTGTCAAACTTTTCAGACCACTAGTCTGAAACAACTCTGATTTTTTTTTAACCTACCCGGGCAGCCCACAGATAAAATGTTGTAAGAAATGTTTATTGTTTAAAAGCCTGGAAGTCGGCTTGAGTTTTAACATGCCCCCCTCCCCCACCCCCATCCTTCCTGTCCCTTGCCTTTCTCTCCACCTATACCCCCACCGTTTGTTCTTTTCTTTTCTGTTTTTAACCAATGGGTTTATTTTTGGTGCAACCTTACACACACATGGCTGCACGTATACACACACACACATGGCCGCACATACACACACACACACACACACACACACACACTTACACATATACACACACGCACGCACACACACATGCACGCACGCACGCACACATGTGCACGCGCACGCGCGCACACACACGCTCACACACACACGCTTACTTGTATGTAGAGACGAAAAGATAGATGAACAGATACTGGCATACCTGAATGAGTCACCTCCTCTTCTATTGGTAAGGAAAAAAAAAATTCATGTGTATCATGAAATTATTATTTGACAAGCAAGAGTTTGCATTGTTTTCAAGAATATGGAATGCATAATGCCTCCATGCACATACTATCTCTTTGTACAGATCTAATTTCATGCAGAGTGTATGTTTTCAAATGTATGTGTTAATTTGTGTACGTGTGTATATGAAAATTGTGCCATAGATTTTTATGTATATACATATTTGGGTTATTAACTTCTCAAAAGAAGTTTAACTTTGATTCATTAGTAATTCAACATAGCTGTAGATCAAGATTATAAATCAGTGAGTACAATTAGTTGACCTTTACCAACAAAACATGTTAAAATGAACGATTTGTCATTCTGTACTGAATGTGAAGATTATACTAATTTACATGTTATTCTTTCATCTACCTGTTTATTTGAGGTCAGTACATTTTTCTTTCCTTTGCATAATTAAAAGCCCATGATTTACTTGTTCATTCTTTTTTTTTTTTTCTTTTTTTTTTGATATGGATGTTTTCTTTTGGGGCTACAATGCTTGCATGTCTTAAGAGCAGAATGAGAGGAGGAGAAAGAGAAATGTGCAAATAAATCTTTCATTTATTTTTAGCACAATTATTATTATACTGTTGCATTCTTGACCATAGAGATGATTAAAATAATCAGTGAACTTTTTTTTTCTTTGGGCTGCTTATTATGTTCCCTTTCACTTTTTCTATCAGCACACACGCACACACACACACACACACACACACACACACACACACACACACACAGAGGTGCTCAGACATGTACATATACCTTACCTACATGCATGTCATTGAGCATGTATACACACAACAAATACAACATTTCATATATAACACAAAATCAAATGCATACTGTCGCACCACACACACACACACACACACACACACACACACACACACACACAGTAAGAGCGAGAGAGAGGAATTTACCAAGCTTGTCTCTCAAAACATGTGGATGAGAATACAGAGGTGGAATACAAATGAAGGACGCAGGGAATCAGGGAATCTGAAGAGAGTCTATAGCATATCCTGACCCACTGATCATCAATTCTCTCTAAGGATCAAGGGAATCTGAAAGGAGTCAATAGCATATCCTGACCCACTGATCATCAATTCTCTCTGTGTCGTATTCACTGCTTATCTCTCAACACAATCACACTGCCATTAGACGACAGGCATCAATACACCTGAAAAAAAAACAGATGATCAACTCTTTCCAAGATTATGAGTTCAGCGCTCTCCAGCTGAGCTATTCCGACCCCACTGGAATTTGTGTTTGTATACATACATCATGATTACAGCAAGGCTGCAGGCAACAGCTTCAGGCACTGTGCGAAGATAGTGTGGCAATGAACGCATAACTCAGCCAGTATGTACACAGTCATTTCACATCTGTTAAGCAACACCACTGTGACCAGATGGACTGTGGGCAAAGAAACAATCAAAGCAACCCCTTGTACACACTTGATAACCAAGAACCACGCATGATCAAGACATTGGAAAGGCGACATTGCTAAGTTCAAAGTGAGGTGACTGCAGGTTGAGATTAAAACGTACTTAAAAGTTGAATTACTGTTCCACCGAACAAAACAGACAAGTAAATTACGAGATGTCTCGTCTGCAATGGGAAGGAATTATCTTGTAATTTATCTGGCGGAACAGTAATTTAAACTTTTAAGGTTATCATTATTATGGCTCTTTGTATATTGCTATTCAGTATGTTGAGTACACATGAGGTTGACATAGACTGGTCCCACAAATATGGGCAAAAAAATAGCCCAACCATGGACATCGAGCATGGTCCATGAAGAGAAGTAAATATGCTCTTCATGTTCTAATATATAGTTTAAAACAGAAATGACTTACATATAAAATGCAGTGTTTCCCATGACAGCAACTTAATGCATTATTTCCATTTCAGGACTTTAAGGAAAAAAGTCATCTATTTAGATTATTATGAAGTCCAAATGTAAGATTTAGTTAGAAGCAATGTATTGTTCTTATGCACTGAAAATGCTAACAATAATTTTAAAAACAAATCTGAGTACAAAGTCTGAAAATTTCTATAACCATAAGGAAAGCTGGAATTTACTAGTTCTGATGAGCAAGTTTTGACTGGAAATGGTCATAAACAACATCTACATTTTCTTTTGTATCATTTTCTTGAGGACTGAAATTATTTCACCAAAACAGAAGTCAGCAGTTTTGGTTGTGCTGAATTTGCTACTGTCTGGGAGATCATTGATGGAAGTGAGGAACAGCTTGAGACAGAAAGTATCCTGTCACCTGGGGTATTGAAGTTGGTTGCCCTCTGCTGGATCACATTAGGTTGTTTGTTTGTTTTGATGAAATGGGGAGAAAAAACATAGAAGAAAATCACCTTTCACTTTCGTCTGTGCCGTACAGGAAAACAGTGAAAAGGGCTAAGAGGATGTAGAGATTTATTCAGAGCTCCTTGCACCAATTTTCTAAGCAGATGTGCGCTGGTAACTTGTTTTGAAGAAGGCTGGCAAGATAACACCTGCCAGACTTTTTTGAGCTCCGCTTGAGCAGTTTCAAGATTCTAATGACGAGTTGGTTTTGCAGCAACAGGGATCAGGATCCACACTTTGAATCATTGAGATAGTTGTACTTTTGACTTCAGCAGTGATACTGTTTTAAACTGGGACATACTTCATTCTTTTTCTCTCTCTTTCGTAATTTTGTATGTTTGCACGTATTATAGTAGATTTGAGATAATTTTATTTGGTTTGTGCATATAGTTGAAATCGAAAGTCTTTAAAAGGAAAAGTTTAACTTCCGTTCGTCTTCATTCATCTTCCGATCCACAGCTTTTACTTTCCAAAGTATGGCGTCGCAGGTATGTTTGTAAACAATCCGTTTCAGTTGGATCGTTGGTTATTTGTAATGCATTGTCAAGCTTCAGATCTTTTTAGCACATTATGATTTACATTTCCGATAATCTGAAGCGAAAAAGAGAATTACAGTAAGTTACAAGACATTCCGGTGGTTATGACGAGTTCGTCAACAAGAAACACGACAGACAGAAGCCAACTTAACTGAACTTAGTCAGCAACTTCGTCAAAGCCGGAGCCTTAGTTCGAGCGATCCTTCTTATCATTATTTTTCCTTCCTTCATTGTTCAGTCCCATTTAAGTTCGTTGCCTTGTGCAAGGTAACAAAGACCATGTGTATAAACACTTTTTGATATAATGAATAGTTCACCAGTTTTCTTTCTTTCTTTTTCTTTTTTTAAAAATTATTTTCTTCTCATTGAAAACTCCATGTGAGCTAGGGGTTACATAACGCGACTTCTTTGTGCCAACGTATCTGAGCCAATGTATCCACGTGGAAATGCCTGTTTGTGTTAAATCTGAATGAAAGGTGTTTATTTGATTTTCAAGAGCACAACTTGAATGTGTGTTTTTAATAACCTTTGTGTTCCATTCCTCTTTTAAAGGACCAGATGAACTAAAAATGAACTGTACATGATTATCATAATCAAAGAAATAGTCATTCATTGACTCGCACCTACCTTACCCACCCCTTCACACACACACACACACACACACACACACACACACACACACACACACACACACACACAGTGCACATGCACCCACTTGTGTGCATGTACACAGACCCACACACACACACAAACACACACACACACGCGCACACACACACACACACACACACACACACCCCCAAAGCACAGTGTGTATGTAGTAGTGGTGATGAGAGGTGGAGTAAACATATAACCAGTATGCTTATTAAATGAGAAGACAAAATGTGGCAATTTAGGCTAAAAGAGCTCACTATGAGCTGCATCCTCTCTGCCAAGCTGTGGATATGGGTGCAGTTAACAGAAAAAAGGACAGAGCTTAATTGCAACTGTTCCAAGATGGTTTCATTACATACATGCATGGTGAAAGACTGACTGACCATAAAATGATAAATAATACCGATGTAAGAAAGGTGGCTTATAAGTACTAAAGAGCAGAAAATTACCGTCCAATTTTCCAAAATGTGCATCTTTCACAATGTACATGAACATAATGTCAGCAGCCACATGTGGAGTAATGCTGAAAATCTTAGTACATGTATTCTCAACCATTTCAGATAGTTTCCAGTATAAAAAGTCTTCTAAAACCAAACTCATTGAAGATATTGACAGCGCCACCATCAGTATCGTGAGCAATGAAAAACAGATGTAAACGGATGTCTCTCTATTATGGACTTCTTCAAAGCTTTTGATGAAATTATTGACAACCTTTTATTATACAAACTTATGAAAGGAATATGCAGGAAAATCAAGTGGATTGGTCATTTCTAGTCGGACTGGTCACAAACAGTAGTTGGTTGACTGGAAAAGGTCTAGATATGTGACTATGGAATCTAGTGACCCCCAGGGTTCAGCGCTCGTATCCAGCTTAAATATTTTTTTTTTCTACTACATCAGTGACATGCCTAGGGATCTAAAGTCAACTGTGGAGGTCTTTGCAAATTTACTTTCCAATGCTGATTACAGATTTCTCCAGGAACAACTCTGCAAACTGGGAACAAAAGTGAAAGGTGTCCTTCAGTGTGTGGAAAAGTGCAATATTCTGTCCATACCTTGTAGAAGAAACCTATAAAGTACAACATACTTGATGCTTCTGCTGTAGAAAGTATAACATCAGCTAAGTATTCTAGAATTCACATTACTTTCGCCTGCCCTGAAAACAGCATTTACTGTACAAAGGGAAGCGTTTTTTTTTTTTTTTTTTTTTTTTTTTTTTTTTTTTTTTTTTTTTTTAAAGCAAACTGTGAATGTTGGTTCAACATCAATTAAATGAAAAATGCGTTCAGAATCCTTGTTAGACCCATTTTGAAATATGCTGGCCCAATCTGGGATCCATTCTCACAAGGAACATTACTTGGAGAATGATATCCAGCTCGGTATGTCAAGAATAACTACTGAAAGATGTCTGTTGTGACTGCTATGCTCACTACGCTCCATTGGAAATCTCTTGTCTGGAACTTGAAGAGTGGAGTAAAGATGCTTGTTTTATGGTGATGTATAAGATCTCTAGCAACCATATAATGATACCCAAAAGAAGTTGCCTTGTTGACTGTTCTACTGAAAAGTAAATTTATCTGAATCACGTAAATGCTACCAGACTCTATCCTGCACAGCAGACTACAGGGAAGAATCTTTCTTCCAATGACCCTTAGAGAGTGGAACTACCTGCCAGAAAGTCCTGAATGTGTCATTAGGTTCATTCACTACCTTCAGGGGTAAAGCAGGGAGAGTGAGAAAAACTCCATATGTTGCTGTTGTTGAGTTCTCAGGTAAGATAGTGTAATGAGAAGGAGTTGGCAAAATAGATGCCCGATGTTCATCAAATAAGCTTGAAAATGTGTCAAGAACCAAAGAAACTATAACTGTTTTTTAGGGGGAAAAAAAAACAACGAAAAGCTCTGCCTTCACCTTTGCCGATCAAAGGATAGGGAAACTGAACAGGTCAAATCATTCAAGTTTTTAAGTTAAGTTTACTACATTTGGATAGTAAACACAATATGGACACATAATACAAGGCAAGATTCATCATATCCAATAACACACACTCATCATATCATCTGTTCAAACTTCTTCTTTCCGGTAGAAGATACCACTGTTTAAGTGTAAAACAAACTTGAAGAACAGATTCTATCTCTTGGCCAATAAGATGGTCCATTGGTAAAACCCTGCCTTCCCCTGCCAGGGTGCCTCAGACTCTTTCCATATTGTGCTACAGTGTTAAAGACTGTCATTTAGCATAATTAGTTCTTGTATTTAAGTGTGTGTGTGTGTGTGTGTGTGTGTGTGTGTGTGTGTGCTGTTGGTATGGGTGTTTGCATGCATATGTGTTTGTCAATTTCATGTATGCTCGCCCACAATTCATGGCTTTTACTTCCTGTACATCCCCATGTGCCTGAATTTTATTTGTGCATTCTTCATCTGTCCATGTGAATGGTGCTTTTATGTTGAAACAGTGCAAAGGCAAAACTGTTTTCCTGCATCAATATCATTGAATAATATAAAAAAAAAGAAAAAGATCTTGAATCTCTGTTGTTGTTTTTTTCTTCAGTTTGCTCTTGCGTGCACAACCCCCTGCACTAAATGAAAATCCTAACGCTATGGCTAGGAATATTAGTTTTAGGAAAGTTTCTTTGGTCTGTGTACCCCTTGTTTCTATGTGCACCTGGATGGATACTGTAAGTAGCTTTTATTCTTTTTGTTTGTTTCATTGTTGAAATAGTTACCTTCCCAGTGGGCATGTGTGATGGAGGTTTAGTGCCTTATTCTGTCTCATAGAAGCTACTGGTTCAGCATTCAAAGGGCAGAACTCTTGCCATTGTGACTGGGCTTGGGTCAGGGCAGTTGCTGAGTTTGCCTGTAGCTGTCTTAATAATGCAGTCAAACTCTTTTGATTTATTATGTCTGTCATCTTTTTGTTTGGACCTGGTGAGATAGAGATTATGATCCAAGATATAGATCTAATCTTCAGTCAGAAATTTGTAATATTTCATCATGCAGGTTTGCACAAACGCTTTTGTTCAAGATTCTTGGGTACAACTCTGATGATTGTCCATTTGTTTAGATAAAATTGCAGTTGCCTCTCCTTCTTCTAGTGCTTCAATGAGGTATAAGATCTACATGGAGGAATTGCTGGCCCCTATATGTGATTGTGAAAATACCCAGAAGAAAACACCCTCATATGCACAAACAGACCCACTCATGCACACAGGCGCACACACGTACACACATACACGCATGCCTGCACACTTACATGCACACACTCACACACACACAACACACACACACACACACACACACACACACACACACACACACACACACACACACACACACACACACACACACACACACACACACACACACACACACACACACACACACACACACACACACTCGAAATGAAATCTTTTTGGGGATTCCATGTAGAAAAAGTTTTATGGACACTTAAAGTAAGAATGTATTGTATTATGATTCCAGACTCTGGATGAGACGGTGATGACTCTGTTGTCCATGGGCTTTGAATTTCAAGATGCCCAGGATGCCATACAGTACGGCAAAATAGCAGTTCAAGACGCAGTTGAATGGTATGCTTCTTGTGTACTACTGTGTGTTTACAAAATTTTATAACTGTCGATTTCTAATGATAATTTTTCATTTTGTCTCTTAATAAGAACATATTGGATGTTATAGATATTTTGCCTTTTTTGAGAGTGACTAAATTGTGAGTGGTCACACCAGCTTTATGTGTCTATGTGCTTATATTCTGATTCTTATGCGCAAACACTGCAGATGATTTTGTTGGTTATTTATTATTTTTATTATAGTACTGCAGGGTTCTTCAGCTTCAGGGTTCTGCGGCTAACTATGTTTGCGCTGTTCAAGGGGGTGAGTGGGAGAAATGTTAAAACTAAATTTTCCTTACCTGCTGCTCTTGCCCTCCATCTTATTCCTGATTTGGAATCCAGAATGTTTGCAGCTTTGAGTCATGTGACGCTATAGTCATACAGACAGAGAAATGGAAATGCTCGCGCGCGCGCACACACACACACACACACACACACACACACATACACAAAACACACACACACACACACACACACACACACACACACACACACACACACACACACACACACACACACACACACACACTTACATTCTTCTCTTCTGTTTCAGGATTTTGGCGGGGAAACCTGGGTATGCACCCAGAGGATCAGCTCCTCCAACTTTAAAACTAACAGTAAGTAATGATAATTGTTATGGTTGACTCAAATGGGTCCGCGCCATAGACGACAGTAAAGTGTGTTAGTCTATTCAGATCCTGAAAGTATGAAGCTGTGAATCTGGGGGCCCATTTGAGAGAACACTGACCATGTCTACACCAAGTTTGAAAGTATGTTTAGTTGTAAACCTGAAGACCCATTTTAAGAGAACACAGACCATGTAACAGAGATGGGAATATCATAAGAACAGATGCACAGATGGATCAGTTTCATCAGGAAAACAGCCAAGTGCATTATATTGGGAAAAGAGTTTGGTTGAAAACACGCCTAGAATGAGCAATTGTTTCTTTTTGTAGCAGCTTCCCCTTTTTGTTTGTAATAATAATATAAAAAAAAAAAAAAACACACACAAAAAGAACACCCACAGATATAAAGCAACACCCATAGGTATCTTTTCTCAGATTGCAACTTCCGCTTAGATTTTGGATGCAATTTTTTTTTCTTTTTTTTTTTCTTTTTTTTTTTTTTTGAAACTGAGTATAGTTAACGTCACCAAGGAGTTTTTGTTTTCATCCACATCTCTTTGTTTGGATGCCTGTCTGTCTTGTCAGCAGTATAAGCAAAAGCTTCTCAACCAATATTAGTAAAAGATACTCAACCAAGGTAAAAGAACGATAGTGAAAAATGGGGTCTGGTTCAAGAATAAATCACTTGCACTGAAGTGAGAATCTTGGGTATGTTCCATTTTGGCAGAGATCTGAGCTCTCCTGAATGTCCTAGGTTAAACGTGGATGCTTATGCAGGTTTGAATATTGCTTGCTACTTTTGGCCATACTGTGCTTTTTCCTTTTCTTTTCTTCATGGTTTCTTTTTTTCCGTTTTATACAGTATGAGTATCTATTCCTAAAAGTGGTTGAGCGTTTGCTCTTGTATACAGAATTTCTGAGAAAGTGCCATTATCATTTTACTGGTTTTTTTTGTTGTTGTTTTGTTTTGTTTCAATGACTGAATCATATCACAATTGAAGTAACAAGTGTACATGTAAGTGCGGTGATAATCAAATTTCAATTCAGAGAAGTTATTGAGGCCCGTGCTGTGTAGCAGGAAGGACAGAACACAGGTATGCCCAACCTTCGCCCGGACACAGGCGCCCCTTTCGTCAGCCCCATGCCCATATCGAACAGCAATGCCGCCTCTGCCTCCAGCAACGGAGCCAGTGCCCAGCTGCCCACTTCCCCTCCCTCTGCCGCCACTGCAGCGCCGTCCTCCTCAGACATTGACATGGAACAGCAGGTGGTGAGTCGCCTGCACCTGAGCGATGTCAAGCTGGCGAGAAGAAAAACTTTGAGGAGAAAGTGCGGGCTGAGTTGGAAAAGAAAATGAAACTGGAAAAGATGCAGGCAAAGCGGGTGCGTGTTTGTTGTTTGCAATTGGTTTCATTTAATAAAAATGGTAAGCAGTCTAGTAAGAACAAAATGACTCGTAGGAAAGGAGCATGTTATGTAGACCTATACTGTCAAATGCTTCTGATGTTTTTTGTACAGCATGCTGCATTTGAAAAAAGAAAAAAGAACCAACTTAAAACACCACTGTACCCAAATTATACATTTTGTAAAGATTTCATTTGGGTAATGTGTTTGTCTCTGTCTCAGTCTCACTGTCTCTCACTCTCTCTCTCTCTTTCTCTGTCTTTGATATAGCTGTATGCTTATGCTTTCTCAATGTGTTTGTTCAAAATCATGTTAATTGATTCCCTAAACATGATCAAATGCAAAGTCATCTTTAGCTTTCACCAAATAATTTTTTTTTGCAGACAAACTGTGAAGACGGAATTGTTTTTTTTCTTTTAAATACACATTTTTTTAATGAAATATAATTGTAGATAAAGAATACTCCAAGAGCAAATTTTTTTATCCACGGGTGTGATCAAAGACATTTGTAAGCGAGTTAGGGAAGAGATGGGTGCGGGTGGGATGGTGGGTGGGGAATATGATTGTTTTGTTATTGTTGCTAATTTTGTTATGATTGTGTTGTTATTGTTGCTAATTTTGTTAATCTGCTTGTGGTTGCATTTCAGTTCATTTTATTTCTCTTCACTCAGCGTATTGTCTTTTGTTTGAAATTGGAAGGAATATGATAGAGTCTCGTTAAAGATGGTGGAGGAGTTGTGTATTTCTCTTCACTCAGCGTATGGTCTTGTGTGTATTATTTGAAGGAACGGGATAGAGTCTTGAAGAGATAGCTGAGGACCGCAAAATGTCCAAAATAATGAAGACTCAGAACCCCCCAAAGCCCTCTTCAGAGCCGTCAGATGTCCCCAAAGCAGCTCCAAAAACAAGCTCCAGTGAGGCCAGTTCCAGTGTCAGCAGTGCCGTTGCTCAGTGTTCCATTCAGGTACTTGTCCACTTTTGCTCAGTGACCATTCTGTCTTTTTTTCATATTTGTATATGTTCCCCCCCCCCCCCCCCCCACCCCCCAAGTCAGAATGTGCTGTTGTTATAACCAGATGTTTTCCAATATGTTTTTGGTATCCATTCCGTCTTTATTCTTCCACATCTCCCTTGAGTGCAGAGCACTTCTCAGAATTGTGTGGCAGGAAGACTGTGTCATCAAATGCCTAACATGAATTGCTATTAGATCCTCATCTTGCAAGCTTAAAGCAGCGTATATATGTCCAGATACATATTGAAACTAGTAGTGAGAATTTTTCTGGTTTTCACCTAAAACTTGGTTTCAATCCGACATGAGTGACGTGTTCTTTCTTCAGTATGAAGACTACCATGCTGCCTGGACCTAAGCATCAAGAACTGATAGAATCAGTTTCGATCAGGTAGTAGAGATGAATTTGAAGGATTACACTTGAAGATCTGATTTCAGGTGATAACTGACCATGTCATGATGATCACAATACCAATCAATATTATGATCACAATAGTGAATACCAATCAGTAGCCCTGGGTCTTGTTCAATATTGTATATTACTTTAAACATGGGGTCGAAGATGGCTGCTTGCAACAAACTCTCTTCCCATACTTAAAGAAGTGATCCAATAACTGTTTGAGTTGGGCAGCTAAGAAGAATTTTGAATGATTTGAATTTGAAAAATATAACTTCATTAATAATTGACAATGTTATGAGGGTCTCAGTGACAATGTTTGGATACTGTGGGATTGGAATCCCCTGCAAAGTGCATCATGTACTTTTCAGCTTCAGTGGGAAAGTAATTTTTGAGTGTATTTACCTGAGAGATGTTCAGTGAATTGTCTTTCAAACTTGTGAACAATATTAGCAAATGAGGTGCCTTGTGCAAACTTGTCAACTTTGAATTCATAGATCAAAAATAAAACAAGTAAGTAAGTGTGTGTGTGTGTGTGTGTGTGTGTGTGTGTGCAAGGGTGTGTGTGTGTGTTTTAAAATCATGTAGGCAGACAAGCACACATACAATTTATCTATAAACCAGGATGGTAAACACAGCATCACAAATATCTGCTGCATCATTTTATAAAAATCATGCAGCTTCTGTTGGTGTACAACACATGTGACAAGAATAGTATTTAAAAGTTGTTCTTTTGTTCAGCCATACCCACTTTTTCTGCAGCTACTCCCAGACAATACAGTCAGTGAGCCTGAAACTAAAAAGGCAGAATGACAATTCAGCAGAGTTGATTTAATTCAGAATGGGTTTTGATCTATATCCATAATGCTAAAATGTGTGTTTGTGATAAGGACACTGGTATTGTATGTGTTCATGAGGGTTTTGTTAACAAACATTGAGTAAGAGGTGTTTTCTATTTTAGACATACTGGTGCATTCCATTAATCATAAGAAGAGATAGTTGCTTCAGTTTCTGGTTTGGAGGAAAAATGCGAAAAAAAAAAAAAAAAGATTCTGTCCTTCACACATTTAGATGTAATGTCTATGCTTCCCCACCGCATATGAAATGTGTGATAAGTTGTATTTTCTACTGCAGATCCGTCTACCCAGTGGTAAACAGTTGCGTAAGAAGCTGGACATTGCCACAACTTTAGGGCAGCTGTGGCTGATTGTTCTTCAAGAAGCTGAAACTGAAACAGAGGGATACTCTGGCTTCATGCAGGTATGATCAAGATGATGATATCAATAGTTTTCTGGTTGTATGTTTAATAAGTGCTGTATTTAAGGCATAAAGTATAACAACTGGCATTCAGGAGTTGCACTTTAGGCTGAGAAAAAAACAAACTTGTCCTTTGTTGTGGTGCCAAATTTTACAAAGAACTTCAGTTTTAACTGGGCACATTTAGATACTTTGGTTTTTGCTTTTATGGTTTTCAGCTAACCCTATAGTAGTTTGGAAGCAGAAGGTAGTTATTGGATTAGATTTATAACTTTATTTTTGAGAAACTATGAAATGTAGCTTATATAATGTGTGTGTGTGTGTGTGTGTGTGTGTGTGTGTGTGTGTGTGTGTGTGTGTGTGCGTGTGTGTGCGTGCATGCATGTATGTGTGTGTGTGTAGTTATTCACTCATTTATTTCTTTTAGATTTCATGGTTTTCAGCTAAACCTATAGTGTTTGGAAACAGACAGTAAATGTTGGATTAAATCTGTAAATTTAATTTCAAGATATTATGTAATGTTGCTATATATATGTGCGTGTGTGTCTGTATGTGTTTTGTTTGTGGATGTGTGTGCACTGTTTTTGAACATCTTTGAGTGTATGCTGTAGATTGAGGTTCTGTTGTTCTGTTTTTCAGTATATGGTTTATTGATGAGTGATTTGTCATTTACCTGTCTATACTGATAAAAGTTTGGACAGAGATGACGAGAAAGACAAAATAGAAAAAGGGAAAGTGTCTCATCGTCATATAAATCAGTAGAGTGAACTTTATTGTGTTGCCACTGAAGACATCCAAAGTGCTCAGGTCATGTAACTGTGTAAAGTCTGAAAGTGATTGGTGGGATAATAGATGTTCAAAGTTTTTGATTTGCACCCCTGAATGTGTTTATGCATGTCTCGATGAAGACCTGCAAGAATGTAGTCCCCACACTTACCCACATTAGAAAACCCAAGTAGAGATTGCTGATATGGAACAAAGGACCACAGAGCTCTTCACAGCGAGAGACCAGAACCTCTACTCTTTTACCAATCAGCTGCCATACTCAGTCACTGGAGATGCATGTAATTGTTGCATAGTTTAATTTTCAGTTCCCATTGCATGCAGATCTGGTCTCAGAAAAAAATGGGAACATGGTTTCTGAGCCATATCTGTATGATAAAAAAAAGTGTTTTTTAGAGTTTACTACATCATTCTCTCAACAGCTATCAGTTTTGTAAAGACTCTTGAGATGCAGATGATAGCTGGTGTGCATTTTTTATGGACCCTACAGTTTGTGTTTTCTCTCATTCTCGAGCACCCAAAATAGTTACATACAGTTTGCTTTTATGTCATTTCTTTTAGTACCCCATTTAGATACAGTTTTCATTGTTTTAATATATGTGTGTATGTTAAACTTTTGCACAGCCATTTCCTCGTCGAGAATTTAATGCTTCGGAGATGAACAAGACTTTACAACAGCTGGGCTTGGTGCCCTCCGGCTCCCTGGTTCTGAAAAAGAAGGACACAGCAGCAGAACCTGAAAGAGGTGAGACTAGTTTAAGTATTTGCATGATGAAACTACAGACTGAATTACATTTGGGATGCTGAGACAGAAGACAGATTACTTCAGGTTTAGAGACGTATTAGAATTAATTATTTTTGGTGCATTTTTGGTTTATGCTTAACTCGGTCAAATCCTTTCAGAAACAGTATACAAGCGCTTCTACTTGCCAATGAGAGCATGTTGGATGTATTCTTCCACCATGAAGACCATTTTTGAATCACATATTAGAAAACTATTAACTCAACTGCTGTCAGGTCAGATTAAGTTTTATCTTCTTTTTTTTTTTTTATTCACAGACATTTATTTTATATCTGTTCTTACAGCTTTTTTGGTGTGAATTATGGCCTCATTTATTGGAACTCAGTTGAGTTAAATTGATACACCCATGACTGATCAAATCAGTTTATTAGGACAGTAGTCCAGTATGATTGAATATGAATAGTCAGAAAGACATATTATCAGATGAAAAATGTGGAATGAGGCTGCAAGTTATCCTTGACCAGATGAAAACACAAAAAGAACATATTTATAGGAGCGATACGGTACTACCGAAGAGTTGAGTTCAGCAACTGATGGTGACAGAACAGGCTGCGGATGTTGTCCATTCCTAACAGGAAACGAGAGCCAGTATCTGATTTGCAGTATGTTTCCAGAAGCAGAGTCTGTGCAAGAACCCGCCTCTGAAGCAGAGCCAATGGAGGAGCCGAGCCACCCATATGGAGAATGGATGCCGGTCCACAGTCATCAGTGGGGACCTGGGGGAGGTCATTGGAAGGACAGGAACCTGCTGAAGAAGAAGAAGGTAATTTATGACGGTTCAGGCAAAGTTTGTTGTTATTGTTTGTGTGTGCGCTGAGATTTGTGTTCCATAGTGTTACCAGGTTCCTAACCCCATAGTCAGGGCTGAAAAATTCAGTCATCTAGGCACACCAGGCATGTGAAAATGCAGGTGGGTACATGGTTTCAAAATTGTGTAGCGTGTCAGGCGACTCAAACATTTTGTTGTCTACACTGCTTATTTTCATCGGAGAATTTCCAAAGGCTTTGTTTAAGTTGTAGAGCAGCCTCTTGTCATTGTTGTCCCCTGATTCATGCCTGTGAGACCAGTTGCCATTTCACTGCCATGTTTTTCTTTTTGTAACTGAAGAAGAATGAAGAAGTCTCAGAAATCTTTTTTTTTTTATTAAGTTTGAAAACAGGAAGCAAAATCAGGGAGATTTGGGCACGGTTATATGCAAAAAATAGGCCCAGGGTATTGTCATCTGCACTGAAAAATGTGACTCCATTGTCATTCTAACAGCTGCACCCAGTTATGTCAGTATGTTTGAAATCTCAGTGTGGTAAAAACACTGCCGGCCCAATGGAATTTTTAATGCACTTGCCCAGCTCACTAGTATAAATGTAATAATGTGGTGGGTTTCACTGTTGATTTGCTGTGACTTTACACAGATACCAGTTTCTGCTGTGCTGTATTGTGTGTGAGATATAAGGAATTGCTGTTAGTCACAGGACTCTTTGTTCAGATGTTTGTATGGAAAAATGGTTGTGTGTGTGCGTGTGCCAGAATTTTATTTTTATTTTATTTTATTTTTTTTTTACAGTTAAACATTAGTCAAAGGAAAATAATGACTTGTTAAGGGGAATCATAGACAAAGTGTATTCCAAAACAAGTATAATATTGTGAACAATGCATTAGAAATGAATCTGCTGGCTTAACATCAAAAGGTAAACAACATTTAGGAGGCTTGAAGAATCCTTGTGGGAGGCGAGTATTCAGAATGTTGGCTGCCTGTTTTCTAACATGCAGTGTTCAATATATGATTGTGTGAGCTGAGTGGTTACAACACTGATCTCTCTGCCTGAGGTTGACAGGTGCAGATCCCTTTTGTGTATGCACATGCATAAGAACGAATGTGCAAGGAAAACAGTCAGTACCGTGTGTCAGGATTCAGTGGGCTGTGGAAAGGGGCTCTATGCACCAGAATGCATGTTGAGAGATGGATATTGTTAGGTAGTTTCCCATTTACCCACTGAAACGTCCTGATATACTGTGTGACAACAGCTCTGTTGCTCAGATCAAGCATACCAACTGTTGCAACTCCTTTGAAGCAAGTCATATTGGGATGACTGGAAAAAATTCTTTTTTGTTTTGTTTTGTTTTCTGAGGGGAGGGGAGTTGAGGGGACAGCCTCTAGAGACCCAATATGATTGAAAATGGAATGAATGCTTCAGTATCAGTGGGCTTACTGATGTTTTTTAGGGTGAATGAATGCTTTTAGTAGCAGTGGGCTTACTGATGTGTTTTAGGGAGAGAGGCTCAAGCAGAAGAGGAGAACAGGGAGATGCCAGGGGAGAGGGAGAACTGGGGAAGGGGTCGGCGTTTGGAAGACCCGGAAGGTAAAGTTTTGTTTATGTTTTATGTACATGCTGATGTAAGTGTGTACTGAACACACCCTGAGGTGCAGTCTTTAGATATTATCAGGTAGAAATCTGATAAAATGTACTCCAAAAGTGTGTAGTATTTTTCTTTTGTAATTTTATCCATACACAAATCAAATGCTGTTTGCAGATCTAAATAGTTATCTCAGGGACCATAGTGTCTGTTAAGATTTGGAAATGGAATTTGCTTTAGGTGTTACACAAAACGTTTAAAAAAAACCCCAGTTTATTGCTCACTTTTAGTGAAGGCATTTTTTCTTTCTTTCTTTTTTTGGTGGTGGTGGGTGTTCTGTTTGTCTCAGTGGCAGTACTCTCATTCTGCTCATTCCTGCTTCCCCAGGCGTGGCCATACAGAGGATATTGTGAGAGTTCCCACACATCAGTCCATCGAGAGCTATCAGTTTGAGATCATATCACACAACTGACCAGAAGAGACTGCTGTTAACGACTCAGTTTAGTGACAACTGGGTCAAAAAGGCCCTTGAAAACCCTTGAAAACTGCAGATATCCCTACCATCCCTTTGAAATCCCCTTAAAAATCGTTTTTTCGGACCAAAACTGACCGTAACGTTTGAAGACGAATCGGAGAACAAACGCGAACGAGACTTCGGACATCGATTTTCGCCTCTCGAATCGTGTTGCGTGTCGTCTGCTTTTCGTGTTGCGTGTCGTCTGCTTTTCAAGTAAAGGGAAGCAATTCAATAGTCGGTTATCGTTTGCGCATGCGCAGTTCGACTTCCGACAAAAGGGCGCCATGCTCCCTCATCTTCGTCGAAGTCCGATACTGTTGCGTCTGTCATCATGCCGAAGGGAAATTACGCATTTGATCCGTTGTGGCTACAGAAGGAAGAATATCGAAGCTGTATCACAGAATGCAGAGACAACAAACATGCGTTTTTCTGTAAAGTGTGCAAAAAGACCGTTGATGTTCGGACAAAGGGCGAATCGGCGATTGCAAATCACGGAAAGAGGAAAAAATACGTGGAATTGGATAAAGCAAGTAGGCCGGTTGGTAGTCTTACGGACTTCGTTCGGCAATCATCAAATTCATCAGATCGGGTCAGACCCTATCCTTAGTAAGAATCGTCAACCAATCCACAATAACAGCAAGGGGGACAGATGTTGTTGAAAACTGAAGTGTTGTGGACGATTCATGCCATCAACAATCATAACAGTTCCGATCTGCTGAAGACAACGCGAAACTGTTTGCAGCAATGTTTCCATATTCCTCGATTGCCACGAACTATCGTGTGGGGAAACCAAAAGCAGATATCTTGCAACTTTTGGCATTGCTCCTTCTTTCTGTCAGAACTGAAAAAAAGAGTGAAATCACAGACTGAATCTTCAAATCAGTCGTCACGTCGTCTCCGTAGACTTTAAGTGACTCATTTAAGTGCGCATTTGTTAAAAGAAAAGAAAAGATTAAACATCCTACTTTTTTGTTCAAAAAGACAGCATTCATACCACCACCCCTCCCCCCTAACTTACCTACCAGCTAGCCTACACACACACACACACACACACACACACACACAACACACAACAAAACAAAACAAAAAAATTATCAATTTATTCACTTATTTTTTTTTTATTACAGTTACTTTCATTTTATTCATCTAGTTATCGTAATCACTACCACTATCATTATTATCATTACTATCCCTTCTATAAATATATATTATATAAAAAAAAATTATACATAATATGAAAATTATATAATATATAAAAATCCCCCCCTGCCCCCCTTAGAATTATTATGAATCCACCTTAACCACAACCATCACAAATATATCACACCACCCCACTAAACCAGCAACACAACCCCATCGTTTCACTCCCCCCCCCCCCCCCACCCCCCCCCCACGCCCCCCTTTTTCCTCTCCCATAATCCCCTCTGTTGTTTCCGTCTGGCGGCCATTCTTCCTACCACATGGACAGATAAGTCACTCTTCGTTCTTTGTACTGTCCTAAATGTTAAATATGTTTTTTTTTTTTTTTGTTTTGTTTTGTTTTGGGTTTTTTTTCCTGAAGAAGATCCAAGAGGTTGAATTGCATTGTGTCTTGTCCTGTGCTTTGTTTGTCAATGTCCTTGGTGGTAGCTAACCCCCTCTCTCTCTAAATTTGGTTCATTCTCCATCAGTCACTCCATTTTGAAATGGAAAAAAAAAAAAACCCAGTTAAGTGTGGAGCTGCAGGAAGGCTACCCACATTCGTCTTTTCAAAAGGGGTTACCCTGCTCCCTATCCTGCCCAGAACAAGTATAAGCTAGTCCAGGCCCGCCAACCATTCACACACACTTCCACACGACAGCACATACTGTGACTGTGTATTTAAAAGTAAAGTTTGCTGAGCTCCCTCCTGAAATATGCTAGAGAGGAGGCCTCGGCTGCAGCTGCCGGTAGAGAATTAATGAATATGTCATGCTTTTTGATGAATCATTGAACAAGGACTTGAAACAGAAGCAGCTGGACATTCATGTCAGATACTGGTCTGGAAAGCAGATTGAAAGTTTTCTTTTTCTGATTTCTCAATTTCTGTATAAAGACTTCAGTTTTTATTTTTTTGTATATATGATATTGAGCGTGAAAAAGACTATAGAGTGTAATCACCTTATCATCATGGCTGGATTACATGTGTAAGGTTATTATTCACTCTTTTTTTTTTTTTTTCAATTGAACGGCTAAATTTGCCCCTTAAAAATTAAAATATCCCCTTTAGAAACCCTTGAAAAACCCTTGAATTTTTTTCCTGTGAAAAAGTGGGAACCCTGTGTTAAGCAGTTCCATTTTTGTCTGAGATACATGACAGGGCTGAGCTGTGTGTTCCCTTTCATAGGATGTGTACCAACATTGACAAGGCTCAAAGATACAGACACTGCAGTTTAGTTCAGAAAATCTGAGCGACAATCTATCATAACTGAAACTCAGGTGTGGGTCCAGTGTTTCCATTTGAGCTTAATAGACTTTCACAGTTCTTGGTTGGACTGTACAGGCTGAAAATTTCACAGATACGTGCTTTGATAGGATTTGAACCTGCAGCCTCCCAGCTTGCTGTGGTGGTCCTCTGCACCATAGCTGCTGGGCTTTGCTGTGTCTGTCAGTCAGTTTGAGGAAGGAAGTTTTGCTGAACATTTTCAGCTATCTTGTGTGTGATGATTACATTGTATTCTTAATCTTTCTTTGTCATTATGAGTAGTGTGATATGGTACAGTCTGTTGGTGAATGGAAAGATATCATTTTAACTTGTTGATGTTATTTAATATATTTTTGTAAGTCCACTGACATATGTCATACTTTATTATTCTTAAGAATTGTGTTGTTGCAGATGATGATGAAGACATGAATGGTGGGAGAAGACGACAACGGTGGTGATGATGATGATGACCTGATGGCAGGCTTGAATGCAGGAGGAGCTCAGGGAGGTGCTGTCAACCCTATACTTCAAGGTAATTGTCTTGTGCTTTGCATGACCCATTTTTTACTCTGCTTGAGCTTGTCTATAATCATTCAGAGATTACAAATATATTTAGTGTGGAGTAAGTAGAGAGGGAACAAATCACCTCAAGTACACTCTGTGAAAGCAGTCACATTTTACGTTGGCTGGATCAGATCTCCAGCTAGGAATTTTTCTGCAGTCCTGAGAATGCATGCAGTTTGTATGTATGCAACAAGAGAACAGCCAGCAGGGTGACTCCACTTGTGGTTTAAAGATACTTTGCAAGAGGGACCTGAAGACGAAGTGGCCATCAGCACTGGCACCTGGGAAACGGTTGTATGAGACAAAGGAGATGGAGATTAAGAGATACTGAGAAGACTGGACCAGTTCAGGACAACCTGATAGAGAGTACAGACACTGCAGCAAATGTCATATAGACATTTGTATTTAGTATAGATGTTCGAAGCTGTTTTTAAGAAATTATAAAGATGTTCGAATAAGTTTAAGAATTGCTAGACTGCAGTCCTTCCTTTCTCAGAAATGTCATGCCCAGATCATAAGGTGTCATGCCCAGATGCATAAGTTGACCACTTCCACTCATACTTCACCAGATTCTAAAACTGATGCTGTTATCACTGAAAAGACTAAAATCGATTAGTTTTTTTCACTGAAATAGAGGCCAAATCAAACCCATACATCTCACAAGAGGCATCACCTGGTCCCCTGCCATTACTCAGGTGACTTTCCAGTCTGACTAGAAGTGACTACCTCCATCCATGAGCTTGGCTCCATGCAGACAGATTTTTCCTCCTATCTGCTCAGGCAGAAGAGACTGTTACTCCTGCTTGAGTCTTCAGCCACAGCAGAAACTGCTCCAGTCTTGCCCAGTGACACAGCTGTAGGGTCCTACAGGATCAAAAGACACTGGTTCAACATTTTCAAGACATGAGCTGCTCATTTTGTGTAGGACAAAAATCTGATGGCAGATTGGTGTTCAGCATGCAAATACAGGACCATGCATCAATGTTAGGATTATTTCAGACCCTCTTTCATGTGAAATTAGACTGGCTGAAACATGTTTTTGGCGTCGTATACTATACCATGTCAGACCATAGCATTAAACGGCTGTCAGTCAGCTCTGTCAGGCCGAAGTTTTTGTGGCAAATGCAGTCATAAGATAGTCACGTGACACCCATCCTACTTCCGCCTACGGAAGATGCCGAAGATTGTGTACTGTCCGTCATTCTACTTCGGCCTGTCGCCCAAGCAAGATAAGTCTTGTGCTCTGTCTCGCCTATACTTTGCCTTTGTGTAAAGATTGCTGTGTTTGCACTCTGTACTCATTTATCTGTGGCTTCCGCTTGAGGTTATCGGATGGGCTAGCATTCTAACCTTATTTACTGAAATTTTCTCGCGATAGTGGTGCTCCCGGTTCTTGTCTATTTGCATAACCGGTTCGAGGTTGATCGGCATTTTTCCATCGCCACGTCCATCGCGTTTTCTCTGCCTCCCTTTGTCCATCGGCCTTGCATTCTCACTCGCCTTTACGGCCTTTTCGCCCCTAAATTCTGATTTCTAATCTCGCCGTTACTTGTACCACGATTCCACTATCTCATCTGCGACGATCGCGGGTCGGTTTCATCGCCATCTTGTTTTGCGCCGGTCTCCATTCCTTGTCGCACCAGCTTTCTAGCCCACGCTATTACACGTGGTTTGTCGTTAGGAATTTGCTTCCTACACTTGTTTACACCCCTCCCATTCATTTGCCGCATTTTTCGATCAGCTTCGTGTGCGTGGCGATCGCATCGCCCTTCGGCTTTGCTGTTACACGTGGCATTACTCAGCACTTTTGGTTCATGCCACTGCCGTTGCTCACGCACGGTTTCGTTCATCGCTACTGCATTTTCTGTCACTGTGCGAGTTTGTTTACTTTTATATTTCCATTGTGTTATATTGCTATTGTGTGCGCACGGTCGATCGACCTGTATACCCTCCTCGATCGACCGTCGTGTTACGATCGTGTGCTCCGTTTTGCTCGGCGCCATTGCCCAAAATGGTGAAGGACTCGGTTTGGGGCCGAGCAGCTCTGACGTTCAGAGTTCGCTCGCTTTCCCGGAGGACCAACGAGTTGGTTCCAACTCCGAGCAGACCGTTCTTCCCGTGTGGGAGAACGGACGGCCACGGTAGTTGGAGACGACCTTCCCGCGAAGGGGACGCAGGACTCTCCCTCCTCTACCCGACCGCCGGACGACCGTTGCGTTCGAAAGCTACTAGGCAATTGGCTGCTATTTCCAAATGCTTATCGTTCACCCTGCCCAGAAAATCAAAGGGCAAGGCCCCCCTTAAGGGACCCACTCAAGTCTAAGCATCCAAGCGGGATTCCGCTTCTCCTCCAGCCACCCTGCCTTCTAGCTTTCCGGCGCATAGTCAGACATCCGTTTACTATGCCCAGTCACGCGACCCTCGGCCCCCGGGGACCTTTGCCGGGGCGCGGACAGGCACGGGTGACGGTTTTGGACTGGAACCTCCACCCGTCACTCACATTTATGAGACGCGCAGGTCCACGTCTCCCCCCCCCCCCATCTGGACTCGCCGTCTCACGACGCTCTCTTCCCACCGTGCACAGGTGCAGCCAACACCCCTGCACGAGGAGCGTCCCATTATCTCAGGACGCAGTTTTATGGCCACGTCATGGCAAGACCATGCACATGACCATAACTCTGGGCGTATGGGGAACACCGAGTGCCTCCACCGGTTGTGAACATACACAAGGACGGCCGATCTACCCCGCTCGCCCGTCGCAGGTTCCCCTAGGGGTTCAGGACGCTGGGGGTCCGACCTACTCGGCCCCCCTTTTGGGCAACGTCCTCGGTCCCGTTCCTCCGGGGGGAGGATCTACCAGCGGGACCACGGGGTAACCGGCCCTATTCCCCTGGGTCCCAGCGCACTCCCCGGGGGGGGACGACATACCATGGTCGAACACTACCCCCCCCCTGCTGCTGCTCAGGTTACCCCGGTTCCCGGGGAGTCCCTGCACAGTACCCTTGGCCGCCACAGCCCCCGCTTATCTCCCCGGGGACCAGTGGCTCTATGCCCCTGAGAGAGACCAGTGACTTTACACCCACTCCCAACCGGAACAGCTATATGGTCGCTTGTGGCACCCAATCTCACAGACCTGGGTCGACCTTGGTCTCCCACCTCGGGCGCTGTCCGATCGGCAGTCCGGGCTCCCACCCTAGCCCGTCTGCCAAGCACAGAGCCACGAGGGGCCCGCCCGCCCCGCCCCCCCCCCCCCCCCCCCCCCCACCCCCCCCCCCCCCCCCCCCCCCCCCCCCCCCCCCCCCGCCACCACCCAACGAGGGCGGGACCCTCACGCACCTGCGCAGATGCCCTGAGGAGGACCAACCTTCCCAGGAATTCGACTCCCCACACCCGGAGGACGACGACGATGAGGGACCTACTCATCCCTTTACAATATCCGCACCATTGACCCGGTTTCGACTGGACTTGGAGTCGAGGGAAGCCCCTCCCTCTGCCGATATCTTGGCCTTCCCTGACATCGTCGGGCGCCCCCAGCCCAACGCAAACTCAGGCTCGTCGCTCCTCAGTCCCTCACTTCGCTGTGGGAGAGTCCGGCAGTCCGCGCCAGGGGTGCAGACGCCGTCCCCCCGCCGGGTCAAGACCTTCCCCCGGCGCCCAATGCGGCCCCCTTCGGCTCCCTCCTCGGGACCCACAGGAAGCACCTAGTGACCTCCCTCTTTGCAGACAATCCGGCGACCAGGGAGTGGGCCATCTCCGTCTGATTGTCGCCTGATGCCCAACCGGGCCCCCCTACTTCGGGCACCATCTCCTTTAAAGCATTAAAGGACTGGGACCGAGTAGCCTGGATGGGCATCTTACACACCATTGCAGGGCATGCCTACCTTACCATGCTCTTGCAGAGGGCGGAGGTACTCTGGCCTGGGGATGACAGCGCGCCGTCCCAGTGCCTTCGGACAATACCTCCGAACCACACCATGAGGACGAATCTCGCTTATTCAGCGATCCCTTTATGCAACACCTAGTCAACAGGATATCGCATCACTTGTCGGCTGCGGCGGACAGCGCAGCAAAGCCACTTCTATTGCCTGCTAGTGGCCAGAGACGCGGTGCTTACACGCTCTTCACTCCCCGGCACTCAAGGCTTCCCTTCGGTGTGTCCCGGGCCAGGATCACTCGCACTTTGGCGAGTACTCCACCTCGGCTATGTCCCTTTCGGTCGAGGAACGCAAGCAGGCGGCGTCCTTTTGCCCCACGGCCTCAGCCACGCCCTTCCAGGCCCCCCTATTGGTCTTACCCCAGGTCCATCAGGCCCACTCCGTATCCCCGACAAGCCCCATCTCCCAACGCCGGGCCGGCTAAGCGCCCTCTAGATTCGCAGAGGTCGAAATTGAAACCTCGCCAGCAACTCATTTTCGGTTCGGCCAACACAGGCACGCCCTCTCTAGTGACTAGGGGACACACACCCGTGGTGGGCACGGAACAGGGACAACCCGCCCACCAGGCCCAACCCCGGGTTTTACTCCCACCTGTTCGTGATCCCCAAACCCTCGGGGAGATGGAGGCCCATCCTCGACCTCTCTCCCCTCAACAACAAGTTCCTCAGACATTCCAAGTTCAAGATGGACACGCCCTCCCAGATCAGGGACTCCATCCACCACCTAGATTGGGCCACCTCCATAGATCTGAAGGATGTGTACTTCCAGATCCTCCTTTACCCGGCTCACAGACGTTACCTCCGGTTCGTCTGGCAGGGTCGGGTATTCCGGTTCAAAGCTCTCTCCCTTTGGTCTCTCCCTGGCACCCTTCCTCTTCACGAAGGTTGTCAAGGAGATGGCCGCCCTAGCCAGACAGGAGGACATGCGCCTCCTGGTGTACCTCGACGACTGGCTTGTCCTGGCCTCCTCCGGGCTCAGTGCTGAGCCCACACCACGCGCCTCCTCAGGCTCTGTTCCACCCTGGGTTTTGTAACCAACCCCCTCAGATGCGAACTCATTCCCAGTCAGAGGTTCTCTTTCCTGGGCATGAGTTTCAACACGATTGCCATGAAGGTCACCCCGATCCCAAAGAGGTCCGCTGGGATAGTGGACCTCATCTTTCGCCTCTGAGGAGCTTCACATACCTCGGCCAGAACTCTGTCCTCCCTCTTAGGGATGATGAAGTCCCTTTCAGCCCTCATTCCGCTAGGTCGGGTCCCCAAACCCCAGCTGCAGAGGGAGTTCCGTCGTTGTCGGTCCCAGACCTCGGACCGCTGGGACCTGACCATTCCCCTTGGCCACTGGTTCTCTGGCGCCACGGACGAATGGCTCAATCCGTCCACTTTGACCACCGGCGTTCCAATCTCTCTCCCAGTTCAGTCCCTCAAACTGTACACGGACGCCTCCAACTCGGGCTGGGGGGCCCACTTGGGGACAGTCATGCCTTGGGGGTGTGGGACGCACAGATGGCACGCCTCCACATCAAGATATTAGAATTGGAAGCGGTCAGGCTGGCCTTCCTCCACTTCCAACACCTAATCTCGCCCAACTGGTTCTCCTCCTCACGGACAACACATCGGTAGCCCATTACATCAACAGAGGGGGGGGGGGGGGGGGGGGGGGGGGGCTCACTCCATCGGCCTCTCTACAGACAGAGGCCCTCCTTCGCTGGTGCCACGCACGGGGAACCACCCTCCGTGCGAGACATATAGCGGGGACACGCAACATCCTGGCAGACTCTCTCAGCCGCTCAGGGACCCTTCTGCACACAGAGTGGACCCTGAACAAGCTGACGCTAACCACAGTATGGGAGCACTGGTTCAAGCCCATGGTCGACCTCTTGGCGACCCGCTTCAACCATCGCCTTCCCATGTATGTCTCTCCCGTCCCGGATCTCCAAGCGTACGCAGTCGATGCGCTCTCCCTCCCCTGGACGGGACTCATCGCGTACACCTTTCCCCCTTCCCAATACTTCACAAAGTGATCAGGAAGGCCAGGCTGGAGAGACCCAAACTCATCCTTATAACCCCGTGGTGGCCGACCCAGTTGTGGTTCCCAGACCTCAGGTCCCTAACTCACGTTCCCCTCTCCAGCTAGCCCCTCGGTGGGACTTGCTCAGACAACCTCGCTCGGGCCTCCCTCACTCCAACCCCCAGATGCTTCGCCTACACGCTTGGCTGATATGCCAACCAAATTGCGACCACCGTCCCCCCACCACCCCCACGGACAGACCCCGGTCTGTCCTAGATACCCTGACAGAAGCGGGGGCATCGCAGGGATTACAGGACTTGGCCTTGGCCTCGCGTAGGACCAGCACCGAGTCCCTCTACAATTACCGATGGGAGAGATGGGTCACGTGGTGCACGGCTAACTCGGTCCCCTACCTCCTCTCCCCTCCAACATCCAGATAGGCAATTTCCTATCCCATCTTTCATCCTCTCGAAAGCGCTCTGCTAGTTCCATTCGGGGCTACAGATCGGCCGTATGCACCACCATCCGACAGCTGGGCGGCCCATCATTCGACAATGACTTTCTCCTTAGAGAACTATCTCGGGGGGTGGCCCTACGGGAAGCTCAGTCCCCTAGGCGCGCTCCCATGTGGGACCTCTTTCTGGTTCTTGACTCCCTCAGAAAACCCCCTTTTGAGCCCCTCCACGCTATTCCCTTTGACATTCTCTCCTTCAAGACCACCTTCCTTCTCTCCCTGGCCTCAGCCAGGAGAAGAAGTGGGATTCATGCCCTCAGTGGTGACCCTCGGGACATCGCCTTTCACAGAGACGGCTCGGTCTCGCTTAAGTTCCTGCCTGAGTTCTTAGCGAAGAACCAGGAACCAGGCACGTCCTCTCCTTCCCTGGTTATCTGCTCCCTAGCGGATATCTTAGGCAGCGAAGGCGGCGGGGGGACATGGACCTGTGTCCCTCTAGGTGCCTCAGATACTACTGGGAGCGTTCCCGCCCCAGGCGTTCCTCTCAGAGAAGCCTCCTTATTTCCATCAACCCAACAGCAAAGAAAGACATCTCGGCGGGCTCGATTTCTAGGTGGCTATCCAATACTATCAAATCTGCCTATGCCCAGGCCCACAAAGACCTCCCAGCCCTTTCCCCTCGAGCCCACGAGGTCAGAGCGCTGGCCACGTCCACAGCATTCCAGCACTCTGTCCCCGTGCGCCATCTCCTGGAGGCAGCCTACTGGCGTTCGGAGAACCCTTTCATAAACTTTTATCTAAGGGACATCCGCATGACCAGGGCTGATGGTTCTAAAGGGGTTTCATTTGTGGCGGCCAATGCAGCCATAACAGTTCACCCAGGAACCATTAGGGCGCTCGGCCCTCCTCCTATCCTTTAAATTCTGCTATGGTCTGACATGGTATAGTATACGACGCCAAAATGGGGAGTTTGTATTATACTCCCTGTTTGGCTAAGTATACTTACCATGTCAGACTCTAATGCCCGCCCTACCTTCCCCGCTAGCGCCAAGGTTTCCTGGGGTTGCCTTGCGCGCAGGCCTCGTTGAATGACGGACAGTACACAATCTTCGGCATCTTCCGTAGGCGGAAGTAGGGTGGGCGTCACGTGACTATCTTATGACTGCATTTGCCACATAACTTCGGCCTGACAGAGCTGACTGACAGCCGTTTAATGCTATGGTCTGACATGGTAAGTATACTTAGCCAAACAGGGAGTATAATATACAAACTCCCCATTACTGAGCTGTTGATTCTTGACAGCAAGGATGGTTGGGTTGAGTCTCGGATAACTACTTTTTCCAGCCTCGCTGTCCTGCCTTAAAGTTTCCTCTGTACCGCAGAATGTTCCCTTAATCAGCTTGCTCTTCCATTAGTGAGCACTTTTGAATCTGTGTATTCCCTTTCCTTAGCAAAAAACAGATGCCCTTCTGTGCTCTCAGCGTTCTTCAGCATTAGGGATGCATAGGGAGATGGCCGCCTCCTACTTCATCTGTGCCTGCTTTTCTTGGGGACATTTCTCCATAGCGTTCGGCATGTTCAGTATATTTTCACCAGGTGTTCTTCAGGACCAGTGTTTCTGGCCTCTTCTTGCTGTTATGACAACTTCAGTGTCATATGCTCTGCCATCGTCTTTGGCTGATGTCATGAATCTAGCTATGATTCTAGCTGAAACTGTGTTTCTCGGAAAGACGTTGCTGTCGTATTGATTCTTGAAAGCAAGAGTGATGGGTTGATTCTGGGATACTGCATATTTGATTATATTCTATAGATTTGTCAGGACATTGGTGCACTCGGATAGTATGCAAATCCAAAGTTGATCATGGATGTGTTCATTACTGATGTTGGTGTAAATACTGGTATGAGAGCTCTCCCTTCTCCCTTCTCTCTCTCTCAGTCTGTCTATCTATCTGTATATGTATATATGTTTACACACACACACACACACACACACACACACACACACACACACACACACACACACACATGTACATGTGTGTGTGTTTGTGTGTGTGTAAGAGTCTAGTTAATCTGTCTGTTTATCTATCTATAGCTGTGTGTGTGTGAGTGTGTGTGTGTGTGTGTGTGTGTGTGTGTGTGTGTGTGTGTGTGTGTGTGTGCACCCTCAGAATCATTTTCAACTGATCTTTATGTTTGTGTGATTAGTTTAAAATGTTGACGCGTTTGAGTATATTTGCTTTGAAAATAAAGAAAAGTTGATCTGAATGGTGTTATGATAGACTTTGGCTTTGGTTATGACAGGTTTTCTGGGCCAAAACTTTGGAGGATACGGGGGTGGAGGATTTGGGGGATGGAATCCGAGAGAGGCCTTCTTGGGAGTGGGACAGCGTTTGATTCCTGAAGGTGTGCCAGGGGCAGACAACCACATCTTTCGGCCTATGGGTGATCTGGCAGGTGAGCTGTGACTGAAGACACACAGTCTTGTAATTGTAAGACACAAGACCTTGGTAAACAAGGACTGGTCAATAGTACTGAACATTTTTGTTTATTATGTTTTGTCAGGAAGGTTTTCAGGTTTCAGTTAGATAAACATTAATATTTAGAACTGAGTGGAGTGGCCTATCATTTGCAGTGCCGATCTGTAGTTTATTTTGAGATTCATGGAAACAGAAGGCATGTGCTTGATTTATGAAATACTCGGAACCCTAAAATGCATAGTTGATCTGGGCTGTCAACTGCAGAAAAACCTCACTGATTAGTGTATATCATTATTAACATGCCTATTGATTTATTTGTACCCTTCATTAAATTTTGATTAGATTTATAATGATATATTTTGCGAAAGCGGATAGATGTTGCTGTTTCAGAATATGAAAGTTCTGAAGTGTAGATGCATCACATTGTCAGTTTCAGTGGGCCCTTTTAAGTTCTGATGGACAAGCAGTATTCGCTTAACTTATTGACAGTCTCAAAAATTATTTGCACCATACCTCAGAAGAAGAAAGCAAAGTTGTTTTAAGCAATATAAGCTAAAACAAGCTTTCTTTTAAAACCAGTTTAGTGGATAAATATGCATACTCATGTTCTGTCTTTCAGTTTTTAGTTCAGTGTATATGCCATATAAGTGTGTGCAGTGTTTAGGCAAATGCAGTTTTGACCTACATCAGTTGGCAAATGTTGAGTCAGGGGGCCTCAAACTAGTTCTTCAGATGTGCAAAACTTAACAAGTGACTTCCACAGAAGAAAAGAAATCTGCTCTCCAGTTTCCACAAAGCTTGAAATTGCTCACTTTCTCTTATTCATCCTTCCCCCAAATAAAATAATTCTGAACTGACCTATCATTTTCAAAATGACCCCTTCACTTTCCAGCAGTAAGTCATGATGTCTCAAAATAATCTGAAGTTTTGCTTGAAGGATATCCAGATTGCTGTTAACAAAAAAAGTGGTGACTGCATAACAATTATAAAACACGGTTGATAATGGGTTACTTTGTTTTAGATTTTGCGTATAGCCGAAGCAGCCCAGCAGAGGTTAGCCCAGCCAGCCCTGGTGGTTGAAGTCAACCCAGTGAGGCAGACTGCCCCCACAGTGCAGGTCCAGCGGCTGGAGGACCTCAGTACAGCCGTGGTCATAGACCGGATAGCCACCCAGGCTAGCGCTGTGCACTCCCTGGGGCGTCTGCCAGAGAGTCTGTCAGAGAAGATCCTTCAGTGTCTCTTGCAGAAGCACCTACTGGACGGCAAGACCCTCAGGCTTTTCTGCTCATGGTTAGTGGTGATGTTATAGCAGGTGACATGATGGGGAAAAACAGCATTTTGATTGACATGACTTTGGTGGATTTTAGATTGATGGCAGTAATAGTTTGCATGCTGATAGAATCAAAGATTTTAGTGGGTTTTAAATTGATGGCACTAATAGCATGCTTGCTGATAGCATCAAAGAAAATTTAAAGTAGTCAAAGTTCTTAAAAACTACAGCCTATGTGACTGCCAGTGTCTATGAAATCAGCTTCCATCCCTAGCCTGTCATGTTTAGGTTTGGCTTACAGATTTGAATACTCAAAGTTTGGCTTCCAGATTTGAAAGCTTTGCGTGTCTTATTTGAATGTATGTGTATTTATATGGTCAGTTGTCCATTGATGACCATTTATATATTTCTGTGATCAGTTATAGTGATGTAGTTTTGTTTCGGTTTTCTTTTTTCAGCTGTCTACGGAAACTGGTCTTGGATACCTACAATTATGCAACAAATGACTTGTTATACGCGGCAAGGTAATCACCTACATTTTCATAGCGACAGCCAAATCTGTGCCCTTGGTAATATACTGAGATGTACTAGAAGTTAAAAAGTGGTCTTGAGTGGTCAGTGAGAATTTGTTAGAATATCATGGCAGTTGAAAAGAGACCAACTCTTGTATGTGATTGCTTGACTTGCCCTGATCTTTCTTTCAGAATTGAATAATTACATATTTATATAATGCAGTGTGGTTGGGCTTGACATTCGCTACACACTTTGTTTTATGAAGAGAGATATTCTTAACATCACAAAACCAGAGGTCAGATAGGTTATCAGATATCTGTGATCTCTATATTGGAACCAATAAATAATTACACACACAAATCTTTTACATTAGGGTCATTTAAGTCTTTATTGTGAAACAAAAGTTAAAATAACAGAGACAGAAAAAGAAGACCTTTGTAATAACAGAGACAGAAATATTCCTGCCTTTGTTTGCAGAAGTTTGATAACAGACAAAAATATTCCATCTTCCACAGTGGTTAGTGTTGCTTACTTGGACTGGGAGGATATGGTTCAGTTCCCATCAGGGGCATTTGGGCATTTACTTTTTTGTTGTTGTTGTTTTTTTTTTTGCTGTGGCCAGACCCAACCCTGAGCTCTGTGTATTAGGCTTCAAACATGGAGACTGGAAGCACACAGTCCAGCTTATGCGCTTCATGGATGCATCTCTGAGATCTGTGCCCAAGATGGCAGGAGTGTTGTTCAGATTTCCTCAGAAGAGAAGCCCCCTTCAAGCGAGTGTTTCGGCCCTTATCTCCTGACACTCTAGGGGGGTTGGGCCACACCCGGTTCATGACTCCGGATGTCCCTCTGCTTTTTTTTTTTTTTTTTTTCCCATCTTGGGATGAGCCATGACTGGGATTCGAACCCATGCCCTTCTGGACATGCTCATTTCCACTTAATGACTCGCGCACTAACCACTGAGCCACAGGGACACCTGATATTTGTAGGAAAGTTAAGCCTTATGAAGTTCACTTTTGTTCCTCCTTGACCAGATCCAACTTGAACACCTCTCTGCCGCTTCTGCCATTGCTTTCAGGGCTTTGGTTTTTTTTCCCTCCCTGCAACTGAGAGCTGTTCATGAGGCTGTATGCAGACGTTCCCACAAACCCCCTAGCTCCAATTTCTGCAGTGAGGACTTTGACATGATAGCTTTCTCTCCTCAGGATGTTTGCCAGATCAGCATACTTTTCAGTCTTGTAGATCTGAGCTGCCTCATTCTGTTCTCATATGGCACCGTGAGCTCGATCATGATCAGCTGCTTGGTTGACTGAGAGTGTAATACTATGTCTGGTCTCATGCCACTCTTGCTGATAATCTCTGGGTGACTATTCCATTCTGGGAGGTCTGCTGTGCACTCCCAGTCATCTGCCCCGTCCAGCAGACTCTGCCTGCATGTTCCGAGTGGCACTGTTGTTCTTGGCCATGATTCGCTGCCTCCTGCCGTGAAGAATGTTGCGGGTGCTTTTGGAGTCCTGATTTTCCCTTTTGTGGTGTTGGTACTAGCCCAGACTACTTGTACAATCTCTTTGAGCACTTGGTTGTGCCTCCATGTGTACCTTCCTTGAGCCAGGGCTACTTTACATGCTTAGGACATGCTGCACAGTTTGTTTTTCATGGCAAAGGGGGCATGAAGGATCGTCTGTTTTCCCCCACTTCACCAGGTTTGCATTTGAAGGCAGGTCATATGCAGATCTGAGAATGAAGCTGATCCTGAGAGGGGCCATGTGCCAAATGTCATTCCAAGTGAGACTTCTTTGGAGTGCATTCTCCCATGTTGTCCATTGCCCTTGCTGGGCTCTGCTGGACTGCTTTCATCCATACCTACGTGGAGAAAATGTTTTTGCTGATAGCTGGTTGCCTACACTTTTCAAACCAGTAGCGAGTGAAGTGTGTACTGTGCACAGGACTGTATAATAGCTCCTTCATCATCATTGATATTTTCATCTTGCGTGATCATCTGCATTCATCATTTAAGAAAAAGGGATGCTGTGCCCTGTCATGCAAGCTCTCTTGCATTTTCTCTTAACTCAATGCCGACATAACTTTCTGCCACAATGGTGACACGCTGAGACACACTATTTTTGGTATTTTTTACAAAAAATATACAGACAGAACTAAACCGAATACAACAATAAATATGATGTTTTTGAAAACTTCAAATCATGTTCTTTTAGAAAAAAAAATACTACAGTCCTGTGCACAGTACACACTTCACTCGCTACTGGTTTGAAAAGTGTAGGCAACCAGCTATCAGCAAAAACATTTTCTCCACGTAGGTATGGATGAAAAATCATATGATGATCATAACTGTAGTCAACACAATGCGTAGCAAACACATAAAAACAATGTATCTTTCACACACACAGCTGTGTGCATGGTCTAAACCTCAAACATAGAGTTGCTGTCACACATTTGAAGAAAAAATGCAAAAACTTCATCATCATTTGGTTCTACAAAGTTCTACAAGTTCGGAAAACGGTTCCAGTTCTTCATTTGACCGTTTTCCATTATTTTTTCAATTACTTCTTGAAATAAGATGTTTCTGTTCGCTACCACTTGCTGACGCTTCGGTGCCGACAACATGATGAACACGGGCAGCCAGAGTTTTCTCCAGGTATTCCATAATACGAGCAAAAAAAATAGAATTAAACGAGAGATATACACCAAGGGAGAGTACCACCTAATAGAGGTAATCCTCAGCTTTCTGTAAATACCAAGATTGTTTCCCTTAGACCGCACAGCTACATGTGAAAATTGGAGTAAATTGTCGATCACCTGGCGGGCGATGCATCAGCGCCAAGTACTCAACCCATCGCCTGCCAGTTGATCGACGAGAGGTGGCAATGAGTTAACATCTGTGTATGTAATGAGGGTGTGTGTCAGAATTGTTGGATGGTGAGTTCATGGATATTGTTGGATAGATGCGGTTGTGCCCACTGAAGGAAGATGCTCACTCACACTGACTCTGCTACAAAGTTATTATTGTGGTCGGTAAGGGGGGGGGGGGGGTTTGAAGGTGATGTCTGGTGTATGTTGATCAGTAGAGGCAGTGCCTCATGATGATATGATATTGACTGTGCTTTATGAGAAATGGTGCTGGGGCAGCGACAAGACGACTATGGGTGGGGCTGTGTATAGGCAAGCCAGAACAAGGAAAGTGGAAGCAGTAGCGCTGAGGGGACATGAAAGATGAGACAGACTGAAAAAAGAAAAAAACATGTTTGGAAAAGGAGATGATATGCAGAGTCTTTATTGTCATGTTTTCCTGTGTTGACCAAGGATGGATGACATGAAGTGAGATGTTTTGTGTGCAGACTTCATCCCACTCTCCAGGTTCTCAGCCTGCATTCCTGTCCATTGATAAGTGATAAAGGCATCGAGCATATCGCTGGTAAGTGTGTGGACACTTTTATCTTGGTGGTGGTTTTTTCTGTCACTTTGCAAGTTGGTTAACCTTAATTTGTTTGTGTGTGTTAAGTGTGGGTTCTTTCTGTAAGTGATTCGGAGTACAGTACCCAATGCATTGTTCCTAAATCAGTCAAAACTGACATGTATGTTTAATACAACTTCTTTAAGGAACATGTTTGTGGAAATACTGTGTACAATGGTTGAAGCTTTCCTGGATATGTGTGGTGCATCCTAAAATCCTCAAGTAGTAAAAAAAGTGTATTGAAGAATTATCCCATGACAAATGGTGACTTTCTCAAGAGTTCCATGCTAACTTTAAGTGGTGCAGCCTTTGTTACTTTGATACTCATTTCCACATTTGATGGAATGTTACCTTGAGAAAAGTGAATAATTCAAGACAAGCCTTGGTTTTTCTTCTTAACCATTCTGATTTTTTTTTTTTTTTCTTTTTTTCTTTTTTTTTGGGGGGGGGGGGGGGGGAGGGATTTTTTTGATCAGCAGTGGGTTTATGATAATGGGTGTACTTACTGACAAAAGAGAATAGAGTCATGTAAATGTATACCGAAAGACTGCAAATGGATGTACATCAGGGGATATAATTCATTTGCACTTATACATGTACTCACAGGCACACACAAGCACACACACACACACACACACACACACACACACACATGAGGACAGGATGATGAAAAGCTGCTCAGTTTATTCTTGAACCCACAGTAAAGATGATTTTGACTTCACACACACACACACACACTGAGTTTGTTTTAATACTGATTTCAGATTTGAAGAATTTGAAGGTGCTTAATCTTGGTCTCTGCAAACAAATGACAAACAAGTGTTTAAAAGTCATTGCAGGTATGTTTGTGTGTGTGTTTTTTTTCCTCTCTCAAGCTTAATCACTTTTGTATGTGTGTGTGTATGAGAGAGTGAGTGAGGGCATGCTCACATGTGTGTGTGTGTGTGTGGCCTGGAGTAGAGAAAGTGTGTGTGAAGAAGTCGCCTAACCTATTGTTTGTATATGTGTTAATCTGTGTTTGTGTCCCTAGAAATGGTGTGCACACACACACACCTGTTCAACAGAAGTCCTCAGAAGCTGTTTGAAGGGCTTTAAGATATTTACCTTTTCATGGCGTGCTGTTCACAAGTCATTGGAAATTTTTTGAGTATGCGTGTGTGTGTGTATGAAAGTGTGTGTATTTATATGTATGTATGCATGTGTTTGTGAGTGGGCAGGTGTGTGCATGGAAGTCATGTTTTTTTGATAAAGGAGTCGGCTGCTTATTTTGATGCGTTTGTCCATAGTAGGTTTCAGGAAACGAGCGAAAGATCAAGTGTTAGAGTTTCATTGTCTAAATCAAATGAGTCTACAATCATAAGTCCTCAGGTAACGTTGTACACCAGAAGACTTGGATTTTATCAGACAGGTAGAGTAGATTATCCCAGATAAGTATGAACAAGCTTGCAGACAGATTGTCCTCCCATCACTACCAGTTCATGCGAGATGCTTTGTCAGTGAATAGGGAAAAGGTTAGCTGAAAGGATTCCCTCTGTGGGAAAGTGAAACAGGATTTAAATAGACACTCTATTTGCCTTATGAACCAGGCTTCCGCAAGTTACAAACTCTCAGCTTGGAGGAAACAGGAGTCACAGAAAGTGGTCTGGTCGAGTACCTGGCCACGAAGCCCTGTCTTCGAAACCTCAATCTGAACCGAACGGCAGTGACAAATGCCATATTTCAGCACCTAAAAAGTGAGTGTACTAGAAGTGTTATGTACCAATTTTTCCCTGTGTTAGCTTCCCTTGCCCTAAGCACACACCTCTCTTTTTTTTTTCTTTTTTTTTTTTTTTTTGGGGGGGGGGGGGGGGGCAGGGATGGTTAGGATACTGGGGGAATAAAAAGTGGATTGAAGAGCTCAGACTTGCCAACCCTTCCATTTTTGGCAGAAGTCTGCTACGAAAAAAGAAAAAGAAAAGCAAAAAAGAAAAACTGTTTTGTGATCACTCAGTCTACACAGCTGCTGTGTGTATAGCCCATCTACAGTTTAAAGTGCCGGTTGGCAGTTTTCTGTTGACCTCATTGCCACTGCCATCGTGCTGAAGCATGGATCTGATTCATATTGTCCTGAAACACAGGCGTGCGTGCACACGCACACACACACACACACACACACACAGGTAACAGAAGTTTTGATCAGAATACGCAGAAAAAAATACGCACGTTGTTTGATTCAGTGTCCTAGTTTGCCATGCTTGATGTACAGTCTGCGTCTTGGACTTTAAAATGTTGCTTGGAAGATAATCAGTATGACCAGCGTCCTGTCATGACCTTGGCAAAAACCCGACTGTATTTTTGGTCTTTCTTGGGTCAAGACACCACAAAGATATTGATGGTCTTCAACTATGAAGAGGGAGCCACAAAAGTGAAATGAGCGATAGGTTATAGCAGAAATGGGGGGGGGGGGGGGGGGGGGGGGTGAATTTGTTCAGTTTTAGGTGTGATGCCACATATAGATTCTCTACTACCTTTGCACATTCCTCTGTTGTTGGAAAATATTCCTGTCAAGTCTGATAAGGGGTTAGCTGGCTTGTGTATTGCTTGGCTTCTTTATTTCAGTAGTTGTGTGCATAACATGATGTTATGTTTCAAAAAGACTTTGCATCATAAGTATGGCTGGATATCAATTGGCTATCATCATCTGTACTGCTGTTGGGTTATACATAAACTGTGCTTGGTCAGTGCATTTATAGTCTATTCATTCATGTTGATGATAATGATAACTCAAGATGATATTATCCTTTTGTCATTATCTGTAAACGATTGAAAGACATGTTGGGGGAAGATAAAGGAGGAAAAAAAACTTGCAAGATGGAACCCTCTGAATGATATGAGCTTTCTTTTGATGAAAAGTTTATATGCAATACTTCACCCAAAAATCCAGACAAAGAGTGAGAAGGGTAATAGAGAGGTGGTTAGAGCTAATAGCTAAGACAAGACCAGAAGTTTCCAGCTCCAGGAGCCAAGTGGTAATACAGTGTAACTGCCGCAGGAATGGTAAGGATGAGAGACACAGAGCTAAAGACAGCACATCTGGTGTGAAGATGTGTACACACTCGAAAAGATAGCCAGCAGTTTCAAGAACACTTTCTTTAGTTCTGTTCAGGTGCTGCTGATACTGAACCCTTGACAGAAAGAAGAAAATTGTGGTATTTGGATCTCAGATCTGTAAAGCTGTTATTTCCTGATATCAAGATGTTTTGCCAGAACTGGAATTTGTTTCTTAATCAAGGGTCGTATGCTACTATCTATAATATTAGTAGATTGGCTGTATGCTTCTTTTCTTAAAAACTTTTTTTTTTTTCTCTCTCCACAGACTTGGAACATTTGGAAACGCTGTGTTTAGAAGAAACGAAGGTCAGTAAGGTTGTAATATCATTACCTGGGCCTGAATCTGGCCATTGCTTTTAACTTTTTGAATATCGTGTGCGACTGCTTGTTGCCAAGTTTCGCTCCAGGGGCCAACAGGCTGAGTTGCACTTTATTTTTATTTTATTTCATTTTATTTTACTTTTTAACATGCGCGCTGGTGACCTACTCGTTTTTTGAGTGAACCAGTACTTTAGGAAGAAGAAGATGCGTGTAAGCCTTGTGCCTGTATGTCACAATAACTGTCTGAATGGTTTGGGACTTCCGCTTTGTGCTGGTGGCTTTTCTTTATTTTCTTCTTTTTCTTTTTTTCTTTTTTTTTTTTTTTGAAACATACTTTGAAGTGACTATTCATGTGCTGTGAATGTTATTAGTTAGTTTATTAACTTATGTGAAGAAAGACAGTTCTCTGTGTCTTAGCTTGTGCTGCTTGATAATATACTGCATATGATGTTAGTGTCTGGATAATTGATTTCTTTTAAAAGTGATAAGAGTACCAACTGAGGTGTGCATTCTTACATTGATTATAAATATTGAACGTTCTTAAAATTTTAAACTACAAAGTGATGCTTATATGTCAATTTGGCCAGGTTGTCTTGTATTCTGAAGCATCTTATACATGGCTGAATTAGCACTGGTAGTGGGTTGTATTAATCAACCTGTACACATGACTAGCAGTCATGATCACGGTCAGTGTGTGCATTAATCAGCATGTGTTTCACCTGTTACATGCTCAGGTGTAACCACACTTACATATTTAGTACACCATCCCTACAGCTGCAGACTACAGCTTTGTGCATCAATGCTTTTTGTTTCCAGAGCACCTTGACTACGGATGAAATAGTTTATTTTTTAGGAAAAGATCAAATGTGCATGGTATACTCCAAAGTGTCTTGCAAAACTTGCGGCACTTTACAAACAAAAAGAAATACTCTCATGCTCTCGTGGCTGGTAAACTCGTGTCATGTAGACAGTAAGCCACAGCGAATCATCAGACAGTCATATAGAGATTTTCAAAATTCCAGTTTTTAAAAAACAAAGCGAAACGCACAAAAAAACACCGTCTCATTTGTTGTGGGAAATGAATCAACAAGTGCAGGGTGCAGAGATGTCAATCCAGATAGGTTGTGACTGAGGATACTGTTCTGTAAAGGGTGGTAGACTCTGTTTCTGCAGGAGGTAGTGTTTCTGCTTCTTGCTGCAACCCGAGGTTTTACTCTGTGCATGATAGCCTTCTTTTTTGTAGCTGCTAATTCTTGAAATTTTTGCCCGCTTTAAATATGATAAGGGTTATCCATGTATTGAACTGTATGATTGATAGATAGTGTGATTTGTATTATATTATAACTAATCTTCTTGTCATAATAGATTTCTCTTGTGTACAGACTGTCCTGCCCAGAGAGAGCTTATCTTTTTCCCCAGAGGGAGCTTATCCTTTTCCTTTTATCCTGTCTGTCTTTGATTTTTTTTTTATCCAGCAAAGTGGATGTCCACAGGACTTTGGCATAGGCAGCTGTCTTGTTGCAGTGGTTATTTTCATTGCCTGTAATGCATCCTAAACACTTGACCGGTCTGTTGTCTCTTCCAAAAGATACCACCCGCATTACATCAAGCTGAGATGGGGGGAAAACTTGGGTTATGGATCTCATTTCCCAGCCAAACATTATCTAGCAGACCACCTCAGATTCATATGCACCCATTGACAGCAGTTCAAGTAAACCGAAATGATGTAGAGGCTGTGAATGTTCCTCAGATCAGCATCTTGGAGGGTGTCCGAGACCTGAAGAAGCTGACCAGTCTGAATCTGGCCTCCACCCTCATCACGGCAGACACCTTGTGCCATTTGGTGGACCACCCTGCCCTGTCCCACCTCAACCTGTCTAGCACAGAGAACATTGTGGGAGACACTGCTCTCCTCTATCTGGCTGGTAATTGTTCACTTTTGGTGAATCGTTTCCTCCCTTTTCATGTTGTAGTTGTTTTCATTGTTTTGATCTCTTTGTAGTGAGCAAGTGCATAAATGGGCATTTTATTCAGTTAGCCTTCATGAGATGATTATGGGAAAGCCAGCTGTGTCAGCTTCCTTGTGAAGACTGGAAGATAAGTCTTGAATTCCCTTCAAAGCCATTCAGTCATGTTTTTTCGGCCCTGACAGGCTCCAACCTAGAGTTGAGTTCACTATAGGCTCAGTCGGGAAGACTAAGACCGCACAGGTGCTTGAATTTCCTTACCAACACTGCATGTGTCTGTATTTCTCAGGTCTGGTTGACACTTGGATACATCATTAAAGTAAGCGTAGAGTAATGTAGTCTCAAGCCAGAATGGAACTTCATAGCATCATCTTCATTATTTACATATACATTGATCAGCGTTTTTTTGAAAAAAGAAAAAATTCTGTTGCCCTCCAAACCCTTCTGTCATGCTGAGAGGTTAGTATACAAAAAAAAGACGTTATCGCTGAATGTGTATGAATGTCTAAATCATAACTTAATGTATGTGTTGTGATAATTAGTTGGTGTTAAAAAAACTGATTTTGAGGATCTTTGCCAAGGGTCTGAATACAGTTTTATTTGACCTTAGATAGAATGATCTCATCTGAGACTTGATTTAAAGCTCAGTACTATTGTACACATGCTGCACAAACATCAGGATAATTGCTCATTCAAGGATGATTTTTTTTTTTTTTTAAGTCAAAACGCAGATCATGTCTACTTTCCTCAACATTTATTAAATTCAGTTTTAGTAGTAGTGATATTATTATAATGATCATTACTAGTGGTGGTAGTATTGTGCCGTGACTGTAGATTGTAGGTGTGCTATAACAGGTGAACAAATCAGGAATCTCAACAGCATTCTTTCCCTAGCCCTGCACAACAGATCAGAGTCCTGAATACTCTTGCTCAGCAGTGGTAAACAAGCAGTGGGGGATGACATAGTTGTCATTGTGTGGCAGGCCTGAAGCTGAAGACGCTGTGTTTGCCGGACCGTCATACAGTGACCAGCGCGGGGCTGGCTCACATCGCTGGCTCCCACTACATACCCTGGATCTGACCAATTACATCCACGTCGGGGATGAGGGCATGGAGTATGTGGGCCAGATCACCAGGTCAGTGAGTTACTGTGAGCGGTCCTCAATCAGTGTTTCTGTTGGAAGGCATTCACTGAGGGAGAGCTGGGGATAAAAGTGGGTTCTGTCGGTGGACATTTGGACTCTGTTTCTGAGACACATACAGACTGGTTCAGCCTACTGGCGTTTGGAAAATCCCTTTATAAGTTTTTACTTAAGGGACATCCGCATGACCAGGCTGATGATTCTAAAGGGATCTCCTTTGTGGCGGCTGATGCAGCCATATCGGTTAATCCCAAGAACCACTAGGGCACTCGCCCTCCGCTGATTCCTTTAAATTCTGCTATGGTCTGACATGGTATAGTATATGACGCCAAAATGGGGAGTTTGTATTATACTCACTGTTTGGCTAGTATACTTACCCTGTCAGACTCTAATGCCCGTCCTACCTTCCCCTCTAGCGCCAAGGTTCTTGGGATTACCTTGTGCACTGGCCTCGCAGAATGAGGTAGAGGAAGCAACACCAGCTTCTTCCTATGGCGGAAGTAGGGTGGGCGTCACGTGACTGTTTTATTACTGCATTAGCCACAAAAACTTCAGCCTGGCAGAGCTGACTAACTGCCGTGGAATGCTATGGTCTGACATGAAAGTATACTAGCCAAACAGGGAGTATAATACAAACTCCCCATTTCTGTCGGTGGAATTTGGACACAGTTTCTGAGACATATACAGACCGGTTCGTTAGTACAATTTCAGCGTTGTCTGTGCACACATTATATTGAAATGTGATGAATTTGAAAAAGAAAATTGACAACAAAATTTTAAATCTAACAAGAAGTTCTTGAGTAATAATCATACCAATGGAATTTTACTGCTGTACTGTCTCAGTATGCCAAGTCGAGCGCTCTGGCTGACCAGCAATGACTCGGGCTAACTTTTGCACATGATGAGAAGTCACATCATATCCAGTCTGGTATTTCAGCGTGTTGCAGTGTGTGAAAAGCAATGGGGTTACAGGGCCAGAGGAAAGAAAAGAAGGGAAAAAAAAGAAGGGTGGGAAAGCAGAAATTTCTTCCAAGTATGTTGGTGAGGCATGCATTGAAAACATGGACACTCACTGCAGTTACTATGAGACAGGCTTTAGTATTGCCCATTTTGGTGAATTACTCATTGCCTGACATTGCAATAGCCCATGAGAGTACACACACACACATGACGTTAACAACAAAAATGACAGCAAAATCCTCGTTTTGTGGAAATGTCCACACATAACTTACTGGGAAACCAGTATGAGTAAAACTTCTGTATGGTTATTATAAGTTTTCAGCACTGCTTGTTGGTATGCATGCTTCCTCATTGTAGTTTTTCTTTTTCAGATCACATCATTAAAAGATGATCAGGAATGGCATGCATTATATGACTGAAAAGATCTGCCTGGTTGATCCAGTTTGTATCGTAATGATACCTGTGGTATAGATAATTTGTTGATCATAGTTTATTTTTCATTCAATACAGACTGAATAATTCGTTAATCATAGTTTACCGTCCATTCTATGGAGACTGAACAGATGATGCATCAGATTGTTGCTGTGCTGTTGAGGCTGTATATGATTAGTTGAAGGAGGGGAGAAAACAATTTCAAACATATGTCATGAATAATGTGTGTGTTTGTGGATATAGTCCAAATCAGAGGCAAATGAATCATTTGTAGTTGAAATAAGCAGCCATATATTAAATAATTGACACTGATATGTAAGAAATGGAGGGTCTGTGTAAAACTGATTGTATCAAGAGATTAAGGACCACAGATTGTGCAGGTGATTACTTGACAGCCAGATTGAGAACGTTGTGCAGGAAAATGTTAAACATTTCATTCATTTCTATAGTAATCATTTTGTGTGTGTGATTGGTTTTTACCTGATGATTATCGTTCCTGCTGTCTGTGCTGAGCAGTTTAGGGACGCTGATGTTGAGCAACACCAAAGTGACGGATGCAGGCCTGCAGCAGTTGAGTAGTCTTACAAGGTTGACGATCCTACACTTGGATCGCACCACTGTGTCGGACGCAGGTGTGGCCATTGTCAGAGGTCAGTAGAGTATGAAACAGGAAAGATTTGGAAAAGTCTGTTGGAGTATGGTATCCTTCAAATTGATCATACATTGCTGCGGCAACAATAGATGTGAACAATGGTTGTGGTGACAAGCACACACTTACACACACACACACACTCTTGCCTGTGCACACACGAATGCTCCCAAGCTTTTTCAAGTGTTGTTTATTGATAGCGTTTGTTTGAATAAGATATTAATTACATTTTTTTGTTATTCCTGTGTTTTTCTGATTCTTTCTACATGCGCTTAAGTTTGCTTGTCTGATGTGTGTATGAACATGCCTGTGTATGTGCCTGCATGTATGTTTTTGTGGGTGTGTTCATGCTGGGAGGAGAGGGCAGAGAGATGTGGAGAATGCGGACAACAGAATGAAGCACACTGTAACCTTTTTTTTTTTTCTGGTCTGTCTGTGGGCAGCTTTCAAAGATTTGACTGAACTCAGTCTGTCTGCAACAAAGTGAGTTCCTTTTTTATCTCATTGTGACTGAAGTTTACCTTATTGAACAGAAATCTCTTTGGCTGTGACTTTAACAAACAGTTCATAATGTTTTTACAGATAAATTGAAATTCTTTGTCTGAGAATGATGGAAGTGATTGGGTTGGGAAGGAGGAGTGGTCATTTACAAATGTAATTCACTTGTTTGAATGGGTGGTGACTTTTTTAAAATTTGTTTTTGTTTTTGTTTTTTATTTGGAAGCTGCTGAAGCCCTTGTTGTTTCCTCTTTACTCCATGACATTGTGCAGCTGATAAGTAATAGCTGAAAATAATGAAAGGGTTTCTCATCACCAACATCCTGGCTGAACAGTGTTAAAAGGAATAGTTCTAAGGAAATCTTAGCAATACTGATTGGTCCCGGTTCCCCTTATTTTGGAAAAAGGTGCGGAACTGTTAGAGCCAACAACATGGCAAAGGATGTATTGATCAAAGGAGCTAAACCAGTCAAGGGAATGTTTACAAAGGCTTGTTCGCTGACCTCTGTGTGTGTGTGTATGTCTGTGTGTGTGTGAAAGAGAGAGATCCCAGAGAGCCCGGGCATGGCCATGCTAGGGAGGATTAAGGCATCAGTTTAGACAAAATATTATCAGAAGAATGACATACAGGTGTGATTGAAGGTTAGTTTAGCCACAGAAACAGTATTGTGGTTGATTATTGTCTTGATGGTGTGTGATACGTCTGTGCAGTGTGACAAATCGCTTTCTGAAGCAAGGAGTTCTGCATTCCTGTCAGGGACTCACCAAACTCAACCTTAGCCGGACTCATGTCGGAGACAAAAGGTGTGTTTTTATGTTTTTACCATTTTGCCTTTTTGATGGAGTCTGAAACAGATCTGCTTTTAGTTGTCAAGTGTTCTCGTTTCTTAATTTTGTTTATTACTGTTGTTGACAACTTGTTTTCTTGCTTAGCTTTAGAACACAGTGTTACTTAATGTTATACCCTACTTTCACACTGCTCAGTGTGATGGTTCTTGTATTTACCATATGCAGTGTCAAATGACTATCCTTAAATCTTATCACAAATCATACATTTTTTTCATCACAGTAGATTCCAGTTTTATGTTGAACAAAGGTCACACATTTGTCTTCAATATTGTCCCCAGCGAGATGACATGGATGCGTGACAGGGTGGTGTAATTCAGTTGGTCAGGAACAGTATTTCTACTTTCTGTCATTCTGTATCCCTCTGCTATCTTTTTTTTTCCTTTTCCTTTGTGTCTTCTCTTTACCTTGTCAGTCCAGTCATTTATATTTGTAAAACATAAAACCTTCAGGTCTTTCTGTTCTGCTCAGCTTTATCAACTGGACAGTGGGATTAGAATTGACAGCCATTTTGTTGTAGTGTTTGTCTTGAGGGCTATTTTAATTTCTGTGTGTGTGTGTTCTGCTTGAAGTTATTACATGTAATTGATTTTTAACCTTTTTTTTTTTTTTTTTTGGATAACGTGAACGAATGATGCCAAATGTCTGTTACATCTGACACTGTCATTGACCCTTTTTGTGGATAGTTCTGCGCTCTGATGTGACCCTGCAGTTGGCTGGGCTAGAAACAATACGACCATTTTGGTATGTTTCTGTGTTGGTCAGGTTTGGAGAAGTTGGCCCTGCCTTATCTGAGCATGCTGAACCTGGACTGCACTGGGGTCCACGCCAGAGTGGTGGACACCATCAGAGCCAACTGCCCCTCCCTCAAGTCGGTCACCACTGCTAACCTCACTCCTGTCCTGGAAGAAATGGAAGAGGAGGAGGAAGATTAGAATTCAAAGAGAGAGAGTGATTCATGTCATAGTCTGTCGTTGGTAATGCTCAGAGACAGAGAGAAATGAAACGATGTTGTGTGTTGTTTGATGTTGTATGTATGTGTTGTTTGAGAGACAGACATGTTATATGTGTGTTGTATGAGAGGCCATATCACTGAGTTCATATACGGAAAATGCCTTGCGCCTTCTACATTTCCATTCGTGTGTTCTAGCCGGAGGACAAGGCAGCAGCATTGTTCCAGTTGCACAGATTCAGCTGTGTGTACATGTCTGGCTGCTTTGTTTTTATCAGGGAGCATAGCAGAGGGAATAGCCAATGGTAGGAAGCAAGTTTGACTGGGCCTTTTGTGGACTTGCCGATAGACTTATTTGGACAGAGTTGGGGAAGCTTACTTCCAGTCATGATGTTTTCAGTAAGGTGTGAGTTGATCACCTGGCTGAGCCCAGTCCAGTTTTTGCAATTAAGAACTGGAAGGGACTAAAATTGGGACTGGAAGTCTTGACAAGGGTGTTTTTTTTTTTTTTTTTTTTTTTTTTTAAGTGTGTTTAGTAGGAACAGCATATAAAAGCATGAAAAGAAGTCTGAAACAGACGCCAGCATCATTAAAATGAGCCAGAATGCAAATAAATTCACAAAGGGATTATTTGAAACAGTATTTGAAGTGTGTTTGTGTGAAATTTTGGTAGCCTGGATTGAACAGATGGTCAAAGCTATTGATCTGCAAGATAGGCTGAATGCGGTTTTATGAAAGTTACATTGACCATGTGTTTGTGGCTGCAGATTTGAAAGAGTCATCCTGTATCCAGTGTGTTGCCCCCTGAGCCATGCAGCCAAGAATGGCACAAGAAGACTGCCCAGGCATGTTGAGATGACTTAAGCACTGGCAGTTTTTGGTTTCACTTTAAAGGAGTCGGTGTTCTGAAACTCGGCAATAAAATTCCTTCCTTCAAGCTAGCCCACAGCTGTTCTGAATATACGGGATGTGCAGTAGAAGCTGAGAGTTCCCCTTACTTCTGTCCTGGGTTATTATGTGACCAGTTAGAATGGGATGAGATGTGTGTATGTGTTGCAAAAGTGAATGGGAGTATGCAAAAAAGGGATTTGGAAAAGTGCATGAGGGGGAAGCGATTGTGAATTTGCAAAGTGGAATGAATTGTTACTGCTTTCTTGTGTACAAGAGGTTATGACTCTTGAGAGTAACACCAGTTTACTTGCAAAGGATAAAATGTGCCCAACATTTCAGTCCTCCAAAATGATCTGGCATTGATTGTTATTGATTGCCAAAGGCAGCTCATTAGCTAACTGCAATACACGGGTTGAACTACCAGCATAAACCAACGATTGAAATGAATTTTAATGGCACATATGGATATGTGTTCATAGTGTTCACAGGAAAAACTTTTCTTGCTTTGGATTGTGTAAGCCTGCTTTAGATTTGTATGTTTGAGGGTTTTAAATCCCCCATCCCCACCCCACCCACCTGTTATGATGCTGGATTGTTTTTGTTTTTACGAAAAATGGGGTTGTTGACGGTGACCCCAACAAAGAATAAAGGTATCATGTCTCGGGCTGGTGTTTGAAACTGTACTTGTAGCATGAGCTTGTCGTCTTGATTTTAACGTCAGGATTATTTTGCATTTGTCTTAGGTCCTTAGAGCTATTCCGATCAGTACAGCTTTGGGGTAAACCAGATGGCAGCAAGTGGAAAGCATGTCTTAGTCAGTGAGAAACAACTTCATTTGACATGTACACTGAAAGGAAACCACAAGAAGCAGTTTGAACAAAATTCTAATGGATTCATGCAGTGTAATCTAAGTACTTACAAAGTTCCTAGCACTCGCACATACATGCGGGTACGCTCGCATGCACACACACACACTTATAGATAGTTGCAAATTAGCACAAGGCTGTGTACATGTTCACACAGTTTGCTGTCAGATCAAGCAGGGGATAGAGACAGTTGTTCTTCATTGTCGCTGATGTCTCCCATAACTCATGACCCAGGGCAATGCATCTGGATTTCATGCATGTTCTGGAAGTGGAAAGTGGTGCAAGTTATTGATGAAAAGTGAAAAAAGAAACCATGTGTTCTTGAAATATTAAATCTGCTAAGTTTGTACAACAGTAGGCCATTTTCATCATATGTGTGTGACACCTCTGCTTTGCTTTCCTGAGAGTTCTTACTTCAGTGGGTTGATTTTAGGGTATTTAATATTTCCTTTTTATTTTCTTTTTTTTAAGACTTGCTAGCTGTAAAGTTCAAGTAACTGAATGTGTTGAATTCAAGCATATCCATCATAGAGTATGGTTTGTGAAAATTAATTGGTCTAATTGAAGTGTATACAGAAATATGAGAACATTTGTGCAGTAGGGTTTTTTTTTTCCTTTTCTTTTTTTAATTACAAATGAAAGCTGTGCATTTGGAAGCAATTTACGCAGAGTGGGCTTTATTAAGCTTTTGAAGACATAACCAGTGTGCATTCAAGCTTTGTAAACACATTGCCATATGTTAGTGTGCATGCTGTGTGCTTGAGTGGAATAAGTTTTTTTTTTGTGTACGTATATTCTAAAATGAAAATTACCTGCATAAATGTTGTTTCAGAGAGTGATTCTGTGCATTTGAAACATTTGGAGAAAATGAGCGAAATTAGCTGTGATAACTTCTAATGCTGTTCCTTCATCATTTAATCCATGCAGCCTCAAAACTGTGAGGTTGTGCCTGCTGTTTCGTGATTTGCCATTTGGTTTGACCAAGTGCTAAAACCGAAAGTCATCTGTTTGACATGAATGATGATGGTAGTGTAGTAATGGAGGGAAACAAAGGGATGCACTGGCTCCATGACTCATGTGTTAGAAGACAGGCGTTTTTATCGGTCTGGATGGGGTATCTTGTTACAGCACACTGATGAAAGAGCTGCTGCAAGCTCCAGATTGGTAGGTTCAGTTCAGGTTAAGGAAGGTATATTGTTCTATTTCTACAACCACCTAGAAAAGAAAAGATTTTGCACATACAAAGTTATGTACAGCTCTTGCAATCGTCGGTCATACTACTGACATCCATATGCTATTCTTCCTAATTGCAGTGCTTTCATTTTTACATCAAAGGTATAAGAATGTTTTATGAGGCTGTGGTTATTCTTTTTTTTTTTTTTGTTTCTAAATCAATTTTTAGTATGTTTCATCGATGAAAAAAAAAATATCATTCACCAAATAAATGTTGGGGAAAAGGCCCTAAAAAAGTGAAGCAAATGCAGCCAGTATACCAATGATTGCACTGCACAATGTGATCAGTGATTCCATATGATCTTTGGTGTGTGTAGAATTTAGCTTTTTTTCACTTTTGGTTTTTATTTCATTCGCATCTTAATGTCTTTTTTTGCTTTATTCTGTTTTTTTTTTTTACCTGTATCCACAAGTCCATAGTAGCAACAGTTGACAACAAATGAAGGCGATGAAGTAGCCTGGAAGCAAGGAGGAAAAAATTTTTGAGTCAGTCAAGAGTAGTGTACCAAAGGCTAAAATTGGTTATGAACTATGGGGCGTTGAACACATTCAATGACTGAACATTTATGATGGTCACAAACTTTTTTTTTTTTACTTGGTTTGGTTCCATGACTTTGGGTAATACCTGTTTTTGATTAAAGCTAACACAGGTAATGTCCTATGTACACAGATTAGAGTTGACATTACAGGACACTACAGAGGTGACTCTGCAACAGAGTGGGGTTTCCTCTGTGACAGTGTGAGTGGCTGTGTAACAGCCTAATGTTGATAAATAAGGCATACTGCTAGGACTGGGACAAGACAGGCCTATGGATCAGCACAAAAATAAAATGGCACTGAAAGAACAGGTAAGGTGGAATACCTCAAAAAAAGAAAAAATAAATTGTGCTAATTTTCACCATATATTGTTAAGTAGCTATTACCACTGTGGGCTTCAGTAGTTTTATTTCATATATGTAAAAGAAAAAAAAAGGCTGAGAAAGTTTAACCCTACTGAATTTAACCTGATCGAACTTGTTCTGTCTGTGTATGATTCAATAACCTAGCAATGTTCCATGGAACAACTGAGTGGTGGGTAATGTAAGGCTGGTCAATATTGTTCACCTCCTTGGCTGGGAATGTGATGGGGTGACCTGAACCTGTGTGGCATCTCACAGACCTGAAAAAAAAAAAGACAGGTCACACCTCAGATGCGGTGAACAAGGCAGGACAGAGAGGAACTAGAGCATCACCTTTGAACTTAAGTCTTCCCAGTTGGGGGTTTGATTTTGTTATTCCTGTAGTCATGATGATTTGCTTTTGGTTGTGTATTGTTTTTGAAAATTCATGAAATAAATTTCATAAAATGTTCTACTTTTGCCTATACATGTTACCAAGAATATTTCAAGTGTAAAATCAGATGAAGCATACATGCACAATCTCACACACACATACAGAGATACAGTTCATAAGGTTTTTCAACGATCATACACATCAGTTAATCACATTTTTGGTGTTTGTGTGGTAATGGAGATTAAAGCCTATTTGTGATAGTGTCAGTGACCAAGTCCTATTATTCTGAACCCTTAGGAACATGGTCATGCAGGCTGGTTGGGTAAGTCTTCAAATGGAGCTGAATGCTTCTCATCAGGAAGCCAAAGGATTCAGTACAAAGGAACTCTACAGAAATATCGACAGCAATGGTTTTCAGTGAAGAAGGGCCTTCGTAGATGTGTTTTCAAACCCTGCTTCTGCTTCTACCTTAAGGGGGCAGGATCACAGTAAGGTCATGTCCCTAATGATATACTCTTCTGCTGTCGGCAAGTTATTCAGCATTGCCCTTACTGGAATGTGCATCTCCTACATGGTCGAGCACTTCAATTTCTTGTTAATTTTTGATGGGCTTCTTTATCCACATAGTTATCACGCAGAGACTTCCTCTTAAAGCCTGATGTAGTTCACTTTGTTCCTCCTTGGCTAGATCAAGCTGGAACTCTTTCCCTCCCTCTCTGGTTCTCTCTCGTTTTTTTTTTTCTTTACTTTGGCTGTTTCATCTTCTTTGTCAGTACAGTTGTATAACCCACATCCAATTTATCTCCTGTTTCACATTCTCAGTCATACCCTGGCTTGTCCAGTTCTGGCCTCGGCGAAGGCAGTTTACAGTGAGAAAGTGTCAAGTTGTGATGTGGCAGCCCTCCAGAAAAGACAATGCACTGACGCCAAGTCAGATGGTGTTTAGTGGTTCTGATGCAACATATGCAGGACACTACCTACTAACCCTCTATAGACGACATTATTTTCTGAATCCTAGAGCCAGCATGAATGAGAGTCCCCTGAAACTGCGACTTTGACACGAACTCACAAAGGCCACAGAAACCGAATTCACAATGAGAGCTGGGCATGAAGAGCCACAGATTTTTTTTTTTTTTCCATTCAGATAGACGAAGATAATGCTATGTAGTTTCATTCTGGCCTGACACTATATGTCAGGGCTGAACTCTACACTTACTTTCATAATATATCCTGGTGTTAACCAGGCCAAAGAGAGAACAGATATCTGTAGTGTTGGTCATGAAATGTGAGCAACACTGTCGGAGACAATTCCATAAAGTGGCTGAAACTGACTGTACAGTTCCAATCTTCCCAGATGACCTCATAGCAAACAACTTTGGATAGGACCTTGTCATAGGCTGAAAAATCCCACACATACGGGAATCGAACCCACAACCCCACCATTAGCTGTGCACGATGCTAACCACTGCACATGGGGATCAATGGAATCTTGACATCTGCCTCTTACATTGCCTTATGGGCTCTGGTCTTCACATAAAAAACTAGAGCCGTTTCATGAGATCTTAGGCAGATGAGCCTACAAATTCCACTGGTTCAACTTCTATGTTGAGGATTTTGATTTGGGAGCCAATATACCCGTTTTTGTCTTGTAGTTTGTTTCTTTCGTTTGGCAGCATAGTAATTTTTCTTTTAAGTTTGTTTCAATTCCGCCTGCAGTCACCTAACTTTGAAACAAACTGTAGCAACATTGTCTCTAATATGTATCTCAGGTTACAGGATTCATCAAAGTTTGTAAACTCCCTGCGCATGGTGGTTATCAAGTCAATGTTCATCTGTTGTCAGCCCTACATCCGCCCACATCAACACGGTGACAGCTCTGATATTGCCCATTGCGGTCAGCTGGGCTGTAAGCAACATTACCATTATCCCCCCCCCCACTCCCTGGCTCTGTTATCATTCGTGTGTGAGAGAGAGAGAGAGAGAGAGAAGAGAGAGAGAGAGAGAGTGTGTGTGTGTGTGTGTGTGTCTGAGAGAGAAAGAGTGAGTGTGTGTGTTTGTGTGTGTGAGAGAGTGTGTGTATGTGTCCAAGGATTTAGAGGGAGTCCTGGGGTTCCCCCCCCCCCCCCCCCCCCCCCCCCCCCCCCCCCCCCCCCCCCCCCCCAAAAAAAAAAAAAGGAGGGAAAACAATACAAATGCGCAGGAAATAGACACATTTCTTTTTGCCATGAGGCCTCCGATGCGCCTCATTGGCTGTTGTGGAAGTCGCCCCCAACCTCGCCCGTTTTCACAAAGCCCGAGTCTCGCTCCCCCAAAAACCCCTCCAGTCTCACTGTCTCCCCTGCTTTTAGAAAATCTGCGGTCTCTCTCCACTTTCCCCAACTCTATCCCCCCCCCCCCCCCCCCCCCCTCTCTCTCTCTCTCTCTCTCTCTCTCTCTGTCGCCCTCCTACCTTTCCAAATTCTGCTGCTAGGTTGCTGTATCCCTTCAATGACGTTTTTTCAACTTCATTGTACCCAGTTTGGTGCGAAGTATGATGCAGCCTTGGAGAAAAGACGGATAGGATGAAATTTGAGAGCGGAAAACGTGACGGGGCGAAAATCAGCGAGGTGAAATGTGATGGGCAAAGCGTAGTGCATTAAACACGATCAAACGATACAAAGGCAGTAAAGAGACGTAGGAAACATAATTGAAATTATTCTGACGCTAAGTAGAATTCTGCTGATAAGTCACCTGACTTCTGAAAAACAAGGCTGGTCATCGGGAGCCTTACTATGGATTTTTTTTTTCTTTTTTTTTCATGATTTAACTATTGCGTCCGTGTCATACATGTTTGCGGGTGCGTGCGTGGTATTTTCCTTGTTCAAGAGTTCAATCACCATATAATTATAGGGATCGAAGTAGTCAGACAGACAGACTGTCAAAATAGAAAGGCAGTAAAGAATGAAAGGAATTCTCTGTCGTTGGATTTTTGACAGTGATTTGTTTACTGGCGCTAAATATTTCAGTCACACAACTTCAGTCAGCCTTTTGTACAGAACATAACTTAAACGTTCATAATCATGTCATCAAACAATATCACGCGAAGCATTGTCATTTCATGAGATAGTAAACCAGTTCCATCGTATCAAATTAATGAGTTAAGAAATAACATTACATTATGGCAAACGCAATATTATGGCATTTTGTTGTTTCCAGATCTACAAACATAGGCACTGTAGATAGAAAAAAAATTGCTGTACATTTCTTGTTCAAAAATACAGGAACTCGGAATGTGCCCAAACATAATGGCACAAATAGGCCTATACACAGGCCCTTTCTCTCGAACACACACACACACACACACACAGAGTAAGAGAGAGAGACAAACGCACAGATAGACGGACGGACGGACGGACAGACAGTCTTTATGTTGAATGAAAAGATAGGCTGAAAGAGACGAATAAGAATAATGCTTGTGGACTGGAAGTGCGAAGTCATAGGCAATTAAACTCTTCTATGCAAGTCTGGAGCTATTCAGATACAGTATTTTCGAAATCATACACAAGAAAACACGACGCTGAAAATAAACAGACGTATTCATGCGTCACACACACACACACACACACACGCGCGCGCGCGCGCGCATACACAAATACACACACTACTACTTCTTCTGTTGTGTGGCCACAATCAACACGCTGATTATTTTCACACACACACACGCACGCACGCACACACACACACAAAACATGCACTTTTGGCAGCACAAGGTGCACTTCTAAGCGGAATATGCGTTGTAAAAACATGTCTGTCTGAGGGATATATACAATTACCTTTTTTCAGTTCACACACACACACACACACACTGTCATTTCATTGTTTCAATAAAATCAAACGTACGTATGCATTAAAATTTTTTTAAAAATCGCTCAAAAGACGGCATTTCTTTCATGAATACACACATTTTTTTTTTCCCTTGATCGGTTGGATTTTTTTATGGATTCAAAACCTTCCTCTGTCCACCCTCAGTGGATGGACTAGTGATACAGTTCACAAAATGGTAAAACGGCGAAAAGAGAGGAATAGGCTTGCCCTCCACAATGATGTGATCAACACGGTGAATTTCTTTCAATTCGCTGCACCCGCCGCGCCATTAGTCTATGGTACTATATAAGTTTTTTTTTCTTTTTTTTTTTTTTTTTTTTTTAGGAACCACATTGTGGCCCAGCCTTCATCCCTGCCATGATTCGTGGTGATCAGAGAGAGAGACAGAGTCAGTCTGTTTTTCGATGATTGAGGAGTGACATGTTATGCATCGACAGCCGCCGCTACATAAAAAGTCACTCCTGTCATAGGAACCCATCCCCCAAGACAAACACCCCTTGCTCCCCATCTCCCCGATATTTTCACAGCGTGGTCGCCGGCTGGGCAATTGTGAAGCTGAAAGCGAAAGCGGTGGCGAAGTCTTGGTTTAAGTCTGCGGTGTCAGCAAGCTGGTGAGGATTGTCAAGTTCAGCACGTACAGCGGGGCCGGAATAGCTCAGTTGGTAGAGCGCCGGACTCGTAATCCAAGGGTTGCGGGTTCGAATGTCCGCCGCCGGGCCGTTTCGGTTGGGGGGGGGGGGGGGGGGGGGGGGGGGGGGGGGGGGGAGGGGAGGGGGGGGGGGGGGGTTGGGGGTTTCCGTCAGAGTTAACATTAATTCTGACTCCATTTCCATTACAGTCCTTCGAATGAGACTATAAACTGAGGTTCCGTGTGTGAACGCACGCATAACATCTTGCACACGCGTAAAATCCCATCACCAACTTTTGGAAGAGAAGGCCAGTTTGGCCGTTGGTATGGATGTCACGTTACATAGCATGCACCCTCCCCAAAGATGGAGTATAGCTGCCTAAATGGCGGGATTAAAAGAAAAAAAACGGTAAGGCACACAAAACTCCACTCCCTTTGTAGGGTAGATGGGATTTATACTTGCCTGCCCATATAGAGAGTGTCCGCAGGAATATCAGCCTGCATACGCAGAAGAAGAAGAAGCAGGTACAGCATCCACGGGCGACTGTTTAGCCGTTACGCCTTGCCTGAAAAGGCTTAAAAGCACCCCTTCTTTTTCAAATCAAACGTCAAGTAAACTGTTATGCTGGGGCTGTTCTGTCGCCCTCAGGACATCAGTGTTGGGGTCTATGTCTCGGTCATCACATTCAATGTGAATATCTTATATAATTTCGTTATAGTCAACATATTTCTTTTTGAAAATGCTAGAATCGGGTGCACGCTTTGCGGATTCTCTGTTAGTTTGAAATACAAACTAGTTACTCGGTTATTGAATGTGAATTTTCTTAAGTTACCATGACAGCATTTCTTAAAGATTTTGTCAGCACCAGGCTGTTTCTTGTTGTGTCTCGGTCAGTAGCTGTAAAGAGATTATAAATCGAATGATCTCGATCTGGTTGGAAAAGTTTGAAGACTTTACTGAAGAGACGTGGGAGAAACTGCTCATTCGTTACCGAAATAGTTTACTCTTCCTTCGTTTGCTGTATTTTCCGTGCTTCAGTGGACTGGAAGTCCGAATTATTTTTCTTATGCGCTGAAGTTCGTTCAAAACATGTCACAATCATGGCCAATTTAAATCAGACACAAAGTTTATTCAGAATGCACCTTTCAAACAGTCGGGCATTCCATAACAACAGTGAACAATAATAAATAAAACTGTGAGCTGTGATTCATCCCTGTACTGATCACACCACACACACCACCAAAGCGTCGATGGCCAGCCGGTTCCAGCCATCTTGACTTCCTTACCACGTAGCCGGTCTTTTTCAGGACCTGCGTGCCAAGGCAGGGAGATTCAACCCCCCATCTGGCAAGCAGCTGGACATCGAGGGCCGAAAAAAGAAAATCGTGTATCTTCCAACTATGTTAGTAGACGATACACATTGTCTTTCTTTGTATTCGTCAAAATTGCACTGAAAGATTAAAGTTAACTATATGGATGTGCTTTCGTTCAGGATAGAAACTGCGCTGTCACGCTTTTTGTTGTTGTTGTTGGCTTGCTTGTTTGTTTCGTTTTGTTGGTATTAGACAGCCGGAGTTTGGCCTAACGTTCGCCACTATCTTAACAGAAGCAAAAGTGAGCAAACGGTATTGATGAATATCCAAGGCGTCGATATGATTATGTGGAAAATATAACTCACAGTCTTCCAAAAGGTTTTTTTTCCGTAAATGGATTCATCCCACAACAAAGCGTATATACAACACCTTGCTGATCTTAGGGTCGTTTCAGTTCTTAACGGAAAAAGTTTATTAGCCGGTTCCAGTCAAAATGAAACCCGCCAGCGCTTCATGTAAGCGACGTGCTCAGTCATCTAGTCGTAGACAGCAAAGAAGATGCCAAAGAAGAAGATGAGAGCAAAGACGGAGAGCGCGATGATGGTCCCCGTGAAGAACATGAAAGAGGCCGTCTTGCCCAGGCATCTGGCCCGCTTGTGGTTGTCGCGGTTGTACTCCACGTCGCTCTGCTCCATGTAGTGGATGGCAGGCAGGCAGCAGAAGAGAAGAGCAGGTAGAAACAGCTGCAGCACCAGATGGCGCTGTGGATGCGGGTGGTTGATGCGGTTGTAGGGGTTGGGCAGCATACTGGCGGTGGATGACGTTGACATGGTCATCTCCACGTGCTCTTAGTCCGAAAAAGTGACGTATCCGGCAAAATGATGGTATGAGGGAGGGGACCCGAGTCCT